>JAEQBH010005506.1:0-107040 GCA_016808115.1 Tetrastigma voinierianum | reverse complement strand
ATGTCTAGGCAAGCACTAGCCGGAGAACCTTATCTTGGTACGTATGGCACTAAAGCCAGGCACCATTTCTAGCATGGCACTAGGGTCGAGGCATCGTGTCAGCACGGCACTGTACCGCAGGCATCTCGTCTCCAGCACGCATGGGCACAGCCAGGCACCTGGCAGCCCAGGTGTCACCCCGACCAGATAACACGAGTCCCGCGGTGGCATGAGGGCGCCGCTCGCCCCATGGCCCGCTATGGAAAACGAGCAAGGCAAGGTCAGAAAACATGCGCCCGTGAGGGCACAAAACGAAAGCAAGATTAATACACAGCGTATGCAAAAGAAGTAATCCGGCCGGGACGCGCATGTTGGTCGGCCACGCACTCACCGCTTGTGAGGGGGCCCCATGCGGCACTGCGGCAAACTAATCGCTGGGGAGAATGTCAGCAATATATAGGCAGAGAGCCTTGGGTTTCCTAATCCGAGTGCAACAAGGATTCTTGAAGCACCAAGGAGTCCTATGCTGGCGACCTCAAAGGTAGACTCGTGTGTGTAAAAAGTAAAAGGAAGGACTCTACTCCTAAAGTGAAAGACTCTGAAGTAAGTCGACCTGCAAGGTGAAGGTCTCTCAAAGTGAAGACTCTAGCGAATGCACTTAAAGCGTGGGAGGACTCTACTCGTGGTGGAATCGCATGGTCGCATGGGAGTTTCATTCAAATGCATCTGTAGAGCGGAAGGATCAGGCCGTTTCATTGATCGAAGACTAGGAGTTGCAGTGTGACTCTTAGTCGATTTGTATCAGATTGCCCTCAGCATCCTATATGGGGCATGCTGGCCCGCGTGCCCACTTGGTTAATTCATATATTCTAGAGTTGGATCCAAAGAAAGCATAGAGCCCAGTCATGGTTTTTCATAGAAACTGTTCCCATTTTAGCAGAGGGGCTAATAAAATACGAGTTGGGTGGAGAGTGCCCCGTTGTAAGCCTCAGGTTCCAGAGACTAGATATAAGATTTGGCGCCACTACTACTCCTGCTTCCTAGCACCAGACACGAAAGCAAAAAAAGAAAGGCGTGTGACAATTGGTATCAGAGCCAAGGATGGCCAACGCGAGGATGATCGTCGCTTGATGCGTCATAGTGGAGCAAGCAAGAAGGATGGGGAGCCGAGGCAGTAGCACCTGTGTGTCCAGTTCGACGCGCAGGATAGCACGCAACTCAGGCTTAACTCCACCCTTTCTTCGACCGGGGATCACCGATGTCACCCGCTACTGACCACAAACAAGAAACGACCGAGACCTCGAGAGAAAGCCGTGAGGAATGCATTGGTCATTCCATGCATCGAATGCAGCTATGACCGAGGAGTTCGAGGAGCTGATCAGATCTCTGAGGGGGAGATCGTGGTTGTTGAAACGCAGCGCTGGTGCAGGCACGACCGCCGCTGCATCCGCTCCTCGCGCAGGTGCGAGTACCGAGCTCAAGACTTTGTGGCGCCACAAGAAGAAAAGACTCGAGAACTTCCGACATGGAGCAATACTTCATCACGTCAATACCGGTGGTGAACAGTAATCGATAACCACTATGTATTTGACAGTGATGCAAAGCTGTGGCGACCGTAACTTAGCTACCATTAACGGGCTACCGTCGACCAAAGATCGGGAGCCGGAGATCTTGGAAAAAGGAATCGGCGATCGCCCAGCCCACGAACACGCTGATGTGGCGAGGAATCTCTCTGGCGAACCGGCGCACGCCTGGCCGGGATTATGTGAAGCAGCTTTAGCTCGCTGATCCTGACATCAAGGACATGTCTCGCGGCAGACAAGCTGCTCAACTTCATGTCCGGATTGCGTGGACGGGCTCACCGGGAACTCGAGGAGGCAAGGTATCCAAGACTGGGCCGCCCACGGCGGGCAATGACCGCCTTATCCGACCACGTAGTGACCTCTTCCTCTATTCCCACCCAAAGGGAAAGGCCACAAAGAAGAGTCGAACCTAAGTCAATGAAAGCCTCCAAGAGCGGAGGCGGCGTATTGAAGAAGTCCGCAGTGATACGCAAAGCAAAGTAGAGCAGGGCGACTTCCTCACAAAACTACCACACAGCCGTCAGATGTTTTATCCGCTGACGGGCCACATCGAGCGAGGGATTGTCTAAAGAAGGAGAAGCTCAATGCACTCGAGCCGGCTAGCGGAAGATAATGAGCAGAGGTCTCTACAAGAGCCAACCCTTCGCCTCGCTGAATGCACGCGGCTGAGGCGACTCACAGAGGACTGGACATATACCGAGTCGCTAACCGAAGGGCGTAAAATCGCGGCATTGCATGCTGGCGACCCACACTTCAGATCAAGGGAAGCAAATGACTGGACAAAGCTAGCTAAAGATGACAAGAAGCTCAAAGTCAGAATAGCCGCTACTGGGAGACTAGCATGGTAAAGGGCAAAGAACATAATTCGGGATGGGGATCGAAAGGCACGATAGATTTCCTGTTCCTTCGATGATTTTGATTTCATATTAGGCAAACTATTTCTTCCAAAGAGCCAAGGTAGCCTTGTTGTGGGCCAGGGCTTGGGGTGTGTTGTTCTTCCTGGCCAGGAAGTGAGCTTATTTTTGGTTCGTTGTCCCTGGGTCATGCCAGTTGCTCGGGCCGCGGGCCCCGCCTTATTTTGGGGAGGTTCTGGCCCGTTTTTTCTTTTTCTTCGGGGGCCTCGGGGGCTCGTGTATTTTGGCCAGGTGTTTGCTTTTGGAAATAAACGCTTAATTATCCAAAAAAAAAGGTAGCCTCATACGACTCGAATGGACCGTTGATCACGGATGAGAAGCGCCTATGCCGCGTCGCAGACGCTAGTCACCAAGAGACCTTCAGGAGAAGACCTTTGTCACTTCGCAACTCAGAAAGGCCTTAGGAAGTTGCAGCACGTTATGTCGCAAGAATGATCGAGATCAGCCGACAAGCAAGCTCGAGGTGCCGTATGCCATACCTTCGACACTGGTGAGATTCGCCGGCTGTTATGCCTCCCGAAAGCCGCCGGGCGAAGTCGCATCGAAGGCGCATCACTACCAGGAGCAGAGCTCGCCGCAGTCGGTGACCGCCAAGCTCCTTATCTGATGAGTCCACCAGACCGAGAGTCATAAGCAACACCGAGTCATTGACGCGAACCGTCCGGTACCTCCAAAGGGCCGTGACGGAGCACCTGCCGCCGTAAGGTGACGGTACGCTTTGATGTGTGGATTAATGAAAGACCGATCAAAGTCACGATCAAGAACAAGTATCCGCATACCTCGGGTCGCGAATCGTTCGATCGACGAGCAGCACGAGTACTTCACCAAGCCAGACTTGCTACCGATACTGCGCGCGCTGCGGGTCAAGCGGTGACGAGGCAAAGACTACACGTGTAAACCCTGCATGAAGTTGGCGAATTTTGAAGGCGCCTTTGGTTTGACTAATGCTCCCGCTATATTTTGTAACCTCATGAATACGTCCTATTCGACTTCCCCGGATTCATTCGGTGGTGGTATAATGGGACGATATAAGTGATCTGCTACATCCCGACTCTACAAGATCACGTGGTACACCTGAGATGGTGTCGATAGATCGAAAGCGTAACCGGGCCAGGGAGGTCAAGAAAGAGTAGCGTGAGTTGTCGCGAGCGATCAACTTTCGGGTCATCCGATTTCAGTCCGAGATAAGGATGGACGGGTGCCAAGGTGGCGTTAATGAGATCGTCACTACCGCGCGATTTAACTCGATCGTTCTCGCTTTGAAGGTGTTCACTACGAGACGGCGCACTGGCCATTCCAAGATAGCCAAGGCTCACCTGACCTTCGAAAAAGAGAGGAAGGGAATGGATGCAGAGTGCCGTCGCTTCCGTAAGCTCACAAAGATGCCGATCACCGTGAGCGTCGGTGACGGTGACCGCCTGATACCGGAGTCGCAAGCCAAGTGCACACACCTGACGTCTCTGACAGTGGCCCCAGTGGGAGTGCTCTTCGGTGCGAGGGGCATCCAAGAGCCTTCGCAGTCGTAATTTGAACGCAATGAGGAAAGGTATACGCCTACGAGAAAGAGACGACCATGGGCCATCCATCGCCCTGGAGACTCAGCCACCAATCGACGGGAACTCTCAGGCCAGAAGAAGGACTCCACAATGTCGCTACCACCTTCTTCACAACTCGTAAGAAGCGATCGCTAAGCAAGCTCGAAGCGGCGGAAGAGTTCTCGTCGACTTTGATTTTCGCTGCGGTACGTTTCTGGCCCGATACACAACCGGGCGGCGTATGCTTGAGTAGAAGGAAGTGGCGTTACGCGATCGCTGAAATTCGCTTGTGACAGATTTCAACAAATAGTTAGGACTGAAGCCGTTAACCCCAATCGATTAAAGTTTCGTGAGAGCGGTGGAGAGACGGCACCACGAGGCGACATCAATGAGAATGAGTTGCTTTTTACTTCGAGGAAGGAAGCTATATGTGCTTCGGAAAGCAAGTCGAGACAGAGTCAAGGAAACACATGATACGACGGGCCTGGCCACCTTGAGGAAAAGAACTTCGCAATCGCTATAACTGGCCTTTTTCATCGGGCCTAAGATGAAGGAAGACGTGCAAGATGAGCAGTCAAGACATGCCATGTTCGGCTAAGTTGACAAGACTGAGCATGAAGAAGGAAGCTGGATTGTTACAACCCCCGTCCATTCCCGAGAAGCCACTACAGCAGGTAACATTGACTTCATCGCTGGGCTCGAAAGTAGAGGGCCTCGACGGGGCTTTTGGTGTGGTATTGCTCTCTAAGACGCTGCCTTCATCCCAAATTTCGAGTGAGAGTGTCCAAATCAAGAGGCGTCGCATCTCTTCAAAGAATGTTAGAAACATTTTTGGGATGCCCAAGACATAGTAAGCGATCGAGATACGCGGTTTACGGCAAGCTCAGGGGCTGAGCTGCTCAAGATGTGGGGTATAGAATGCTCTCAACCCGCGAATCACCCCTCGACCGATGGTCGACAGAGAGTGAATCGATGTCGAAGAGTATTTTGCGCCACTTCGTGACAGCCTCTTAGAAAAATTGGTTGGAACTTCTGTGAGCCAAATTTCATTTGTCCTATTAATCAAGAAATGGGTTCAACGACCGGTATTTAGCCTTTGAGGTAGCACTGTTCCGAAAATCCACATACGCCCGATCGAGATCGCCGGGCGCAGCAACCTCGGGACGTAGCAGAGCCTACCAAGCAGACAAGCTCAGAAAGTCTCTGAAGATTCGCTGATGAAGCCGATGTTCTCAGAAGGCAAGTAGACGCGATGAAGAAGATGCGATGGTGCGTGAGACTCGAATTTGAGCAAGGGGAGATGGTTATGTTGAAGTTAACTCCTCAGATCTGGAAAAAGATCAGGAATAAGCAGTTTCAAAGAGGTTTGATTCCGAAATACGATGGACCCTGGGTCGTGGAAGCCGTGGATGGGGAACGTGGCCTACAAACCGGCTACCGGTGAGAGCAATAAGCTTCACCCGACATTCCATGTAAGCTTCTCGCTTTTATCACAAAGGATCCTAGTCCCGGACAGAGTGCAAGGTGCTTTAACCTCGCCTGGCGGTTGGGGAGTCGCAGTTCAAGAAGAGATTGCAAGCATCCCGCAGATAAGAGGATGGGAATCGGAAGAATGCGGACCGGTCATTTGATTCATCGGGTGACGCTCGGCTGAGCAACACGAGTCCCCGGTATGTATGAGGTGCCGCCAGCCCCATGGCCCGCCTAAGGGAAAACGAGCAAGGCAAGGCTTGGAAAACATGTGTCCGGAGGCACAGCGGAGCTAAGCACGCACCTGAGGGAAGGCAAGCAAGTAATCCGACAAACCCGCACGTGGGTCGCCATGGCACTCACTACTAGAGGCCCATGGCACCGAGGCAAACTGAATCGGGGAGAATGTCAAAGAATATATAGCAGAGAGCTCATGCAAGTTTCTTAACTGAACAAGGGACTTTAGCTGCCCAAGGGAGTCCTATGCCAAGGACTCTAAAGTGCAGATCTCAAAGTGAAGGACTCCTACCCTAGGCGGAAAAAGACTCCTGCTACCGGACTCCTAGGCAGAAGGTCTCTCAAATGAACACTCCTAGCGAATGCACTAAAGGAGGACTCACTGCGGGTGGGAATCGTGATGGCCGTAGATAGAGTTTCATCTCACGACTTAGAGCTGAAGGATCAGGCCGGGTCACTGGATTGGAAGACTACGCTAGAGTAGACTTAGTCGATTTGTATCGGGATTTGCCCTCAGCATCCTATATAAAGGGCATGCGTGCCCACTCGTTAATTCATATATCTTCGAGTCGGGATCCAAAGAAAAGCATGTGAGCCCCGAAGGCGGAGCTCATGAAATTGTCTTGTATTTTAGTAGCTAATAAATACGAAGCTGGGAGAGTGCCCCGCGTTTCCTGTTCAGAGACTGTTTTAGACATGCGTCGTCACGTTCCTAGCGCCACACACGAAAGCAAAAAGAAGGTCAGGTGGACACCAGTGATGGTACTGTGCCGAGGCAATCGCGGTTCAGTACGCACTAGACCGAGTTCAGGCATGCACCCAGTCGAGGAACTCGCCAGGCATGTCATGAACCAGTCGAGGCACCGTACCGGCACGCACCGGGATCGAAACACCGCGGTCTGTGCACGACCAGTCGAGGGCACCATGCCAAGGCAGTGTCGGCACCGCCAGGCACCGCGTTCAGCATACCAAATAAGTCACCGTGGTCTAGGTACATCGGTGCCGGCAATCTTGTCTAGGCATATCATGGCACAAGGTCGAGGCAGAATCAGATCTAGATGCCACTCAGTCAAGCACCATGTCTGGGGTGGAAGCACAAAGGTCGAGGCACCTTATCTGGGCATGTCATGCAAAATAGCCAGGCACCGTGTCTAAGATGGCACTCGCTTCTAAAGGCCCTTACCTGTGCGCTCACGCGACTAGGTCGATGCACCGTGGGCTCACGCATGCACCAAAGCCGAGGCACCTCGCTTTCGCATGTCATGGAAGCAGTCGATGCACCGTGTTGCATGCACTAGACCGAGGAACCCGCTGTGCTGTCATGGCACCAGCCGAGGCACCGTGTCTGCACGACCTGGGCCGAGTCAACGCGGTCTGCAGATGCACTTCAGCCAGGCATCTTGCCAGCATGTGTCGGGCATCAGTCGGCGCTATTCGTTCGTGCACGACCAGTCGGTCATCGTTCAGCATGCACTAAGCCAAGGCACTTTCGTTCAGCATGCCCAGGGCACCAAGTCGAACTGATGCCCAGGCGCACCAGTCGGCACCATGTTCAGCCAAGCCCCAGGTCAAGAACCTTAGCTTGTGGGCATGTCACGGCACTAGGCGAGGCAATCGCTTCGTGTCGGGTAATCAGGCTGGCGGCACCGCGTCTATGCATTAACCAGCTCGCAGGCATCTCGCCTGTTACCAGCCGAGGCACCGTGGTCGGCAAGACCAGCGCCAAGAACCTTATCTAGGTATGTCATGGCACCAGGTCGAGGCACCGCTTCTAGACATGACAAAAGGTTGAAGCAATCGCTCCTAAAGTAATGCATTAGGCCGAGGTATCTTTTCTGGGGCATGTCATGAAATGGGCCAAAAGTAATTATTCAGTGAGAAAGCACTGTGACCGAGGCATCTCTGTCTTCAAGATTTCATGGCACTTAGTCGGCAATCGCGTTCAGGCATGGTAATAAGTTTATTAATCGGTCTGGGGCATGCACTAAAGTCGAGTCACCATGTTCAGCATGCACTAAGTCGGTCACTGTCCAGCGATGGCGACCTTAACGGCACGTCATCAGACTGTAATCGGCGGGGGCACCGAGGCCAGCGTGGCACCAGTCGAGGCACCAGTTCAGCAAGCACTAGTCAAGCATCGTGCCCAAAGTAATGCATCAATCTATTTAGGTATGTCATGGCACTATCGGTGGCACTCACATGTAATCCCGGCGACCAAAGCCAGCACTTTGCCTAGAAGTTCACAAAGACTAGGCCGACACACCACTTAGTCTTCCCGCTAAGCCCCATGCAAAGACTTCTGTAATAACTCGCCCCTGATGTCAAGTAAGTCGGGCCTCCCATCTCATCTCATTACAAATTTCGCTTCACCCACGCTTGAAGCAGAGAACTCTGAGATGTCACTGAGCGAAATGTTTTTATCAAGAAATGACTCACAACGCTGAGAGCTCGGGCTCGGGTTCTCAAGTCAGTTCGCAAATGAGGCCACCACCTCCTTATATAGCCACCTATGGAAGCCAGAGAACCTTTCTAAGGCCCTCACAAACCTAGAGAATTCTAGAATATTCTATTATGTACACATATGTACAAGAGGTCTCTCGAAGAACCTAGGATGATCTCCTTCCTTCCATACCCTTCCACACAAGTGTGGACTTCTCCGGAGTCTTCTAGAACCTTCCACATCCTTCTAGAAAAGGGACGTCTCTCCAAGTCTCTAAAATCTTCCCACCTCCCTATATAAGCCCTCATAGCTCCATATGATCAAGAAAGGGGCTTTCCATGAGTGAGGGCGCGGACATTCTCTCACCACAAAGCCAAGCAGATGTCCTCAGTTGATCTTTCACTCGAAACTGATCGATCAGCTGAACCGCCACAAAGTATCTCGCTTAGCTCCCAATCGGCTTCACTCTCCTGAGGTCCTTCCACTTCATTAAGTATTCTTTGTAGGGTCAAAGTTATTCTTCCTGATCCTGCCTCGCCATGATGTAGTCCACCTCCTCACATGATCTGCATCACACTGGTAGTGCCTGTGAGAAATCCTCTACTGATCCTCTCCTTATTCTGCATATGGCTTTATCAAGAAGGGAAATATGGTGATGAATCTTTAGCTCATGCCAATCGACCTTTATGTGACACCTACCAAACTCATCCCAACAGGGCAACATATTTCCTCACAAGTCCTTTCAGGTACCTTCGAAAGCGACTCGAATCAGCGGTATGAGCTCGATACACCAGCCCCAACTTAACTCGCATGTCTCCTTCTCGTCACCCACTTCTTCATCTTCTTAAATGACCTTCTCTAACTATGAGCACGCTTAAGGCCAACTCGCTTCGTGGCCATCCTTTAGCAAATTCAGAGCCGGACTCTTCCCTGTATCCCCCGGCTGTGGTGTGAGGAGTCACCTGCTTGTCGCCCCATTACTATCTCGAACGGACTTCGGCTGGGTTCCCACTCCTCCGTAGATTAAGGAGAACCGAGCCACATCTAGCAACTCTAAATCCCAGTCGCCCCACTGAAGACTCACAAAGTGCCTCGGGCATAGCCCACATGCTTCCACCCGTCTCCGTCACCCATCCACCGGTGCGAAAGCTATAGAGAAGCGAAGCTCCGTGCTCCATGAGCTTGAAGGAGCTGAAGAGCCAAGAGCTCATCCAAAATCCTCCTGCGGGAATACGAAATACGATCATCGATGATGAGTCTTAGCCTCCCACATTTCACTACACGTTTGAGGAATAGTCCTGCCGCCTCTCTCATTGCAATCCCAGGTCAAGTATGAAATTAAGATACTGGGAAAACCTGGCCCACCACCACTATGATGTATCCATGTCCTCTGACGGCAAAGTCGATGATGAAATCCATGGTGACACTCCCAAGGCCGCTCTGCTATAGGTAGTGGCTCCAAAGAATCCCCAGCCGATAGTTGTCTAATCTCGCCTTGTCGCACACAAGACAAGTCCTCACGTATGTCTCCTTTACATCATCCCTCAGACCGGTGGGTCGTGAGTGGGATCTTACTCTAAGAATAAATTTGCGGCGCCGCGTCAGACGCCCAACACTCATTGGGAGTCGTGACACTCCTTGATGAGATCTCCTTCTCGATGTTTCCCACAGTACATGAGCCGCTCTTAGTGTAGAGAGGACCATCCTCTACCCAAAATCGCCTCGTCTTTCCCCCACGAGCCAACGTGATGAGACTTCGCCACTGAACATGCTGCATCCCCTCCTGCGAGATCCACGATCTCTCCCCTCGCATTGGCTAGTCATACATGCTACTCTCCGCCTTTACGACTTAAGGCATCGGCCACGGATTAGCCGTGGCCCGGCTTCAGACCCAACGCAGGTCAACCTCATCAAGAAGTCTTCACACTCGTCATTGGGCTTAGCTTCCTGGTCCGAAGTAGCTAGTAAATATCGTCTGCCTTCACTATGAAGTGGGACCCCAGCAGATAGTGTCTCCATGTCCGCAAGCAATGGATGATTGTCGTCATCTCTTTCTCTTAGATATGTACCGCTTTCCTCGCGGTCATCGAAGCCATGACTTTCAAAAGCCATGGGTGTCTTTTTCCTACATAGAACCTCTCCAATAGCAAAGTCGATAAGATCGCAGGTACCTCGAATACCTTGGTGTGGTCGTACGCTCAACACCGGGCCCGTTATGGCCTTCTTCAAGTCTTCAAAGGTCATTGGCATTTCATCCCACGCCCACGCCTTACTTTTTCGAGAAGGTCTCATGAATGAGCTACTCTCATGGAGTACCCTCGATGAACCACCGATAGTATTTGACTAGCTTCTCAAAAGAAGGGATCCATTGGCACCTTAGTGTGGGCATCCCATTCCCGATGGATCCCTTTGATCTTGTTTCTCATCCATCATGAGCTCACATCCATGACATGCGTATGTCCTAGTAAGCCCACTTTCTCCAAGAGCGAAGGAGCATTTCTCCTTCTTCACATATACCATTCTCGCTTTAATAAATTAACACTCGCTCTTATGATCAACATGTTATTCCAAGGTGTTACATATAACAATATCATCTAGATATACCACCACAAACTTATCCAAAGCAAATTAATGGAATATCTTGTTCACCAGCGTAATGTACAGTGCATTATAAAGACCAAGGGCATCACTAGGGAACCTGCAGAGCTTCATACTGCATGACGTAGTCTTCTTGGCCATCCCTTCAAATATCCTCACTGCAGTAGCCCGATCGCAAGTCCAAATCCGTAGCACCTCGTCACCAAGCTGGATCAAATAACCTCAGCACCGAGTGGATGGGATACTCTGTTCTCGATCACACCTCATTGAGCTCCCTAGTCAATGCACATCCGCAGGCACCCATCGCCTCTGCTGAATAAGACTCCACAAGACCATGTGTGGGAGCCTTGTGATGGTCGATTAATCCAAAGATCCGAAGAACTCCTTCGCCTGTCTCTAACTCCTCCAACTCCTGGGTGCCATCCCGTAGTGGCCCCATGGCAGGATTTTGCTCCCTACCCAACTCGATTCATGATCTTCCTCCCTCCTAGGTGCGAGCTGGGTGGGCCTCCGACCAAGATTACATCCCAACTCATCTAGAACCTTCGATCTACGGGCATGTGATCTCCCATGTGGTCAATCTGGGTCTTCCCAAGAGCCACCATGTCGTCACTCTTTCTTTCAACCCTTTTCTAGTTGCATAGCCGACAAAGATAGTCTTGTAAATTTGCCTCATGATTTGGGTGGGAACCATACATGGTGCCTCCTCTTCTAAGATAGCCATGGAACGTAGAAAAGGTAAAGGCATAGCTTTTACCTGGCGAAGGAAGTCCATCCCGAGCATTATCTTGAAGTCATCCATGGGTGCCACCGTGAAGTTAACCTTGCCTTCCCACGGCCCGATCTTCATTGTTACTCCCACGAAGCTAATTGCGGATGGCCTCAGCGAGTTAACCGCCTCGGTTTGCCTTAGTTTCCCACGTCCCGCCAGTTTCGCTTCCTCCTCTAAGCATCTAAGCCAGGTGCGCACCGGCGGTTCATCACGGCCTCGGGGCGGACATCCCACTCCACCTCGCCTCCACGCATGCGAGTCCTCGCTTTCTGGCGGTCGCCCCTAGATCGCTTTCTTTGACTCGAGGGCATTCGCAATAAATGTGATCGAATTTACGGAGCATCATCACCCTCTGCTCTGGGCCTCCTCTCGATCAGGCGCTGAGAGGGCCTCCCTTCGATATCTCTGCCCAATGTGGTCCGGCGTACGTGAAAGCAGCTTAGTTCGCTTGAAATCTCTGTCATTCCTACTCGCTCTCTTTACAGTGTAGGGGCCGCACCGATCCTTTCCTTATGTCACTGCGGGCTTTCAGAGTCTTGCCTCCCCACCTTCGACATGGCTACCTCGAAGATGTCTTCGACCGAGACGACCTCCTTCAAAACTGCATGAGAGATCTCACATCGCCATCGGGCTAAGTCTTAGACAACCACGTTTCAACTCTGTCAACAAAGTCTTCGAGGCTTCTCATAGTTTGAAGATAAAGCTTCATCTGGTCCACAACGTTTCGCGCATTAAGAAGAGAACTTCACAGCAGTCGCAGATCGATTCCGCGCCCGATTCATCGCCAGCGCCGCGCATCTTCATCCTCGTGGTAGCGTTTTACTTTGAACTTCATACCGCGCGGCATACCTTTTTCGACCGCGAAACCCACGCACCAGCGGCAGCATTATCGCGGAGACGAGCAGTCAAACGAAGAACGTCCGAGCGCTGGTCGATCAAATATCTTTCCATGTGCCACGTGAACGTCTTGCATCCTCTTCTTCCGCGTTGAAGGTGGTTTGACCTCAACCTGGTTTTCATATTACGATAACTGAGCGCCTGTTAACGTCGCTTCGCAATTACTACACTTTTGTTCTTTAGTTTTTGCCGGCCAGACCCCACGACTTTGTTAACGAAAGATAGCCTGTGATCCTTCGGTAAACTCCTCACGCTGACACCACCGGACTCCATGAGCCATGGATCCCCCCTCAAGGTCCTAGATCTCGCACCCCGAGATCCTCCACGCCTCTCCACGCCCCGCTCCATGAGGTCCACTCCCACCTGTGTCCGCCATCGGCGATTCCAACCGCTGCCACCCGACCGTCCAAGCCTCGTGAGAGGATCACGACTTGTCCTTCTTTCCCTTCCCCTTAGCTGAGTGGTCTTCGTCCTTCCCCGACTTGCTCGGCAACTTCTTCTACATGAGAGCTCGACATTGTATCCTCCAAGTAATTCCTACACATCGCAACCGGCTCGATACCAACCAAGGTCACTGACGGTCTTCCCCGGTTAAGCTCCCGTGCGGCACTTAGACAACTCCGCCTGATGTTGCCAAGTCGTCCCACTGGCCATCATTAGCCTCTAGCTTCACCCACTCTGCCAGCCGAAGAGAACCCAGAGAGAACACTCAGCCGAAGAAAGCTCTTTATCAAGAATGACTCTTACAATGCTTCGAGCCTCGGCTCGTTCTCAAGTTTGGTTTGCAAACGAGGCCACCACCTCCTTATATAGCCACCTATGGAAGTGTGTAGAACCTTAGTTGTTCCCACAACCTAGAGAATTCTAGAATATTCTATTATGTACACATATGTACAAGAGGTCTCCGAAGAACCTAGATGATCTCCTTCCTTCCATACCCTTCCACACAAGTGTGGACTTCTCCTGAAGTCTTCTGGTGAACCTTCCACAATCTCTAGCAAAGGGAGGTCTCTCCAAGGCCCCTGTAATCTTCCCACCTCCCATAAGCCCTCATACCTCTATATGATCAAGAGAGGGATTTCCATGAGAGCGAGGGTATGACATGCATTCGTCTTAAGTATGCCTTAGCGAGGCACTGGCCGGTGACGTTCACTGCAGCCGGCAGACCGCTTTAGGCATGCACTAAGTCGAGAACCCTGGCCACATGTCATGGCACCAGTCGGTGAACTGTCTGTGCACGCACCAGCCGAAGTTACCGTGTTCAGCATGCACTGTCGTGGCAAGATTACCGTTTGGTGGGCATGTGCTCAGATTTCAGCCGGTGAATCGTGGTCTAGTCATGAACAAGGCCGGAATTACCGCGCTCTGAAAGACGTATTAAAATGAGGCATCTCGCCTGTGCATGTGTCAGCATTAAAGCCGAGGCACCTTATTTTGCATGTCACGGCACTGGGCCGATTTACCGCGGTCTAAGCTTTCAGACTGGGCAAGGCAATCGGTTTAGGCATTCACTAAGATTCAGTCGAGGCCCGTGGCCTGGCGTATGCACTAAAGTCGAGGCATCCCGTCGACATGTCATGGCAAGAGCCAAGGCATCATTTTTCATGATGCACTGCGCGCAGGTCCTCACGGCATGTCATGGCACTCAGTCGAGGCACTGCTTCAGCTCTCGCACTAAAGTCGAAGTCATCGTGGTTCAGTACGACTAGCCAAGGCATCTCTATCAGCCATGTCGCATTTCGTGCCAAGCGCACTTGCGTCACGCGCCAGCCGAAGTCACCTTATCTAGGTACGCACTAAAGCTGGCAATCTGAAACAGTATGTGTTATGACACTCAGCCGAGGCATCGGCGGTTCAGGCATGCACCAGCCGGTCACCGCATCAGCGCATGCACAGTCGAGGCATCTCTCGCTTGCATGTGTGTCAGATAGACCGAGGCAATCGCGGTCTAGGCATGCACTAAGCCAAGGCACCTTATTTTGGTATGTCAAGACCAGTCGGTGACCGCACCAAGATAGAACCCGGCCGCGGCAACTTGCTCAGTAGTTCAAGGCACTAAAGTCGTAGGCACCGCCTCTGCATGTCACGGCAAGAGCTGCACAAGAGCTTAAGAATGCACTCAGCCGAGGAACCTTCGCCTAGTTACCCCTGATGCCTAAGTCATTGGCCTGATGCAGTGGCCTCCACAGTATGCTCTGCACTATGAGGGCACCTAATAAAACAAGGCAAAACCACGGTGCATGGTAAGATACTATGGACCAAATGAAGAGGGTCCATGATAGATTATGATGGGACATGCACCCTATGAAATAGCGCAGTTTGACTCAAAATGAGAGCCGATTTCAAATTCAAACATCACCTCAAGTTGTTTCGCATTTCAGATAATGGGAGGCGCATTCTAATTCAAACGTTGAGTGGAATGGGTTAACTGGTTGAAGAGCCTACCAAGGCCGGCAATGACACCAAAGTCTATAAAAGGATGTAGTCTTTAACTTTGATGGGGTTGTGAGAGCGTGCCTAATTTCCTCGTGATTTCAGAATATCTTATATGTCGAGAAGTGCACCGTACCTTGATGCTTTATCAGAATACAAGTCGGGATCATTTCTCGCAAATTCTTAGTGTCTTATACATTGCTTTTTGAGACACTGCGGAGGAAGTGTCACAAAGAGCAAGACCGCACACCCAGAGCAGAAAAATTATCAGATAAATCAGTAGCAGGACAGGTGTCAGAGCATCAAAAAGATGGTCGGGAACGACAAGGGATGGATGGTTCATTGAAACGCTCGCTGAGATCGCTCGATGAAGAGAGACTGCGGATCGCACGGTGACTCACGAAACAGTTTAAGGCATAACTGATGAGGCCAACGATAACATGCGGCGGAACTGACGATGTTTCCCAAAACCGATCTACAGTGCATTGATAATGAAAGTACCGGATGCGCAATCCATAAAGCGTAAATCAATCCCAAGTCGGGTCAGGGCCCAAAGAAGGTACATGTACCAGAACCCAAGGGGTTTGGGGGTGCGAGGAACGTTAAGGAATTGAAAACTCCTGCGGGACACGGAGCGCTTCAAGGCCGCTCATGTGCCTAACAGTGAAACGGAGTCCATAACTACAGCATGTACTCATGGTGATGCAGTACCATGGAGGCGCACCGACGGGAGAGACATGGTGGTCCGAAGGCCCCAAGATCGATACCCAGGAGGCTCAAGAGGAACCAGCTGAACAATTCCACCTCACCTAATTCTGTACCGGCTTGCAAGAGAATACTTGAAGCGGTTGAAGCACACGAGTTCAGTGAGGGAATATGTGAAGGAATTTAGTTCCATCATGTCAGATATCGTAGAATTATGTCCTAATGAGGACAAATTATTCAACTTTATTTCGAGATTACAAGGCTGGGTAATGCATGCAACTTTGGCGAGATGTGGAGTTCAGGACTACGATCGGCACGATGCCGCAGAATGGATCGCCATGGGATTACAAGATGGCAACGCCATCAACACCACGTGCAAGTTCAAGACGATAGTGGGCAAGAAGGAAAGTCGAGGGAAAACCTTCATTCATCAAGAAGGTCAATGAAGGGAACCAAGAGCGGTCAGAAAATGAAACCTGTGGAGACAACCACAAAATATGTGCAGCAGACAACAAGGCCAGTGGGATGCTTCATTTGCAATGGCCCTCACCGAGCCAAAGATCGCCCAAGAAGGAAAACCGAGTGCCTCGTCACCGCAGATGACAAGGCCAAAGATTGATCTCGTATTCACCTCCCGAAAGTGAATCCTTTGCAATTGCTTAATGCACCGCAGAGAACCAACCACGAAAACTTGATGCATGTTCAAGCGTCGCTTCAACGGATCCGAGTAAAAGCGATGGTAGACAATGGTGCCACACACAATTTCGTTGCAACCAGTGAAGCCTCGAGACTTGATCTGAAACTGGTAGATGATGATAGTCGACAAAGCAAGGAACGCAAGGGGCACAAAGGATACATGGCATTACGCGATGTCCTACCGCAAGTTGGTGAACGGGAAGGGTAAATGAATTTACTATACGCTCCATCGATGATTTCAATCTAATCCGATTGATTTCTTCCTCAAGTCTAGCGCTACTCCCATCTCATCCGGCGGACTTATGATTTAGGCGGAGAAACAGCCTCAAGCCAGGCTCGCAGCCGAAAGGAACGGGCAAGAGAAGCTTGGTGCCAAGATGGTGCTCTGCCTTCCAACCCGAAGAAAGGGCGGTGAAAAAGAGACATACCTGCGACTTTGGTGGAAATTCATGAAGGACATGATGTCGGGGTTCCCACTCAAAGGGTCGATACTAAAGGCAATTCAGAGACATCATGCCCCCGTCGCTAAAGAGTCGCTTTCCCGAAGACCCATTGATCAAAAGATCGAATTGTCGCTGTGGCCAAACTCTCCCGCCCAAGTCCTACCAGTCGGCCCTCGCAGAATTGCCGGAACTCGAGGAAACAATGAAAGAGTCGGTCAGACAATGCAGATGATCCGAAATTTCGAGGGCCCATTCGGGTGCACCGTTTCCTGCTCCGGCAGAAGAAACATGATGGATCATCGCGCATGTGTGTGGATTTCACTGTGCCTCAACAAGGTAACCATCAAAACAAGACCCGATTCCTTCGCGGCCGAATTGTTCACAGATCGGGCAAAGGCTCCCAGACTTCACAAAAACCTGACTCGAGATCTGCCATCGGGCAAGTCCCGATCGCGGAAGGTGATGAGGGGCAAACTACGTGTAACTCGTTACGGTTCATATGAATTTTTCAGAATGCCATTTGGGCTCAGTCTCCAAGAACACTCGTAATTTGAACGAATGATGCAACGCTTGACTATCTCGATGCTTTCTTTTGTAGTCATTTATTTAGGATGACACGTAGTGTACAAATGCAGACTCTAAAAGAGCACGAGATGCACTCGAAAAGGTGTTCCAAAGAAATTAGTGGAACACAAACTATATGCGGCCGTGAGAAGCGCGAGCCTGCAAGGGAGCAGCATCACATTCTGGTCATAAACGTTGAAGGCCGATTCGATGGATTTAAAGAAAGGTGCTTGATCATCGGCCGCCCCTACCAGTGACAGAGTTTCGCATTATTCTGATTAGCAAACTTCTATAGGAGATTCATAAAGGGCTACTCAACATTGCCTCTCCATCACGCATTCGCTTAAAGAAAGACCGAAAGCACGGGACTGGACATAGAGGCCTGGATGGCTTTGAGTCTCAAACAAGCCATCTCCAGAAGAACCGCTTGTAGCTTGCCTAATCCGACCTTCCCTTTCGGGTTCGGGATCGATGCTTCCTGACAAGGCCCCTATGGAGTCTTCAAAAGGTGAAGGACACCCCGCGGCATTTGAGAGCCTAAACCGAATTAGGCGTAACAAAGGTTACTTCAATGCATGAGAAAGAAATGATGCTAGCAGGCATCACTCGCGAACAATGGAGGCAATCTACTCAGGATTTTTTACGTGGTGACAGACAATGGCAAACACCTTCTTTAAGACAATGTAAGAAGCCGAGTGCAAGGCAAGCCCGTCGCAAGAGTTCCCGACCGAGTTTAATTTAGGTCAGACCACCGTAGCGACACAACACCAATGACGATTCACGGAAGATAAGTGGTGGCCTATATCATTACTTTGTCTTAAGTCATCTCGCATTTCAATGAGCTTGATCAAGAAGGCCGCAGGACTTGATGTCAAGCAGAGAAATCCAGACAACAATTCAAGAACTGGGAAACCGTAGAGGCAGGCCGGAAAGTGATCTCTCAGGTTCAAAAGAGGCAAGCTCTATGTTCGGCAAAGTGGATCATGTGAGAGAGTCACAAAGAAACCCATGATGCTAAGTGGGCGTGGACATTCAAGAGCCAACCATGCGTATCATTGGCCCAGTCCTATTATCGCCAAATGGTGAGGACGACAGCGTGACGTGAAGTCTTATTTGTGGCGCTACTGGATAAGATCAGAAGGAAAAGATGGCGGGGTTGTTTGCAAATTTCTCCCATACCAAAAGCCATGGCAAAGCGGCCTGTGGATTTCATTTCTCGATTCCCTAAGGCCCATGAGTGTAACCATCTTTGCTCGCGGCCGACGGCTTTCAAAGTGATTCTATCTTCATAGCAAGACCGAGCCACGCTCCGCGAAGAGGCAGTAACCGCTTTCTTTTCTCGCCATGCAGAAACATTTGGTCGCTTAAGGACATAGTCGCGACTCCGATACGATTCACAGACGCTGTGAACTCTTCGTTCCAGTTCTGAGTTGAAGTTTTCCACAACAAACCATCCTCAAACGTACGCGTGACCGAAGGATTAATGCACCGTTGAAGAATACTCGAGTCACATGGGTCGGGCGTTCAAGAACCGGCCAGATGGCAAAGCAAATGTGGTTAGGGGAGACAAACGGGCAAACACACAGATTAGCCATTTCCCGACAGGAGATGTTCGATGAGGCACGGAAAGCCTCAGAAGGCGGCGTGACGAATGAAGTACTGGTCAACATGTATCGCGTTTGGAATTTCGTATCGGGGGATAAGGTGTTGCTAAACTAACTCCTCGAATTTGAAAAAGTGAGCGTAAGACCTTGGGCAGAGAGGGTCGATCTCAAGTTTTGTGGAGCCTTTTCAGGTGATCACAGTGGGAGAAGTCGCTATGCCTAAGTCGGCTCAAAGATCGAAAGCCGCATCCGACATTCCATGTCGGGCTAAGCCTTATGTCAAGATGCGTAACTGTGAAGGGCAAGGCAAACGTGTTTCTCTCGTTATGAAGCGCTTTGATAGCGGTGGAGAAGATCAATCACGTAACCATGGGGTAAGTAGAAAGAATCGACTTTAATCGAAGCCACTTTGTTTAAGGGAAAGGCGCTTTGGAATCGGGAGGCTACATGGGAGCTGGATGTAACATCGCGGCGCTTTCAAGGGGCAATGTAAGATCATCTAAAGGCTAAGTCGACGCTGGCTTCGACATCACAGGGGGAGGTTTGAGCATTCTCTGATGTGCGTCACAGTATGCCTTGGGGACCGTGAGGGCACCTAATAAAAACAAGGCAAACCATGGTGGCATGGTAAGATACTGGGTGGACCAAATAGAGGCGTACTCAGAGCATATGGTGGATCGCAGCACTTATGGAAAATATGTGAGTTTGAATTTGGAAAATGAGAGCGATTTCAAATTCAAACATCACTCAAGTCGGGAGCCGCATTTTAAATACGGAGGCGTATTCGAATTCAAACAGCGGAGGGAATCGGCATCTATCAGTATCGAAGGTCGGCAATGCATTGACCAAAGTCTATAAAAGGATGTGTAGTCTCTAACTGGATGGGGTTAGAGAATGTGCCAACTTCGCGGTTTTGTAATATCTATAAGTTGAGAAGTGCACTACACTTGACATGACAGAATACAAGTCAGACTATTTCAGAAATCTTAAAGGTCTAATACATTGCTGGAGACACTATAAGGAAAGGTCACAAAGAGTTAGCACCGCACATCCGTAAGGTGAAAATTTCACAGATAAATATAGTGTGGACACTCCAGGCATGTCATGGCACTAGTCGAGGCACGAGGTATGATGCCTGTGCATGTTAGTACCGGGCCGAGGCACCATGTCTGTGCATGCACTAAAGTCGAGTCACCTTATTTAGGTACGCACTGTTCGGCGCATCGGTTCAGGCGTTACTGTATTACCGAGGCACCGTGTCTAGCAGTACTGTGCCGAGCTCACCGTGTCTAGGCATTGCAGCGGCTTCAACTGGTCAGCACCTTCATTCTCAGATGTACGGCATTGCCGAGGCATCGTTGCCTGGGGGCCCGCACTCAAAGCCCAGTCACCGGTCCGTGCATGACCAGCCAAGGCACCCTTTCTAGCATACCAGCGGCACTAAAGCCAGGCACCGTGTCTGTGGGGCAAGCACTCAGTCAAGCACCATGTTTAGGCAAGCATTAGTCAAGAACCTTATTTAGGGTATGTCATGGCACCAGCCGAGGCACCGCTTCTGTGCATGGCATCGGGTCAGAGACACCGCTTCTAGGCATGTACTGGGTCGAGGCATTCTGCCTTAGGCATGTCACAAGACAGTCGGAAAGACCGCTGTCGTGAAAGACTTTCGCATCGGCGTGACTGTTTGTGCATGCCATGGCACTAGGTCGGCGGCACCGTGGTTCAGACATGGTACAAAGCCAGGCAATCGCTGTGCATGCACTAAAGCCGAAGTCATCGCGGTTCCAGACGATAAAGCAAGCGCACTGGTTTCAGCATGTCATCGCGACTCAGACCGCACCGCGCCAGTATTTCGCACTGCGCCGGCGAATTCATGTTCGAAAGCACTGTGCCAAAGCACTACGTCGCAAGCACCAGGTCGAGGCGACCTATTCAGTGGCAGTCGCGCGACCGCCGGCACCGCGGTTCTGCCGCATCGGGCCAAGGCACACCGCCAAGGCGCTCATCGCACAGTCGAGGCATCGCGTTCAGGAAAGCAGAGTTTGCACCAGGCACCTGTCTGTGCATGTCGCTGGCACCAGCCAATGCACCGCGGTTCAAGCATGTACCAAAGCCAAGGCACCCGTCTAGGCATGCACTAAAGTCGAAGTCATCGCGGTCCGTAATGCCAGCAAAGGCACCCGTTTGCAAGATGTCACGGGCACAAGGCCGAGGCACCGTGGTTTCAGCGTGCACTCAGTCGGTCAATACCGGCATGCACCAAAGCCAAGGCACCTCGTCTTAGCATGTCATGGTACCAGCCGAGGCATCCCGCCTACGTCATGGCGTGAAGTCGACGCATCTGCTTGCATGCACTGTGCCAAGGAACTCGCCTAGGCATGTCATGACATTTCAGTCAGGCACCGCTCCAGCATGCACTGTGCCGAGTCACCGCGGTCTAGGCACGACCAGTCGGTGCACGCCGCGCAACCATGTGTCAGTACTCAGCCGAGGCACCGCGTTCAGGCACGACCAGGGTCGAACACCCATTCCGCACGCAATGTGCCAAGGCACCGCGGTTCGTGCATGTCAAGGTACTAGGCCGGCGAACAAATTGGCCTAGGTACGCGACCGGGTCGAGTCACCGCTTGCCTAGGCATGCATTGTGCGAAGGCACCCATTCAGCATATAATTTCGCCCAAGGTCGAGGCAACGTGCCTGGTGCATGCACTAGGTCGAAATACTTTTATCTAGAACGCACTCCAGTCGCAGGCATTTTATCTAGGCATGTCATGAACCAGTCGGCGAACCGTGGTTCAGGCATTCACTGAAGCCGATTCACCATGTCTAAGCATGCATTAGGTCGAGGCATCTCATTTAGGCATGTGGCCGGGCATCGGGGCCGAGGCACCGCGGTTCACGCACTAAAGCCTGGGCCATCATCCGCACGCACGCGCCAAGCGCAGACTCGCTTGCGCCGGCATGGAACCAGACGAGGCACCGCGGTTCAGGCAAGCACTAAACCGGCACCGCGTCTAGGCAAGCACTGGGGTCGTAAGAACTCCATTCAGTATGTCACGCACCAGTCGGCGCAATCGCGGTCTCGTAAAGACTCGTATCTGGTGCACCTCTGTCTAGGCATGCCATGGCACTAAAGTCGAGGCACCATGTTCAGACATGGTACTCAAAGCCGAGTAATCCCACCAGACACGGTACTCAGGCCGAGGCACCGTGTCTAGACATGGTACTAGGCCGTGGCACCGTTTCGAGGCAATGCACTAGCCGAGTCACCAGAGTCTGTGGACGCACCAGCCTACGCACCTTCGTCTAGGTATGTCATTGCACTAGACCGAGGCACCGTGGCTAGGCATGGCACTAGGTCGAGGCATTATGTCTAGGCAAGCACTAGGCCAAAGCACCGTGTCTAGGCAAGTACTAGGCCGAGGCACCTATCTAGGTAGCGTCATGGCACTCAGTCGAGGCACCGCGGTCTACATGGCACACAGCGAAGGCACATTGCCTAGGTAGCCCGCCGCACTAAAAGTCAGGCAACGGTGTAGGGAAAGCACAAGACCGAGGCACCTTGTCTAGGCATGTCAAGGCACTAGCCCAAGGCACCGTGTCTAAGCATGGCAATTGTACGAGGCATCGCGGTTCAGTACGCATTCAGCCGGGGCTAACTACGCGTTTGTGCGCTAACAGTCAAGAACCTTATCTAGGCATCGCTAAGACTAAACAGTTAATCGCTTCGCAGTACGGCATCGGGTCGAGGTAATCGCTCCTAGGCACGCATTCAGTCGGCAGAACTCGCTCCAGGCATTTCAAGGCATTGGGTCGGAGGCATCGTGTCCGGGAAAGCACTGCACTGAAAATTTGCCTGTGCATGCTATGGCACTGTGCCGAGGCAATCGTGGTTCTCGGGATAAGACAAAGTCGAAAATCGCTTAAAGTACGCAAAGAGTTTTAGTCACCGGTCTAGGGACACTAAAAGCCAAGCGCACCTCGCCTAGGTATGTCATCGCACTGCATCGAGGCACCGTGGCCAGTACGCACCAGTCGATATCATGTCTATGCAAGCACTAGGATGTTAACCGCGGTTCAGAAAGCACTGCATCGAGGCACCTTATCTAGGTATGTCGGGCGGCACCAAAGTCGCAGGCACCGTGTCTAAGAATGGCACTCCAGTCGGCGCACCGCGGTCTAAGAATGGCACTAAAGCCAAGGCACATCGCTTCAGTAGGTCAAGCGCACCTAAAGCCGAGGCACCGCGGTCTAGAAAGCGACAAGACCGATAAGACCTCGCCTGCGTACAAAGTCAGCAACACTCAACCCAAGGCAATCGCAGGTCTGGTTACGGCACAGGTCACGAGGCAATCGCGGTCTGTGCATGACTAGGCCGAGCAACCTTATCTTTTCATGACCAAAGCCAAGGCACCTCGTCTCGCATGTCACTCAGACAGTGTCGAGCCACCGTGTCTAGGAAAGAACTAGCTCGAGTCACCGTGTCTAGTCATGCACTGGGCCTAGGCATTTTGCCCAGGGCATGTGCTCTGGTGATTTAGGTCGAGGCATCGTGTCTAGCACGCACTAGTCGAAGCCCACCAGGCATGCACTAGCTCCAGTTCTCGTCTAGGCACGTCATGGCACTAAATGAGGCACCGTGTTCAGTAAGCACTGCTAGTGGCTAATTAGGTCAAGGGAAGCACTAAATCAAGAACCTTATCTAGGTATGTCATTAAGACTCGTGCCGAGGCACCACTCTTGTACGCACAGTCAGGCACCGTCTTTAGCATGCACTCAAAGCCGGCGTGATCTGGCGAGGTGATGTCATGACACTAGGCCGATAACCGAAGCGTCGAGGAAAGCACTAGACCGGCGTGACCTTATCTTGGCACGCCACGTTACTCGTGCCGTGGCACCTTGTGTGTACGGAAGTGCCGCGCACCGTGTCTGTGCACGCATCAAAGACGGTGTCATCGTGGTTCAGAAAACGCACCAAAGTAAGGCACCTTTCGTCAGGAATGTCGAACGCATTCAGACGTAGGCACTGCGGGTTGTACACAATAGTGTCGAGGCACCATCTCAGCAAGACTAGCGAAGCACCGCGGTCTGTGCAAAGACTAAATGGCAGGCGACCTTATTCAGTATGTCACGGCACCAGTCGAAAGTAATCTGTCTAAGCATCGGCACGCCGCGGCACATCGCTTGTGCGTAGAACCGTTTACGAAAGCACTGTAATCGAGGCACCTCGTTCGCATGTCATGGCACTAGCCGCACCCGCGGTTCTCGGCCGTACTAAGTCGAGGCAATCGATTGAAATGACAGCCGAGTCACCGTGATTCGTGCGCACGCAGCGAAGGCACGCTGTCTGTGCAATGCACAGCCCAAGGTCAAGGCACCGCGGTCCGCACGCATGCGTCGAGTGCACCTTATTCAAAGTACACTCGTGCCGAGGCATCTTATCTAGGCATCAGCAATCCATTCGCATTCAATCGTGGTCTGAAAGACGCACCAGCCGAAATACCGCAGCTCGGCGACGACAGTCGGCGCATCTCGCTTCGGGGGCATGTTCACTCCAAGCATGGCAGACTACGTCTAAGCATGCACTAAATAGTCACCGTGGTTCAGTAATGACTAGGTCAAGAACGTTGTCTGTGCATTTCGACCGAGGCACCGCTTCTAGGCAAGCATCAGCCACACCATGTCTAGTAAGCACTAAAGTCAAGAACCTTATCTAGGTTTGCTCAAGACTCAAGCCATGCACCGCTTCTGCACGCAAT
This sequence comes from Tetrastigma voinierianum, assembly GCA_016808115.1. Lineage (NCBI taxonomy): Eukaryota > Viridiplantae > Streptophyta > Magnoliopsida > Vitales > Vitaceae > Tetrastigma > Tetrastigma voinierianum. Next base: position 82,411 of record JAEQBH010005506.1, on the reverse strand, counting down.
CAATGATGCAATCGCTCCTGGGCATCCACCAGCTATGGCACCTTGGTTCAGCCTCGTCACACCAGGTCAGGCACTGTGTTCAGGAAAGCACTGTGGAACGGTGGCACATCAGATAGCATGCCATCGCACTAAAGCCAAGTCACCGTTCAGGTACGCATAGCGACACCTCGTTTAGGTACGTAGTGGCACAAGGCCGATGCACCGTGGTCTAGGTACGCACTCAGCCGAGTCACCCGTATCTAGGCATACACTAGGCCGAGGAATCTCAGTTCGGGGCAGCCGTCACAACCAGCTAAGATTCGTGCTCAGCATGCACTAGCCGAGCCACCGCGCTCAGTAATGACAAAGCATGCATCTTGCTCCAGCATTAGCCGAGACACTGCTTTCTAGGCTCACACTAGGCCAAGGCACCGCTCCTAGGCATGCACAGTCACATCTTTTCTGTGCATGTCACTAAGAATAGCCGAGGCGCCGTGTTTATGAAAGCACTAGACCGAGGCACCTTTCTAGGCATGTCATGGCACCAGCCAGGTAATCGCGGTCTAGGCATGGTAATCGGCCGAGGCACCGCGGTCTAGGCATGCACTGTGCCGCAGTCATCGTGTCTAGGCATGAACTGTGCGAAGGCACCTTTGCCTGTGCATGTCATCGCACAAGATCGAGGGTGCACCGCGGCTGTGCATGGCACTGGGCCGAGGCACCATGTCTGTAAGACTAGCTAAAGCACCGTGGTTCAGTGCCACTAACGAGTACCTTTATCTTATAAGATTTACGGCACTGTAGCCAGGCACCGTGTCTAAGCACGGCACCGGGCCCGTGCATATCACTGGGCCGCTCACCCCCAAAGCCGGCGACTGTTTGGTGAAAGACTGGGCATCGAGACCTGCCTAGGCATGTCATGGCACTCCTACGAGGCACCGTGTCTGGGGGCATGGTACTGTAGCCGAGGCACCGAGGTTCAGGTACGACTGTGTACCAGTCACCAGCGTCGAGGCATGCATTGGGGGGCGGCTGCACCTCGCCGAAAAGATGTTACGCATTGAAGGTCGGTAAGTAATCGCGGTTCGTGCACGACCAGCCGAGTCACCTATGCCCAAAACACCAAAGCCAAGGCACTTCGTCGTGCATGTCATGGCATTTCAGGCCGAGGCACCGTGTTCAGCATGCACTGTGCCCAGTCATCGTTCAGCATGCACCAGCCGAAATATCTCGCTTTTGCAGTACGTGTTCGTACGCTGCCAAGGCACCGCGGTTCAGTAATCTTTGACCAGTCGAGTCATCTTATCTGTGCATGCACTAAAGCCAAGGCTCCTCGTTTCCAGGAACAACGTCGGCACAACAGGTCGCGGGTAATCGGTCTCGCATGCACCAGCGAGTTGCGGTGCCCAGCGCAATGGCGGGTCGGTGGATCCGGTCGGTGCGGGCGTGCCCAGACAGTCGAGGCACTATGTTCGGGGCATGCACTAAAGCCGAGTCAGCCGTGTTCAGGTACGCATCAGCAAAGGCACTTCATTAAGGCATGTCATAGAATAGCCGAGGACCCACGCCTGGGTGTTACTGTAGTCAAGCACCATGTCTAGGTAATATTTAGCCGCCATTCAGGTATGTCACGGCACTAAAGCCGAGGCAATCAAGCCGCATTATGAATCGGTCGAGACACTGCTCTGGGGATGTACTGTGCCGAGGCATCTCGCCTAGGCATGTCATGGCACTAAGTCGGCGCACCGCGGTTCAGGAAAGCACTGTACCAGCACCTGTTCAAGAAAGTTATTCAAACCGAGGTACCTTGTCTAGGCAAGTCAGGGCACTGCATCGGCGCACCGCCAGTACGGCATCAGCGTCGAGCACCGCGGTTCAGCATGCACCAGACGAGTCACCGTGGTTCGTGACGCACTCAGCGGCGCACCTTGTCTAGTGGCTGTCATCGACTAGACCGAGGCATCATGGCTAGGCATGGCACTCAGTCAAAACCATGTTCCGTGCATGCACTGTGCCAGCCAACTGTCTGTGCGTATACTAGCCGAGGTACCTTATTTAGTATGTCATGGCACTAAGCCGAGGCATCGTGGTCTAAGATGGCACTATGCCGCGTTACCGTTTGTGCAAACACGACTGTCGGAGTAATCGTGGTTCGTGAAAGCACCAGACCCGAGGCACCTTGTTCAGCATATCATGGCACTATGCCGAGGCAATCGTGCTCAGGCATGGTACTAAGTCAAGCACCTTTCTAGTATGCCATGGCACTGGCCAGGCACCGGTTTAAGTCACAGAAAATTTCTAGGCCGAAAATTATGCAATGGAATTTTCGGGCACGAGGAAACTACACCATTCCTTGGAACGGTCTGCCACGTGATCGAGGCAACATGTATATGAATGGACCGGACGTGACGAACAGGCACCGCTGGTATACCGCTTGTTTGGGTGATGTAATTCCGTCATTTTAATGTCTAGCGAACGGCCAAGGCACTTCACACCCAATCGATTGTTATTTCTTTAGATTTTTCTCAAACGCCTTTGCCATCTACCAAAGATGTGTTAAACTGGCTTCCAAAGAGTGGTACCACCCTGAACGCTCAAGAACCTCTGTCGTAGACAAAAGAAGGGTAAAGGAAATCGTGGAGTGAATCCTGATCAAGTGAGGACGACCTGAGCGACATAGGGTCAATCTCAATGGATGGTGGCGTTAGCGCCACCGCCAGCTTACACACTCGTCATGTATTTAAGTCATCTAAGAAAGGATCTTACCCGTCGCCGGCACAAATAATACTTTAACACTCCAGCCCGCGCGCTTGTCCACCGCGACTCACCAAGGACATAGCCTCTAGGGCCAAGGGCCCCACCGAGGGTCTAACGGCGACCGCGCACACACTGCTTCTAGTCCTGATTCTGACTTGGGAGTGTTCAGCTATAATCCAAATAAGACCCAGAGTTTCACACACTAGCTTTTTAACCAAGCGCCATGACCAATCAGGCGAATCAATCCGCCTCCCGTACTAAAGCTGAATTACTATTGAGACACCACATCAAGTAGGTAAAACTCTAACTCCGTTTCACTACCTGCCTAAAACTCAAATTTCGTTCCCTATCAGGTGTTCAACCAACATTTCGTGAATTTACTCACAACAGATAGAAGAGTTCACATCGAAGGATCAAAAGCAACGTTGCTATGAATGCTCACGCCACAAGCCGCTTATCCCCCGTGGTAACTTTTCACACCTCACTTAAATTTCAAGGTCTAAAGGATCGAGAAATACGCTTGTTCAGATTAGTATTGGAAATCAAACTTAGCTTTTATCCTTTGCTCCACATGATTTCTCGTTTCGTTGAGCTCATCTTAGACACTTGCGTTTATCTTTGGTCAGATGTGCCGCCTCACCCATAAACTCCATGCACCGACAATGTCTTCCACCCCGACGACGCAAACGCTTTAGGTAAAAACGATGTTCCCACCCGATTCATCAACAAGTAAAATAACGCAGTAAAGGGTATTTCACTTTCGCCGCTTTCGCCCTACTTATCATATACACCTTTCAAGTCATTTCACAAAATCTGACTAGAAATAAGCTCAATGTGTTCTTTCCCCAATGATTCTCAAGCCCGTCTCGCACAAGGGGTTTCGCGGATAATAAACAGTGATGGCGTAATCTGGCATCCATTCACGAGACGCCACTAATTAGACGCACGAGGCATTCGCTACCTTAAGAGAGTCATAGTTACTCCCTTTGTTTACCCGCTGTTGAATTTCTTCACTTTGACAATGAGAGCACCTTTAAAACTACATCAGGTGAGCATTCGCAGTGGACCATCGCAATGCTTGTTTAATTAAACAAATGATTCCTCGTCTCGTACTAATTCTCGAGTCAATCGTTCGACGGGGAGTAGTTCCCAGCCCGCCCCAATCGGCAAACGGGCGACTCGCTCTCCACCCGGAGCAAACAGCAATCCATCGACATCCGGACGGTTCGACTGGACCCCCGTGCCCAGCCCCCGAGCCAATCCTTTCCGAGGTTACGACATCCATTTTCACGACTTCCCGCTCTACATCGCTCCATCGACCAAAGGCTGTTCACCTCGAGACCCGATGCGCTATGAGTAATGAGCCCAAGCGTGGAGGCACTCCTACATTCTCCCGATTTTCATGGGTCAGTCGAGGCGCACCGGACACCACATGATCGTGGCAGGCTCTTCCAATCACCGGACCCTACCGACCGAGCCGCCTGTGTGGTGGGTCGGGCCGTTAAACGTAAAAGATAACCTTCCCGAGGCCCGACGACGCCTCCCGACTCCCTCAATGTCACCGCCACCGCCACGTCCCGCGAAATGTTAACTGATTCTCGATGCTCGCGGCATGCACACATCGAACGGCTTCCCCAGCCTTTAAGATCGACTAACCTACGTAAGTGCCATTCACATAACCTTTCCCCTTCGCCTTCAAAGTTCCCTATTCATTTGCTACTACCACCAAGATCTCGCACCGATCACGCTCGTCGGCTCGCGCCTGTGTTTTAATGCGACCGCGCTCCTACTCATCGAGGTTCAAGGCCATTTCAACTGGCCGGTATAGGTCGCTGCTTCACAATATCCATTTTGGGGCTAATGATCCGCATGTGAGTTGTTACATACTTTAGCTACAGGATTTCGACTTCCATGACCACCGTCCTTACCGGCTCTAATCAACCAACACCCTTTACTGGTTCTAGGTTACTGTCAAGAACAATCAGAACTGATTTCGGTTCATCCAAGATCGCGGCCTGCTTACCAAAAATGGCCACTGAGCTCGATTCCACGGCTCACCAATAGATTAGCCATGCCGGCCCTACTAATTTAAAGTTTGAGAATGTGTCAAGGGCGTCAGGCCCCCGATGCTCTTTAATCATCGGGTTTTAACTGATAGAACTCGCCACTGCCCACTATCCCGAGGGAAACTCAAGGGAACCACACAGATGGTTCGATTGGTCTTTCGCCTATACCTAAGTCGTATCGAACGATTTGCACCGCCAAGATCGCCAGCGAGCTTCCACCGAGTTTCCTCTAAATGCCCGCCTCAAGCATAGTTCACCATCTTTTAGGTCCCGACTGTGCATCCCCTTCACTCGAACCCTCTCGGGAGATCATGCCGATCGACGGCACCACACCTGGGCGTGATCCCGCCGATCAACTTCCTTACGCCTTACGGTTTACTTAGCTCGTCGACCACATACGCTCGCACCTTGGTCCGTGCTTCAAGATCGACGAACGGGAGCTCACGGGCCGATGCCATTAGCGCACAAAGTTCCCAAAGCACGCCAAAAGCGATGTCGCGATTCCATGATCGAGACAACGACGCCTTACTGTGCAACTATTAACCCGCATTGGGTTGCCACCCCAAAACCCCCATCTGCTCTTCGCCCGAGTCACCGGGCGGACGGCAAATCGTCGTTCCACATCCGACCAAGGCACATCGCCGACCCCCATCCGCCCCTCCCGACACCCCACCTCTCACTCTCTTTTCAAAGTCCATCTTCCGGCAGACTTGTTTGCCTCGCCAAGGCATGCCTGCACACCCGAGACTCCAAAATTCGCTGGATGCCTATATACAAGGTACCTCAAATTTCAGTACCATCACATGCCTAAGCGTTCCCCGACATAGCGCACGACTCAACCCCAAGGCTCCCTGGCCACCCGACACGCCTGCCAGCAAAGTGCCGCAGCCGAAGTGCATGCCTAGGCATTAAGCCCTACAGAAGGTCGTGAACCCGCCCAGGGCAATGTGCCTCAGCCTGGGCTACATGTTTAGACACTCTGCGGCTCTCATTTCTAAAGGCATGACATACCCAGATAAGGCAATTTCGCCCCAGCGCTTGCCTAGACACCTGCTTTAGCCTAGTTTTCGCCATACACGTGCTTTTTAATCTCACGTATGACTCACCCAAGCAGATGCCTGGGACTGGCACCGGCCCCAAGATTCATTCCTGTGACACCTGTCCCCATTTCACATGACATGCCCTTGCCTATGCTTTCCAGGACACGCCCCATTAGCGCTCTCGACATGCCTCGACAACACGCTCCTACTCAAGACACGCTGGGCCGAATCCAAGGCCTCAAATCTCAGCATTCCTGAATCCACGTCACTCAAGGCTACGACACACCTAGATAAGGTTCCCGGGTCTAGTGCTCGCTCTATGACATGGTGCTTCCTACCAGTGGTCGCTTCAAACACCCATTCCACCTGGGCCGCCATGACATGCCTAAACAAGGTGTCTCGCCTCCATGTGCCTGCACGCTGACTCCCATTTCTGCTGCACGCCTGCACGCATCAAGATATCACCAACACACTTGAAAGAAGATGCCCCACTCACGCATGCCTGCACACCCTGCTCCTGGGCCTAGCAAGACGCCCATGCTCCGCCAAGACCACACCTGCACATGGTGCCCCCGCCATACATGACATGCCAGGACAAGGTGTCCCTAGCCTCGCTTGCTTCCTAGACACCTGCCTCTACCACACGCCGCCGACATGCCGCACAAGACGCCCCTGGCCTAATAAGAGATGCCTAGCACCTGGCCCCACCGAGTACATGCCTAGAAACTGTCTCAGCCGAGGTCCATGACATACCTGTATAAGGTTCTTCTGCCACAGCCGCTAGACATGGTGTTGCCAAGTGCTTCGCTCTGTATTGACCTGCCTCGCTTCCAAGGCCATGACATGCCTAGGCAAGGTGTCTCGGCCTAGTGCACGCCTTCTAGACACCCGTGACTCACCTCAAAGGTGCACGCCCACACACCTGCATCACTCTGGGCCAACACATGCCTAGGCAAGATGCCCTACCTACCGCATGCCAAGACACTCCGTGACTATTCAATGCACGCCACATCACCTGCCTCACTGCCATGATTACGCTCAAGCAAGGTTCCTTTCCTCTACTTAGTGCATTCCTGAACACCTGCCCTGGCTTCATCGTCATGACACATGCCAAGGCAATGTACCCTACTTAGTGCATGCCTGTGCACCGATGCCCCGCTCCAATACCGTGAAATGCCTGTGCAAGGTGCTCGCCCAATGTCATGCTTAGACACTGGCAGCCTCTGGGCCTGAAGGCTACGACATCTAGATAAGGTGCCACTGGGCCAGCAAGGCTCGCCCAGACGATGCTTCGTACCCCAGTGTCACTCGACATGGTGCCTCGGCCCAGCGCCACGCCTCCGGCCACCTGCCCTGGCCTGAAGGCAACGACACGCCCAAACAAGGTGCCTTCATCAGCGCGCTCTCTGCATTACCGAGATGACCCTACCAACAAGCATGCCCAGGTGGCGCGTGTCTCACTAGTACCATGCCCCGACTCTGCTTCAAAGATAGTGATCAGCCTAGACATGCGTCCCACCAGGCTCTAACACACATGCCCAGTAAGATGCCCCTACTTAACGATGCCTAGACACCTGATTCGCCTATGCATGCCTAGACACAGTGGCTCACCGTTACTACGACAAGCTCCAGCAAGGTTCCTCACTTAGTGCATGCCTAAACACCTGCTCCTACCACCGCCATGACAGTTAATGCAGCAGATCGCGCCTAGTGCATGCCTAGCACGGCGGCCCCCATTTCTGCTGTCGTGACCCCGCCCGGGCAAGGTGCCTCGCCTAGTGCCATGCCAGACATGGTGCCCTCGACCCGCCACGCCGCCATACCTAAATAAGGTGCCTCGACCTAGCGTCATTTCAGGACACTGCTTCAAAATTCCCAGCGCATTCCTACACATGGTGCCCTCACTTAGTGCCATGCCTATCCACGATGCCTCGGCCTAGTGCAATAACATGCATAGACAAGGTGCTCACTAGTGCATGCCTGCACACCTGACTCTGGCTCTTAGCGCATGAATAGATACCCAAGGCTCCTACTAGTACCAGCCTGGGACACGCTGCTCCCACCCTGGGCTCGACATGCCTAGACAAGGTGACTCCTGCCTAGTGCTTTCAGACACGATGCCTCTAGCCTGGCATGACACGCGTAAAGATGTCTGCCTTAGTGCAAGCCTAGAATGGTGTCAGTAGTTCCCAGTGTCATGCCAACAAACAAAGGTCTCTACCTCAGTCTCCACGACACCCATATGGGCCTTTCCACCCAGTGCTCGCCTGCACACGGTGCTTCTGCCCAGCTCGCCCAGACACGTGCCTCGGCCGAGTGCCATGACATGCCTAGACAAGGTGCCCTGCCTAGCATGCTCACACATGGTGACCCTACCAAGGCATGCCCAGGACACCTGCCCCATATCACCAACACATGCCCAAGAAAGATGTCTCCGCCTGCATGCCTGCACACTCCGGATTCGGCCCAGCGCATGCCCAGACACGGCGGCCTCCCGCCCAAGACCACGACATGCCCAGCAAGATGTCTCCTAGCCACAGACATACCAGACACTGCTCTCGACCTAGTTTCATGATATACCGACAAGGTGCCCCTGGCCTAGTGCTTTACAGACACCTGCCCCCACCCATTGCCACAGAGACGCCCGGGAAAGTGTGCCTCAAATTCCCAAGATCCATGTCGAGAACCATGGCTCTACCACACATGCACATTACATGATAAGGTCTCTACCAGTGCTCGCTCTAGACACGGTGCTTCAGTTAAGATTTCGCTCTAGACACTGCCTCACTGGCCTTAATGACACGCTCGACAAGGTGCTCGCCTAGTACGCCTAGACACGGTGACTGGCCTATCAGATGCTTAGACATCTGCTCTCAAATTTAGTGTCACGACACGCCTAGGATAAGGCGCTCAAGCCCCGCACCCAGATACGGGTGACTTACCGCGTACGCCCAGACATGATGCTCCTCGCCCTCAGGCCATGATTACGGCTAGACAAAGTGCTTCCTTCGCCTTAACGACGCGACACTTGCTCTACCCAAATAGCCAACACACATACCAAGGCAAGATGCCTCCGCCTAATGCATGCCTAGACAAGGTGACAAGGCCTAGTGCCCGCCTTGACACCTGCTCCTCCCAAGGCCATGACATGCCTGGCAAAATGCCCTACCTAGTGCATGCCTAGACACTGCTCTACGAGCCATGACACGCCTGACATGGTGCTCCCTATTTCATCGGGGCTCCTGTGACACTGCCTCTACTTAGTGCCATGAAATGCCCGGATAAGGTGCCTCACCAGTGTCATGCCTAGAAATCCATGTCTCGCCTCAGGCCATGACATACATAGATAAGGTTCTTCTACTAGCACTCAAGCAAGACACGGTGCTTCAGCCAGTGCTCGCCTGCATACACCCGGCCCTACTTAGTTCCATGACATGCTTAGACAAGGTAAGTCTGGGCTCAAGGCATGCCCAGATTGTGAAGTGATTCCCCACTTCTTACAGATGCCCAGACACCTGCCCCCGCCCAATGCATCCCAAGACACCTGACTCACTTCAAGGTACGCCTGCACACCCGCGCCCTCACCAAGCACTCAAGACATGCTCAGACGAGGCGCCCTACCAACAGACGCCTGATAGCGTGGATTCTGGCCAACATCGCTCAGAGACGCATGCCCTCGCCCCAAGACCAACACACACCAAGCTACAAGATCTCCTTCGCACTTCACTGCATGCCTGGGACACTAAGTGACTCCCATTTCTACAGATGCCTGTGACACAAAGGCTCCCAAATTCCAAGGCCATGACATTCCCAGCAACGCTCCTCACTTCTAGCCAGATTCCCAACCACCGATCCCCCACTATATACTCATGGATGTGCCAATGCAAGTCGCCCTACCATATCGCCAGATTACACCTCTGCCTGGGCCCATGACATGCTTAGATGGTGCTCTGCCTAGCGATGCCCACACACAAAGGATCTCGCCAACTCCATGATTATCTAACAAGGTGCTCCTGACCAAGTGTCAGACAGACACTCAAGTGCCCATCCTAGTGCTTTCCTAGACACGGTGCCCTACTAGCTGAAGGCCTTGAAATACTCAAGTGGGTTCTGGCCTGCCATAACAACATGCATGCACAAGGTGCCCGCCAATGATGCCCGCACACGATGACTGGTCTATGCACGATCAGACACTGGCAGCCTACTAGTGCCACGCTGGGATGGCGTGCCTCCCCAATTTCAGTCTCCCCGACATGCCCAGGACAAGTGCCCTGGCCTGAATGGGCTTTTTAGACACTCCGTGCCTGGCCAGCACACTCACTACGCCCAAACAAGATGCCTCTACCCATCAGTTCTCCAGAAATGGTGTCCCCACTACCCAATGACACACCCATATACTGCCTTCTGGCCACTGTGTTTTGCATTGACTCCGCCTGGCGCCTCTTAATGCCAACACACACATGTCTCAGCAAGATAGCCTCACTCTAATGCATGCCTAGACACTGACTCCCACCACGCACGCCCAGACACTGCGCCTCGCCGGCACAACATGCCTGGGGACGAGGTGCCTTAGCCTAGCTGGCATGCCCAGATAGCGTGATCCGCACCCAACAAGACGCTCAACATCGATGCCCTCTACTTAAGCATCTAACACATGCCTGTGACAAGATTCCTGGGTCAACGCCGCCTGTGCATGCGCATTCTACTAAATATGACGCTCACATCAATGCTCTCAAACTTAGCAGCCATTAATGATACCACTGCTGGCCTCACCCTTAAATAAGATGCCTAAACACGATTCCTCTGGCTTGACGCCAAGACAGCCAATGCAGCCCTACGAGTGCATGCCCAGCACTATGCCCTGGCCTAGTTGTCGTGACCCCGCCCCCAAGAAGGTGTCTCAGCCCAAAGGCCACAAGCTAGACATCCTGTCCCATTCAATGACACGTGACATACCCAAATACTACCGATCTAAATGGTCATTTCAGACATCACATTTCAACTTAGTGGTTTCCTGCACATCGAGCCCTCGTCTACTGCAACAACACGCATTGGGATTGCTGGTGCCTTCACAAGGCATGCTTGTGGGATACCGTGACCCTACTAGTGCATGAATAGTCACAGCTTGTTCTACTAATGCCCTCGATACGCCAGACAAGGTGCCCCTACCACCGGCTCCTTCGACACAACGCCCCTACTTCAGCTCCATTACATACCTATATAAGGCTCGCCCGCTCTGTTTCGCTTGCATATTACGGCTTCAACCAAGGTCGCTCTGCACATCTGCCCCACCTGTCACATGACACGCCTGCATGAAGGCTCACCCACAGATGTCAGACACCTGATCTCTAAGCTTCTGCATGCTCCCACACTTTTGCCTCTGCATAATACTCAACAATGTCTTAGTTTCAGATGCCTGCCTAGCACACTCAGACACCTGACCTACTTCAACAAGATGCCCAGACACTTGCTTCCCACACACTCGCCTGGGACACGGTGTCTCGAATCTACTGGCCATGACATACCCTGCACAAGGTGCCCCGTCTGGCTGCTTCCCAGACACTGCTGTCGCCCTGCACGACACCCAGACAGACGCCTCTGCCAGATCGCATGCCCTCCCCAAGACAATCATGCCCCCACCCTGGGCCAGCTCAGAATGAGGTTTTCTGCTCATTGTCACACATACCGATAAGGTTCTTCTCACTTCCAACGTTTACCTGCATTGCCATGTCCCACTTAGTGCTCTTCAGACATCTGCCCCGCCACATGATTACGCCTGTGACAAGTTCGACCTGAATCATCACGCCTAAATACTCATGGCTCTGGCCTGAAGGCAAATGACATGCCCAGAGAAGGATCTCTTCCGCCATGCGCATTATCTTGGACCTACTTTTAAATGCATGCCTTACAGATCATTGCTCCTCGCCTACGTACGCCAGACATCTGCATGACTTACTCTAAATTCCATGATTAGAACCTGCTCTACTAAATACCATGACATACAGATAAGGTCTCTACTAGTCACTACTCCAGACATGGTGCTTCATACATTGCCTGCCTCAGACACGCCCTGGCCTAGCTCCACGACACGCTTAAAAGAAGACGCCCTAAGATAACGCATGCCCCAGTACGAACTCCCACTAGTGCATACCCAGACCGAGCCCCACCCTAATGACATAACATGCCCAGTTGGGCTGCAGAGATCGGGCCTAGTGATGTCGCAGATATGGTGACCCTAAGATCAGGCAATGACGCCGCACAAGGTGCCTCAATCTAACGCAAGCCCCAGACACCCACACCCGCTTTGCGCCAACGACATGCCTGAAAGGAGATGCCCCACCCACTGGTCAGACACGACTCGGGTTTAACAAGATGCCCAGACTTATAACTCTACCCAACAGATGCCTGTGACATCTGCTCAGCATAGCCAAGACATGTCTAGACAGCGCCGCCTGTGACATGTTCAGACAAGGTGCCTTAAATCTTAATGCATTCCTGTGATAAGGTGATTCAAATTTCTAGCGCATGCCCACAACACGATGCCCTACCAGATCACATTACGCCTAGGCAACACCTCTCTACCAAGGTATGCCTGTGAAGACAAATACTCACTTCAACATACCCACGCAAGGCCCCCCCTGCATGCCTAAACATGACCTCTGGCCATCGCCATGACGCACCAACGCAAGGTGCCCTGGCCTAGTGCATGACAAAGACCCGCACCACCCTGAAGGCCGTGATCCGCCTCGACAGGTGCCTCGACCACCGCCACGCTGGGGACACCTGGCCCACCCCAACACACGACATTACCCAAACAAGGTGCCCCGACCTGTCATTTCAAACACGTGTGCTTCAAATTCTGGTTTCCTATAGATTACGAGCCCTAGCCAGTTGCCATGCCTAGCCACTGCTCTACCTAGTAATAACATGCATGGGGACAAAGGTGCTCGCCTTAAGTGCATGCCTAGATTATCACGAACCCGCCAAGGCATGAATGTACAGCTGGTCTCAACCTAGTGCCTCGACACGATGCACAAGGAAAATTCTGGCCTAGTGCTTCTTGACATCATGTCGCGCCTAAGTGGCATGACATGCCCAGACAAGATGCCCCTACCCAAGGCAAGCCTAGAAATGCCGCTGTACCTCTAGTGTCATGCCTACAAAACAAGGCTCTACTTAGTTCCATTACATACCTATATAAGGTTCTTCGGCCTAGTGCTTACCTAGACATGGTGCTTCTGCTTAGTGGGCCTGCTCCAGACACCTGGCCCTCCGTCGTGCCACGACACATGCTCCAACAAGATGCTCTGGCCCACCGCGCACGCCTGCACACTGACCCTGGCCACAGCAATGCCCAGGGACCTGCTTCCCACCCAAGACCACGCCCCAGACACCTGTCCCCACTTAAGGCCATGACACGCCCAGACAAGGTGCCCCACCCAGTTGGCTTTCCCATAACACCTGGCCCTACTGCCATGACAAGCCCAGACGAAGATGCCCCATTTCACTCCATGCTTCCTCTAAGACGCTGCTCCCAAATTCTCATGGCTGCCGGAACTGCATTTCGCCAAAGGCACACATACCCAGACAAGGTCTTCAGCCTAGCTTCCCTCGACACCAAGTGGGCTCCCGCCTACAGCCACGACATGCCCAGACATGGTGCCCCACTGCCATGCCCAGCCACGATGCCCTGGCCTAGTGCAATGACATGTTTAGGAGAAGGTGTCTCACAGAGAGCGTACACTATGACTCACCTCCTAGTGCATGCCCAGACAAGGAGCCTTCGCCAAGGCATTCCTGCACACCCAAGATTCCCACTCTAGTCCATGCCTAGAACCCATGGCTCCTACTAGTGCCATGACACACATATAAGGTCTCTTCCACTTCAAGGCTTACCTAGACATGGTGCTTCAGCTATCAGTCGCCTGCATTACGCCCGTCCTAGCTCCATGACATGCTTTGGGACAAGGCGCCTCGCCTGGGCTGCATGCCTAAACACCTGGACTTCCACTTTAGTGCATGCCTGGGACACTCCGTGCCTCACCCAAGGCTACGACACGCCCAGCGTGTAACATCACCTACTGCACGCCCAGATATGGTAACCCGTCCTCGCGCCAGCGACAATACGCCTGCACAAGGTGCCTTTACCCAACGCAGGCCGAGAGCCACTCCGCAAGCCACCTGCTTAGCGCCACTACGCTCTGCAGATGCCCCTACCATCATCCACGCATGGTGACTGGGCCTCTGCATGCCTGCGCACACGCGTCTCTCAAACCCGCTACGCCCAGGAACGTGGCCCCACTAGTAGCCACAACATACCCGGGGATAAGGTTCCTACTAGTACTCAGCCTGTGACATGGTGGGCTCATTAGTGTCATTCAGACACTAGCTCGCCAAGGCCATGACATGCCGGGATGATATGCCATTAACGTGATTTTGACACCCAAGGACTCATTTCAACAAGATTACTGCCTTAGACACGCTCTAATACACACCAACACATTCCTAATCAAGATGCTTCCTACTTAGCGTACGCCTGTATTTACGCTGCTCCCACCACAGGCATGACATGCCAGCAAGGTTCCTGGGCCACAGCATGCCTGTGACACCCGTGCCTCAAATTTCAAGGCATGACTCCTCACCCCGACAAGGCGCCCCCATCTAGTGCTTTCCCAGATACAAGGACTCAAATCTCAAAGGCCATGACTTGCTCGATTGCTATGCCCAACTCACATGCCCAGAAATCCAAGGCTCACTCTAGTGCCATGACACAACACATAAGGCCCCCTACTCTAAGGTCACAGACATTTATGGCTTCCTAAGCTACAAGGTCATTTCTGCACACCCGCCTCCTCTGGCTACTCTAAGACAGGCTTCAAACAAGGTGCCTCAGCTCCAGAGATGGCCAGCACCACCGACTCCACGCATGCTCAGACACCCACACCGACCCACGCATGCCCAGGACACTATGGGCTCCCCAAATTCCTAGTTGGTCGTGACATGCCTAGACAAGGTGCCTGCCCACAGACGCCAGATATGGTGACTGACCTATCAGATGCCTAGACACGATAATTCTGGCCTCAGGTCATGACATACCTAGATAAGGTGCCTTCGCCTTAACGCATGCCTGGGACACGTTGCCCTCAAATTTAGTGCCAACACACGCCAGCAAGATTCCTACTTCAATGCATGCCAAGACACCTGACTTCTACCAGTGCATACCTAGACACTCCGGCCCTCAACCTAGCGCGATTAAGACTAAGAAAGATGCATCTACGATAGTACGCCTATACACTATACCCTACCGAGTGCCATGACACAATCTTTGACAAGGTGCCCCTACTCAAGCCTCTAGACACCTGCCCGACCTACACATAACATGTCTAAACAAGCAGCCCTCGTAACGTTATGTCATGCCTAGAACTATAGTTCCTGGCCTGGGCTACGACACACATTAGATAAGGTTCTTCTACTGCTTGCCCAGACATGGTCCTTCAACCTACTAAATGCCTCGATTACTTGCTCCTGTCTAAGCCACTATGATGCCTCAGACACGTGATCTCGACCTAGTGCATGAACAGATACTGCCTCGCCCAGTGTCATGCCTGGGACACTGCCTCGCCTAGTGCCTCGACACATGCCTAGACAAGGTGCCTCGATGCCCAGACACAAGGCCTGCCAAGATTTCTGGGACACCTGCCCTCAACCTGCTGGCATCACATGCCCAGCAAGATGTCTCCTACTAGTGTTACAAGAATGGTGCCCTACTTCAGTTCCATGACATACCCATATGCGTTCTTGGCCAACAATACAGACATACTGTTTTTCCTACTAGTGTCACTAGACACTCCGCACTCCGCCAAAGGCCGTGACACGCCTGTGACAATGTGCCTGCCTGGGCTGCATGCCTGTGACACCCAAGGATCTCACTTCAGACAAGCCTATACACCGATGCCCCCAAGATAATACCAACACATGCCTAAGCAAGATGCCCCACGCAAGTGCATGCCTAAACACGATGACTCTGGGCCACTCCAGATGCCTGTGACACTATGATTCTCACTCTAGTGCCATGACATGCCGCAGATACACATCTACCAGTCATGCCAAGACACTATGGCCTCTACCAGACCACGCCAGACACTCTTGCCCCAACAGACCACGCCCAGACACCCGCTGCTCTACCCAAAGCCATGACACATGCCCAGAAAAATAAGGCCCCAAGATAAAGGCTTCTCCCAGACACCTGCGTCCCTGGGCCATCGCCACGACGCGCTCCTCGACAAGAAGCCCCTACTAAGTGCACGTTAGGATTGTGCGGCTCAAATTTCCACCCGCCATGCCTAAACCACGCCTCTACTAGCCCAAGACATGCTTCGACAAGGTGCCTCGCCCAGTGCATGCTCATACACCTACCACCTACCCACGCATGCCCAGACACCTGCCCCGCCCCAAGGTCGTGACATGCCCAGACAAGGTGCCCCGCGCCAGAGCATGACAAGACACCTGCCTAGGCTTCGGCACCACGCCCAGACACCTGCGCCCCGCCTAAGGCCGCGACATGCCCAGACAAGGTGCCCCTGGCCTAGTGCTCTCCTGCACACCTGCCCCGCCCAAGGCATGACATGCCTAGACAAGACGCCTCGGCTAAGTGCATGCTTAGGCAGGCGTTGTCTCAACCCACCGCCATGCCTAGAAACTGCTCCTACTAGTGTCATGACATACCTAGATAAGGATCTTCACTTACTTCGCCAGACACGGTGCTTCTACACCGGTCGCTTCAGATGACGGCAGACCCACTAGTGCCATGACATGCCTAGACACGGTGCTCCTCGACCCAGTGTCATGCCCAACGACCATGGCTCCGATCTGAAGATAACGACACGCCAAATCAAGGCTTCGCCCCAAATGAGACACTGATTTGGCCAAGGCATGCACAGACACGACGCCCCGGGCCACGCTACGACACGTCGACGAGGCGCTCCCGCCTAGTGCTTCACCCAGGACACCTGCCTCGACCTGCCATGATTACGCCCGACAACGTGCCTGCACCAACTCCACGCCTGTACCATGCTCCCCACGCACGCCATGACATACATGATATGTCTCTTTAGCCCATCGTCAGATGTGACAAGGTGCTTCCAGCTATCGTTTCATTCAGACACAATTCGACCTAGTTCCATGACATGTTTACACAAGGTGCTCTGCCTGCTGCACGCCACACAAGGTGACTTCGCCGCTGTTGCATGCCTAAACACCTGCCTTCGCCAAGGCTACGAAACGCCTATACAAGGTGCCTCACTTAGTGCATGCCTAGATATGGTGACCCTACCAGTGCATGCCTGTGACACGGTTTCTGCCTAAGGCCATGACACACGCCTGCACAAGGTGCCTCTCGCCTAACGCATTCCTAAACATGGTGCTTCTACTAGTGCCAACGCATGCTCTACCAATGCACAAGACACTCCGTGACTCCCATTTCAAGGCATACCTAGACACGAGTTACGTACCCCAAGGCGATGACAAGACTAAGAAAGATGCCCCTACTAGTGCATGCCTATACACCTGCCCTACTTCAAGGCCATGACTCACCGACAGTGCCCCGGCCTGCTTTCCTAGACACTGCTCGACCTGGGTTACGACTTGTCTCGACAAGGTTCTCACCACTGTCATGCCTAGAAACTGTCTCGCCTAGTGCCATAACATGCATGATAAGGTTCTTCTACTTAAAGGCCATTTAGACTGGTCCTTCAGTTAGTGTCACACCTGCCTCTACCGTTCCATGACATGCCAGACAAGGTGCTCGCCTAGTGCATGCTCAGACATGGTGATCAGCTCCAACTTACGCCTGCACACGTTGCCTCGACCCATCGCCAACACACAGTTCAGCCGCATGCCTCTCAAATTTAATGCTCGTCTGTGACACGATAGATCTCCTACTTTAGTGTATGCTCAGACCGTGTCTCAAATTCCTGCCAAGACATGCCTCGACGAGGTGCTTCTGGGCCCAATGCCATGCTGCACATGCCTACTAGCGCCTACGACAGCACCCAAACAAGCGTGGCTCCCGACCTGCTGCTCGCCAGACACCCGCCGCTCATCCCAAGAGCCTCTAGACACGGTGCCTCCTACTAGCTGCCACCTAGTCACTGCAAGGCCCCCACCCAGCAAACGAACATGAACAGACAAGGTGCCTCGCCTAGCGCACGCCCCAGACACCTGACTCCTACCAGTGCATGAATAGATACTCAAGTGCCCTCTACTGAGTTCCATGCCTGCACACAGCTGCTCTACTAGCCCCACATACCAGACAAGGTGCCTCCTGGCCCAGAATTCTGGGACACCTGCTCCTACTTAATGGCATCACATGCCCAGAAAAGATGCCCCCACTTCAAGGCAAGCCCAGAATGGTGCCCCCGCCAGTGCAAGCCCAGAAACTGCGGCCCCCACTAGTTCTCGACACATTATCCACACAAGGTTCCTTCTACTTAGTGCTCGCCTAGACACGGTGCTTCCTACCAGGTCATTTCAGACCCAAGTGGGCTCCCAAGATACCACTTCAACACACGCCCTAGGCAAGATGCCCTGGCCCAGCGTACGCCTAGACACTGACTTACTTCACCGCACGCCCGACACCCGCAGTCCCAAATCCTCAGTGCCATGATTACGCGTAGACGCTGTCCCCGCCCCAGCGTACGCCAAGACACCCAAGCCTCGTCTAGCACTACGCCTGCACATCTACGCTTCAAATTCTAAGGCCACGACACGCCTCAGACAAGGTGCCCTGGCCTGCTTTCCTGCACAAGGTGCCCCCCGTCCCAGTGCCATGACATGCCCAGACAAGACGTCCCTGACAAGTGCACGCTTAGCACACCGGCCTCACCCCACCGCCATGCTCAGAAACGCTGTCTCCCCACTTAGCGCCACGACATTACCCAGATAAGGTTCTTTCTACCAGTGTCATTTAGACATGGTGTTTCGCCTAGTGTCATTTAGACACGTGTCTCTACTTAAGGCCATGACATGCCCGCATGGTGCCCCTACTCTAGTGCCATGCTCCAGCCACGATGCCCGATCTAGTGCAATGACATGCCTAGGACACCGTGTCTTCACCTAGCGCAGACACTGCCCCCCACAGTGCCATGACATGCCTGGGACAAGGTGTCTCGCCAACCCGCATGCCTAAACACCACCTGTCCCCGCCTCTAGTGCCAACAGACAGCCCTCTACCAACGCATGCCAAGACACCTGATCCTACCAACAGCCTGCTAGACACCTGCCACAAATCCCAGCCACAGACAAGATTCAAGAGTATTCCCACTCACAGACGCCCATACACTAGCTCTGGCCGATAGCCATGACATGCCCGGACAATGTGCCCTGGCTCAGCTGTTTCTCCCTAGACACCTGCGGCCCTCGACCTGGGCATGACTCGGTCCTGACAAGGTGCCCCAAATCCCAATGTCACGCCTAGAAATCCAGTCCTCTACCAGCAACTCACATTGCATAAGGTTTTCTACCAGTGCTCGCTCAACACTCCGCCTCTCAATACCCATGACACACATGCTTAGAAAAGGTGCCCCGCCTTAGTGCATGCCCAGACATGGTGACCCTACTCTGCTGGCCATGCCACCCGCCAAAGGTGCCTCGACCTTAACCGACATGCCCAGACAACGCCTCGTCTCCAGGGGCGCTTCAGATACCAAAGGACCTCACCTCAGTGCATGCCTAAACACGCTAAGTTCTCCGTCCAATGCCATGACATGCCTAAGCAAGAAGCCCTACTAAGTGCACGCCAGACACCCATCTCCTTCACTGCTGGTACGACCTACCCAGCACTGACTCCCGCCTTTGCCAGCATGCCTAAACATCGCTGCTCTGATTCCTCTAGTGCACTCCAGGACACTCCGTGATCAACATTTCTACAGCACGCCCAGACACCTGCTTCCCGCCCTCGTGCCATGACATGCTTAGAAAAGGCTCCTCGCCCTCAGGCCCCAGATAAAGAGACTGACCCAGCGCGTGCCTGCACACCTGCCATGGCTCTCGCCCGCTGGGCCACGGATTACGACCTCAGCAAGGTTCTACTTAGTGCATGCCTGCACACCGTGCCCAGCCCAATACATGATGATTACGCCTAGTGCAAGGTGCTCAGCTCAATGCTACGCTCCAGGATTGACTCCGGCACCTACCAGTGCATGCCTAGACACTCCGTGCCCAGCCTAAGGCCATGACATGCCTAGCAAGGTTCCTCTCTACCTGCATGCCCAGACACCTGCCCCGACCCAGCGCACGCCCAAAAGACCCCACCCCGGGCCTAACGTCATGCCCAGCCACCTGCCCTCGACCCGCCTAGTGTCACGCTCCAGCCACCTGGGCTCCCGACCTAGTCCAACGACATGCCTAGACAAGGAGCTCCACTAGTGCCTCACTTAAACACCTGCTCAACCCACGTCGCTTTCAGACATGGTACCCTACTTCAGTGCCATGCCCAGTCATTATGCCCCCATTCAAAGGCAATGACAGGCCTAGACAAGGTGTCTCGTCCCAGTGAATACCTGTGACATCTGTCCAAGCCCGCTTGCATGCCTAGACACCTCAAGGTCGTCTGCCTGACATGCCAAGACATGCCAAGATAGAGTGCTCTGGCCAGGCCACGACAGCCTAAAAAGATACCCTACTAGCGCACGCCTTAGGCATCTGCTCAAGAACCCGGGTCCCACGCCTACAACGGCACTCAGCTCCAAATACCACGACATACCTACATAAGGTTCTTCAACCTATCGTTTACCCAGACAGGATGCTTCTGGCCTGCTTCGCTTCAGACACTCTGCGCTCTGCCGCGCTATGACATGCCCAGACAAGGTGGCTCTGCATCAACCCTCGATCAGATAACACGAGCCTCATACGGCATATGGCGCTGCCTAAATTTCCATTGCCCGCCTAAGGGAAATCGAAAGCAAGGCAAAGACGGAAACAAGTGTCGGAGGGCAATGAGCGTGAGCCCAAGCACGCACATGAGCAAAGGCAAGCAAGTAACTGTTAGACGCAACAAATACCGCCACTACACTCACGCTCTAGAGGCGCCTCGATCGCAGAATTTGAGTGCAAAACTTAACTGCTGTGAATTTCAAAGAATATAATGGGGCGTGAGAGCCTCGGGGCGTAAAGCTCCTAATCCCGTGCAACAAGGATTCCTTGATGTTCTAAAGGAGTCCCAAGCGCGAAGCGACTCAAAGTGAAAGACTCTCAAAGTGAAGGACTTACCCTAAAGGTGAAAGACTCTCAGCGGGGCCGACCCTAAAGCTGGGCCGACTCTCGTCGAAAGGACTCCTGGGGAGGGAAAGACTCCTGGGGGCCGGGAGGACTCCTACCCGTGGGAATCTCCAGGTGGCCGTGTATGAGTTTCATTCCGCCGACTCCTAGAGCGAGAAGGATCATACGCTTCGCTTGATTGAAGATCAGAAAGCTGTAGTAGACTCTAAATATTATTTGCACTAGATCGGGCTCTCGCATCCTTAGCATAAAGGTCCGCGCGCCCACTGGGTTAACGGCGTAATCGAGTCGATCCACGTAGAAAGATGTAAAGATCCCAAGATGCCAGAGCTCGCAAGATTGTCTTGTATTTTAGCAGCCAAAGGAAAATACCGGCCAGAGCCTCGTAGTCTCATGCTCGGCAGGACCACAGTGATTTGAGGCGCCTACACAGCCTTGAACAGACACGACCCAAAAAGAGGGCGTGTGACAAGAGGGTATCGGGAGTCACCTGATGGCTAACGCGAGATGATTCGCTGATGCGCCGCGGAGCAAGCAGCGATGAGGCCGAGGTAGCACTAGCATCCGCGCTCGACGCGAGATAGGCACAAAGAATCGAGGCGATCGCCACCCTTTCGACCAAATCGCATGCCACCTCGCTTCGACTACGCCGCAAGGAACTCCACGGAGACTCAAAAGAAGGTCGTCAGGATCCAACGGAGTCATTCCATGACCGAACGCGAACCAGACCGAGAGTTCGAGGAGCCATCGCATCTCTGCAGGGGGAGATCAGGTCACTGGCGAAGCGGGGCAGCGGCACACCAACACGATATCCACTTCCGCAGCGTGAAGAGTCGAGCTCAAGCCTTTGGGTGGCGCGCGGAACACAAGACTTCCGAGAACTTCTCCGACATGGAGCAATACTTCATCGCCGCCGAACACGGCATGAACAAGCAACGTATAACCACTATGTATTTGATAAAGATGCAAAGCTTCGCGCGACCAAAACGGCAGCGACGATGTCGCCGCCGGGCCGACCAAAGATCGAGCCGAGATTTTTAAAATGAGTCAAGGATCATTTACCCACAAACACTGACGGCGAGGGAGTCTCAAGAAACCGGCGACGCTCACCAAAGACTGTGGAAAGAGTTTAGCTCGGCGATCTCAGAGCATCATGACATGTCCGAAAGCGATAAGTCGCTCAACTTCACGCCCTGGCCAGCCGACGGGCCAAATCGAATCGAGCTAAGAAGGTGTCCAAGACTAGCTCACCATATAAAGAACTAACCGCTTATCTGACTAAAGATGACTTTCCTCTACTCCCCACCCAAAAGTGGAAAAAGGCCGTAACAAGAGTCGAACAGAAATCGGGATGCAAAGACCTCCAAGAGTCGAGGGGCGGTTGGAAGAAAACGCAGGATATGCAAGCAAAAGTGGGGAGAAGGGACTCACGTAAACTACCGTGCCGTCAAGGTTTTATCCTCGTGACGGGCCACATCTAGCAGGGATCACCAAAAAGGAGAAGCTCAACGCACTCATAAATTAAGACGAGGAAGATAGCCAGGTGGCGTGTCCCTGCTGAGCCAACCTTCAGCTGGCAAAGATAATGCGGTGTTTTGCGGCACCCCACGGGCGGAATCATGTAGCAATCGTTCAAACACACGCTGGTCGTATTAGTTATCGAAAGAAACCGGATGCAAAGGCAGAGCCCAATCGCATACGTTTGCAAAGTCTCGACAAGACGTTTGATGAAGCCGTAGAGACAAATTTAAAGAAGGCGGGGCAGACGATGAAGAAGTACGCGACAAAGGCAGAGACTCTTAATTCGGCAAGGGAAATGGTTCTTTGAAGCTAACTCCTCGGGATTCGAAGAAGATCGAGATAAGGTCAGAGGTTTGATTCCTAAATATGATGGACCCTTTCAAGTCAGGAAGCGTGTTCGAATGTATCACAACCAAAAGCTACTGTGGAGAGGTCAAGTTTCACCACATTCCACGAATCTTCTGTCTTATCACAAAGTGATCCTAGTCCGAACAGAGTGCAAGCAAAGCGAAACTCGCCTATGGTTAGAGTCAGTTCAGAAAGAGACGGCGCAAGCATCCCCGCAGATGTGAAGACGGGAACCGGTAACAAGTAATCAATACTTTAATTCATCGAAGGGGACGCCCGCTGAGGCAGCCGGGAAAAGTGATGCCACATTATGGCAATGGATCGATCCTCGAGTACGCCACGCACAGTCAACGAGGATGTCACACCTCTAGCTGGGAGGTCTGCGCCCCTCCACTAGATAACACGAGTCCCGTGCGGCATGAGGGCGCTGCCTTGGCTCCATGGCCCACCTAAGGGAAATCGAGCAAGGCAAAGATGGGAAACAAGTGCTCAAAGGCACAAAGCGTGAGCCAAGCACGCGCATGAGGGAAGGCAAGCGTTAACCCGGGTTAAGACGTGTAAAGTTACGTCACCACCACGCCTTGCAGGCCCGAAGGCACTCGAGGCAAACTGGAATCGCTGTGGGAAATATCGCAATACATAGCAGAGCCTCGCCAGTTCCTAATCCTGATGTACGAAGATTCCTACGCCATGAGTACTAAGGTGAAGGACTCCCAAGTGAAAGACCAAAGTGAAGGATCTTACTCCTGGGGCGGAAGGACTCCTCGGGCGGAAAGACTTAAAGGAAAGACTCCTAGCTGGAGGACTCCTACCCTCAGGATTTTGCGCGGCCAGATGCGAGCTTCATTCGCCGGTGACTCCTAAGAGCGGGAAGGATCAGACGGTCAAGTGAAGACTGAGTTGTAGACCGGCAGTCACATTGCATCTGGGGATCGCCTCAGCATCCTTTTATAAAGGGTCAAGGCGCACTCGTTAATTCATGTACGTAAGCTTGATCCACGTAAAGCATGGAAGATCCCGAGACGCGAGCCAGAAGATCGTCTGGTGATTTTAAGAAATAATAAATACGAGTCGAGAAAGGTTCCGTAGCCTTGGTGGTTCGAGAGAGAATTCAAGTGAGGTATCGGGTAAGGCCTACTGAAAGGTGATCTTAGGCACCGCACACGAGCCAAAAAGATGGCGTGTGAAACTCTGTCAGCGTATGCCTAGACACCTGACTTCACTTAGTGCACGCCAGACACGATGCCCTACTTAATGGGGCCAACACAGCCAGGCAAGATGCCCTATCAATGCATGCCTAGACACGATGACTCAGCTCCTAACCAGATGCTCTGCATTACCCGCTTCTCGCCTCATGCCATGACACATGACTTTGGGACAAGGTCGTTTCTACTTAGTACGCTAAACACGATGCCCTACTTCAGCAAGCCCAGGCATCGCCCTGGCCTAATGTCATGTTTCCAGCTACCTGCATCACCCTTACTATCATGCTCTAGCCACGCATCACCCGCTATCATGCCTAACCACCTGCATCAACCTTTACAAAAGGTCAGTTGCCCATTCTGTGATAGTGTATGTCCGCTTTAGGCGAAAGCCTAAGGGTCATGGTATTCGCCGTAGCCGTAAAGCCAGAGCAATTTTGTAGCGTGCCTCAGCATCAAGAGCAAGTCGGGTCAGAGACCTACGTGTGAATTTTCGTTGTTTCAGGCCGCTTATCGGGCTGCATTTGAACAGATTGCAAGGCCAGTTTCAAGAGGAGTCTTAGAAACCGCCGCGATCGAGATAGAAATCGAGCAATGGATTTTTCGGGGTGTGACGCGGTATCGTAATCTACGTAAATTCCTTTGTCGTTGTGTCATATTGTCGTATTTGGAACGTGATTGGGGTAAGGTTGTTCCATGAGTCTTAACCGCACCGAGACAAATCGATAGTCGGGATTTTTCTGTGTGACGGCCACGAGCCTTGAGAAATGGTCAGGAGACTCCTTAAGGAGAGGGCGACGCTGGAACACCGTTGGGAGAATGGTCAAATGAGGGCACCGTGGCCTCGTGGGGTGGATCGCATGCGACGATGTTGCAATTCAACACCACTCGTCAACAATGAGGGAATTTGTTGGGGTGGGAAAAGATAAGGAACCCGAGGGCCGCTTGTACCTGGGAGAGACATGGTCCAAATTGTAATCCCTCGTTTAAGATGTGGCAAATTCCTAAGAAAGAGATTCCCAAGGTGCCTCTCAGACGGATGCCCTCCCAAAGCTCCAGAGTTCCGCAACTCAAAGGATTCGGAATCGAATGCAAAGGCGCTGAGAATTTCCTTCGGGACATGGAGCGCTTAGGTCGTCATGACCCCGATGGTGAGAAAGTGTGATAACTAGCACGCACTTCGTGATGCTAAGTTATGGAAGCATCTGGGTGGAGGATGACAAAGAGTCTCAGAGGCCTGTGATTGCAACTCGGGAGACTTTGGCTAGCAGACCAAGATCAATTCCTTCCCAATAATCGCCTATGGATGGCACGGAGTCATCAAGCGCCAAATGCACGGGAACGTGAGGGATTACGTAGTGATTTCACCTTGATGCTTGACATCAAAAATATGTCTAATGATGACAAGCTATCACCCTGCTGCCTGCTTTCAGTGGATGGGCGCAAATTGAATCGGGCGGAGGCGTGGAGTCCGGATCTCCGATCGCTATGGCAACGATCAATCGCCCGGGTGTATCATAAATCGGGTGTTGGTGCCACTCCTACCCAGTAAGGCAAGCCAGAGGGAAACAAGAAAGCAAAATTTGAGGGGAAGAATCACAAGAAGGCAAGATGGAAGAATCAGAAGGGGAAGGCCATTTGGGAACATGCTGTAGTCACCAAACCAACAGAGAAGGGTGGCAAGACGGGGCAGCCTCCGAACAAGCCTATTGGTTGTTTCATCTACAGTGGCCCCCATAGGGCTCGTGATTGCCCCAGAGGGGAAAAGCTTTCAGCCTTGGTCACCGGGGATGACAAGGCCAATTCTGATTCAAATGAAGGTCCTTCAAGAGTCAATCCTCTATAACTCTTGAATGTGATATGTGGTCAGACCACCGCTCCAAAGTCCTTTCGATGTTCAGAGAAACTTCGTGAATGGTGTTCTGGCCAAAGCTATGGTGGATACGGCGTGACCCACACTCAGGGCTAATAGAGAATCAAAAAGACTAGGTCTCAACCTGGAGGAAGACACCAGTCAGATCAAAGCCGTGAATAGTAAGGCTCTGAAGATCCAGGGAGTTGCCAAGAATGTCACATTGCAGGTCCGCAAGTGGAAGGGTAAATGTAACTTATTATGTCCTTGGATGATTTTCACTTAATTCTGGGCAGGGACTTCTTTAAAAGCCAAGGTGGCCTCTACACTCGAGGACTAATGTTTTTGAAGGCGGGCCATGCTTTGTGCAGCAAAGACAAGAAGGCAGATAGAAGGCCACGAACTGCACTGTCAATGGCCATTCAATTGAAAAGGGTTGAAACAAGGGCCAGAAACATATGTTGCCGCATCGTTGAAATGTTATGGAGCCGTACTCATGGAGGTCCCGTACTCGACAACCGGATCAAGCAGAATTTGGTCGATGTGATGCCGCGAGCAATACCCAAGGAGTTGCCCACTTCTGGGCGCCCCATCGATCATCTGGATTGAAGTCGATCCCGAGGTCCAAGCCCCCAGATTGGCTTCTCTCACCGGATGTCCCCTATCGAGTTGTCGAATCGAGGAAGCAACCAAGGAGTTGCTGGACGCAGTCTAATCCACCTTCAGCCGTATGGCGCACTGGCCGCCGTAAAGTAGAAGGGTCACGAGGACGTGCATCGATTACAAGGCCCAACAAAGCAACCGTGTTATCAAGTAATTAATCCCCTAAGAATGAGCTTATGCTCTGACAGATTTTCATGCCACTATTTCCTGGTCAAAGCCGACCTTCAATCTGATATCGGGCAAAAGTGTGATCAAGGTGATGAAGGGAAAACAACTGCGGTAACTCGATACGGGCATACAAGTTTCGTAATGCCGTTTGACTGCTAATGCCCCGGCAACCTTTTGTAATCTTATGAATGATGTCATTTTTTTATTATATTGATGCTCACAAGGTGTATCTCGATGACATTGTTATTTACAGTCAGTCCCTTCGAGAGCATGAAAAGCACTTAAGTTTGAGCCGTAAACTCGAGGTTTATGTTTCGTAAAAAAGGAAGTGTGAGTTTCAGGTGTAGGCAAATCACCTTCCTGTAAGTACAAGATCAGTGAGGGCCTAATCAAGATGGATGAGAACAAGGTTCGCAGAATCGTGGAATGGTCGGCTTTCATCAAAACTAAAGAACCGCGCTCATTTCTGCCATTAATTACTACAAATGGGCTTCATAAAAGGGTACTTAAAGATGGGCGGCGCCCTTACCGATTTGTCAAGAAAGATCGAAATCGGGAATGGAGCTCTAAGTGTCAAGAAGCTCTCGATGAGTCAGTCGCAATGTCCTCGTGAGCGCCCCTACGCTCTAACCTGAGTCGCTTTATTCAAGTACAAACAGATGCCCTGATAGAGCTGCAAGTGAGTCCTAAGGCAGAAGAACACCCAAATACTTTGAAAGGTGAAGTCAATGGTCCCGAGCGTTCGCATGACACATGAGAAGGAAATGACCGCGCGGATTCATCGTCGCAAAGTAATGGCGCAAGATTACTCGGGCCGGGTAGCATAAGCCCATGTGGTCACCGACAATGTGGTTAACACCTTCTTCATTTCTCGTAAGAAGCCGAAAGCGGGCGCAAGCCCGATGGCAAGAATTCCTAAAGATATTTCAACTGGATCGCCAGATAGATCGAAAGCAATAACGTGGTAGCAGATACCTGGAGTCGCAAGGAGGTAATTGCTTACATTGCTGCTCTGTCAGAAGTTGTGTCAAATTTTAATGAAAGGATCAAAAGTATTGATAGTCGTATGCGAAGTTATGAGAAGTTGGAGACAGAGGTTCGTGATGGCCCAATAGAAAGTATCGGATGTGAGATGAGCTCCTTGTCATAAGGGTGGTGTGTCAGATGTCCCAAAGAAATCTCAGAAGGAGTTAATGAGGGAGACCTACGACACTAAATGGGCAAAGCATCTGGGAAGAAAGGACTTAGTTATTGCCAGGGTCCGACTCACCGGCCTAAGATGGGGATGATGTACAGCGTGATGCACGATTCGCCTAGTGTGCCAACTAGACAAGACGGAGAAGAAGACTCCGCAAATACAAGCAGCACTCCCCATACCGATAAGCTCTCTGGGAAAGCATCTCCATGGATTTCATTGGCGGATCTCCGTGGATTTCATTGGCGGGTTTCCAAAGGTGAGTGATCATAACCCACCTTTGTGATCGCTGGATCGGCTTTTCAAAATACGCTGTTCATACCGTGACGCGAAGGCATGTCCCGTGGAAGAAAAGCGATCATTTTTTCGAAGAATATTGTAGATACTTTGATCGCCGGAAGACATTATCGCGATAGAGATGCTGACCACGTGGAAGCTTTCAGTGGAACCGCTCAAACTCGGGCGCAGAGTTGTGCCCGACAACAAATCACCCACGCACCAATGGCCAAACTGAGAGGGTGAATGGATTATCGAAGAGTAAATTGCGGCACTTTGTCACAAAGATCACGTAAAATTGGGTTGATTTACTGATGCGTACCTCGCTTTTGCTACAATTTGTATAGGAGCTCATCAACTCCGGTGAGTCCTTTTTGAAGTTAGCCACAAGATTGCAAAATTAGTATCGCTTTAGAGGTGGCAAAGCAGAAAGTGGGCCAAATTAGCCCTGCAGCACACCGCCTGGCTCGAACTCGGCATGAGACGCTTGAGGAGGCCCGAGAGAGCTTAGAGAAAGCTGTCAGAGTTTAGAAAAGTATGCCAATGTGAATCGCAGTCATTGAGTTTCAAGTCAGATCATGTGCTTTTGAAGCTGACGCCACAAATTTGGAAAAAGGTCAGTAGCAAAGCAAGACAGAGAAGCCTTATTCCAAAGTATGATGGACCCTTTGAAGTATCGCAGCGGCGGGACAAGGGCGATAGGTTGAAGCCGCCAAAATCGCAATAAGCTTCCACCCGACCGCACGTAAGTTTCCTGGTGTCGTATCACAAAGTGATTCTGACAAAGAAAGGGCGCAGGAGATCCGCCCGCTCGCTGGTGATGAAATAGTTTGACCACCAAGTCGGGCGCATTCTCGGATCATCAGACCATGCAGGCAATTAAGAACGACACCGATTATTTAGTGAAGTGGAAAAGAAGGAAATCTTAGAGATTACACTGAGAGAGATGTGACTCGTGGCGCTTGAGAAGTGTGCTGAGTACCTCAAGAACAAGTCGATAAGTGGCGCGACATCGCCCAGAGGTGGGTTTGTTAACCCTCCCAAATCCAGACCGAATGAGACAAAGTCCCATTGGAGCCGGCCCTACGCCCATCGGGGACTGGGGAGTGTGAAGAGGGTGGTCGAAGGAATTAGTCGCTACCCTGGTCCGATGTCCGTGCCTCTGGCAAGACGCATAGTGTGCGTGCAAAGCACTCACAAGGCGCCAGGCAAAGACACAAGCCACAAGGAGCAAGAGCGCGACGTGCGCAGGACGAGCGCCCCTGCCAGCCAAGGCCGCGGCGACAGTAAAGCAACGCATCACGGGGCCATAGGGGAGGACGCTTTCACACAAATAAGTAGGGTGGCAATACAAGACAAACAGAAGAAGGACGTGGCACTGGGCCAGAAAATACAGGTGTGTCTCAAGGCAGACAGTAATACAAGATATGGCGGCTGTGCCTGGGCCAAGATGCAACGGTGAAGGGGCCTGGGGCCAAGATAACCAGCCTGCATGTACAAGACAAACAGTTAAACAGACAAAGTAATGCACACAGTAACCCGTGCTCAACGACAGCCGCGTACATGCATCGCACAATGGGCGCTGGGTAACGAAGTTTCGTGCCAAGGCGTGAGATATCAAGCAACTCGGGCCGACCGATGAGACGGGTCGAGGATGGTCGAGCCATACGGGAGGGTGCAAACCCACCGCCCAACACCAATAGTCAAGGATCGCTGGAAGAGTCACAAACGGCTAATCAAGTGGTCAGGTTTTGAACGAGCTTGAGGGAATACGAGTACTCCACTCGATAACAGAAATTTAATCCACACGCAACAAACCCCACTGGAAGGGATGCATTTATTAGATGTGCCAGTCGAAGCAAGCCATGCCCGTTGCTCGAGCGCGATTCAAGATAACTCGACGATCGCGAGTAATATCTTTACCGACGACGCATCATTCAAATATCTGCCCTATCAACTTTCGATGGTAGGATAGTGGCCTACTGTTACACAAATGTGCGCTCTGACCGAGCCGGACAATGGAGAGTGCGCTAGGGAGAAAATGTGTTGACTGAGGCTAGTGATGAGTCCTGAGACCGATGCAAGATGTGCTTAATGAGGCTCTGTGCCGCTGGGAGCGGCAGAGCGAAAGGTGACCACCTTAGAGCATAAGACAGAGATGCTTAGAGGAGCGAGCCGAGCCTGGTCTCGAGTGACTATGAAGGCGTGTCGCTCACCCCTACGCAACCAGTCGTAAGTCGAGCCCCAGCCCCAATGAGCCCAAGGTAGGCAAACCGCTACCGTGAGTGGGTAGATAGATTGGTGTCGTAGATATGTCGTCGGCGGTCGCTGAGACTGATCGTGGCATGTTATTCTAATTGCATTTCCAACGAGATCGCCTGGAGAGGGCGCTGAACCAGGTGAGAAGTTCCACCTCTGGCCGACATGGACTCAAGGCAAGGATGTCTCGACAAGCCCAAGAGGGGCTCTTAGTGCTCAGGCACACACATGCACTAAGTGTTGGTGTCTAATGATTGAGATCATTTCGGAGGTATCACTCCTTGTTATGAGCCTTAGCCGATGCTAGCGTATCACTGGCGCGTGAGCACGAAGCCCGGAGCGAGAGGTTAGCACTTAAACAATATTAGAGACGCCCTTGTGGGAGGGGCAAGGGCAACAGAACACTGTAGCGACTGCAGTGCCTCCGACGCATGAGCATGCTGTGAGGACCATTGAGATACCTGGATCTTCGTGCAAAGGCGAGAACAAGCTACACGTACACTGTGTTCCGAAAGGCCAGACTGGGAGTCAAGTAGAAGGCCTGGGGAGGCACTGTCACAGAGCAAGGCGCGAGTCAAGACGAGCCCATGAGAGGCACGCGAGATGCGCGCCGCATCAGTGGTCGGTGAGATACGCTGCGGTGGTTGCGGGTCGGCGGCCTCATGGTGACCTGAAAAGGCTCGACATGTGGGATGATCGAATTATAATAAAGTCGGTAGGACAATCCCTCGAGAGTGGATCGGACGAGAAGGTTATCGGTCTAGCACCCGCTTAGAAGCTGGGGCGAAAAATTTGGCGTGTGACACCTACCATGGTATTAGGGTGACGGAGAATTAGGGTTGATTCGGAGTGAGCACGGCGGCTACCACATCGAAGGAAGGCGGCGGTGCGTAAAATACGATCGACCTGCGGGAGGAAGTGGCCGATAAATAACAATACGGGCTCTTTGAATTCCACGATGGTGGAATAATTACAATCTAAATCCCATACCGAGGATCATTGGAAGAGCGAGTGCAGTGCCGGCGATTAGGTAATTCCGGCTCCGATAGCGTATATTTTAGTTGTATTTAAAAGCTAAGTAAGTTGGACTTTAAGGATGGATCGATCGGTCTTCCCTATAGTGTGCAGGATCCTCTTGTCCCTTCTACTAAGCGATAAGCCTCCACGGTCTTAGCGGCTGGAGTCGTGCCTCGGTGCTTTTACTTTGAAGAAATTAGAGCTCAAAGCAAACTACGCTATGGATACATTAGCGTAGGATAACATCATAAGATTCCCGGTCCTATTGTGTTGGCCTTCGGGATCGGAGTAATGATTAACAGGACCCAGGTCGGGAGACGTCGTATTTCATAGTCGAGGTGAAATTCTTGGTTATGAAGACGAGCAAGCTGCCAGAAGCATTTGCGAGGATGTTTTTCGTGTCAGAACAAAATTTGAAATTTGAAAACGTCGGATACCATCAATCCTAAACCATCATGATATCGGCTTGAGGATCAGCGAATGTTGCTTTTAGGACTCGTGGCATATAAGAAATCAAAGTTTTGGAGTTGGGGAGTAAATTATGAAGCTAAAACTTAAAAGTTTGTGAGGGAAGGAGCACCTGAGTGATTTTCTTGGCTTAATTGACTCAAACAAGGGGAAACTTGCAAGTCGAACATAGTAAGGATTGATGAAATTTGTGTCTAGGCATGCTTGGGTGAGGCACCTTGTAGGCATGTCATGGCGCTGAGCGAACATGTTGTGTCGAAGCATGTACTGGGCCCGAGTCACCATGTCTGGCATTACGCGAGGCGAGGCACCTTTCTAGGCATGTCATGGCCCAAAGCGAGAACCTTTATCGCTAGGCGTAGCACCAAGTCTAGGCACCATGTCTGGGCATGCCACTAGGCCAAGGAACCATGGCTAGGCATGCTTAGATGTCGAGAAACCCGCAGTGCACATGCGTAATAAATTTACTTCAGAGCAGACACACTATGGTTAAGCATTGCACTAGGCTCACCGTGGCTAGGCATGCACTAGGCCGAGACGTCGTGCCAGGGAATGCACTAGGTCGAGGCGCCGTGCCCAGGCATGCTCTAAGTTGAGGCGCAGTTCCTAGGCATGTCACGGCACTAGGCAGAGGCGGAGTGTCTGGCGTGCACGGTAGAGCGCGTGCTAGGCATGCACTATCTTAGAGACAGGTGCCTTGTGGCACTAGAGTGAGGACGCGTGCTGTATGTACGTGAGTGGGGCGTGGGTGCTGGCGTGTGTGCGTGGCCTTGGGTCGAGGCGTAGGTGTCGGGCGTGCGTGGGGCCAGGGCGTCGTGCCCTGGGCATGTCATGACCAATGGTCGAGGGCACCATGTTTAGGCATGCACTGGGTGGGGCACCTTGGCTAAGCATGACATGTAGGTCGAGGGGCAGGTGTCTGGGCGTGCACTAAGGCCGGGCCACGAGCCCTAGGCGTGTCAGGGCCCTTGGGTCGGGCAGGTGTCTGGGCATGCACTGGGTGGGCGTGGAGTGTCTGGGCGTAATCATGGCGCTGGTCGGGGCCAGTGTTTGGGTACTGGGGCGGGGCTGCTTGCATGGGCATGACATGGCGCTAAAGTAGAGAGCCACGGTGTCTAGGCATGCGCTGGGCCCAGTGTCGCGCAGTATCTGAGATGCGATAGGACGAGAGACACTTGGGTGCCTGGGCATGTCATGGCACTAGGCGGGATATCATGTATAGGCAAGCACTAAATTTGACCAATGATGTGCAGGAAATAGGCAGGCACCATGGTTGGGCTGTACTGGGCCGAGGCAGGAGCATAGGCATGTGTCGTGGAACTGGGTCGAGGGCTGCAGGTGTCTAGACATGCACACCGGGCCAGGCGTGGTGCCTAGTCGTAATCATGGCCTTGGTCGGGGCAGGTGTTTAGGCGTGCACTAGGAGGGGGCCCTCCAGTAACGCAGGCATGAGCATGGCACTTAAGGCGGGAGCAGGTGTGCAGGCATGCAGCTAAGCCCAGTCAGAGTATCCGGGCGTCTGATAAGACCAGAGATCGTGCCTGGGCATATCCAATGGCTTGCACTAGGTTGAGGCACCAGGTGTCTAGGCATGCACTAAGTAGAGGCGGGTGCCTTGTAGGCGTAATCATGGAACTAGGCCCGAGGCCCAGGTATCTAGAAAACGTTCACTAGATTCGAGATCAGCGGGTCTAGGCATGAACTAGGTCAAGACACCTTTTCTAGGCATGTCATGGAACTAGGTTGAGGTACCGTGACTAGGAATAGCACTGAGGTACGAGGGCAGGTGTCTGAAGCCCAGAGCACTAAGGTCGAGCATCGCGTCCTAGGCGAAACACTAGACAGGAGCACCTTGCCTAGGCATGGCACTAGGTCGAGCAAGTGGCTAGGCATGTGATAGAAAGCTAGGAGCATCATTCCTAGGCATGCCTTTAAGAAGTAGAACCGCCGTGTCTAGGCACATGTAAAAATTTGGGAGCAGACGTGTCTAGGCAGAGCACTAGACCGAGAAACAGGTGTCTGGGCGACCTTGGGTCGAGGGCGTCGTGCCTAGGCATGTCATGTGCAGTAGAGGGCATTGCGTTTAGGCATGCACTAGGTTGAGGTAGGCCCTTTACTTAGGCATGTCATGGAACTAGAAGCTAGAACTGGTATGCAGGCATTCAACAGAGTCTTGACCCCTCGACTAGATAACCTGAGTTCTGTATGCGACATGAGGGCCTTTGCCTTGGCCACAGTGAACAACTAAGGAAAAGAGCAAAGTAGCTTGTGGAAACAAGTTAACAAACCTGGCGTAAGGCAACACGCATATAGCGGGGAAGCGAGCAAGTAATGCAGGTTGGGACCCGGCGCCACGGTGGTTGTCACGGCACTCACGGCAGAGGGACTGGGGCGTGAGCATGATGTAAGCCGAGGAAATCGAGTGTGGAGGATGCGATATAGAGCGGAGAGCATGGGTGGCAAGCTTCATGTCAGGAGTGTAATGAGTTCTACGACCCAGGAGTCACAGGCGGGAGGACTTCTATTCCTAAGCGGGAAGGACTGTGACGTGGACATCCTATGGCGGGAAGACTCCTAGTCTAGTAGGATTATGTGGGCGTGTGTCGGGTTTTTAATCGGTCGGGACTCTAGTCTTTGAAGGATTGCGTTGGCTTGTGGATTGAAGACTAGAGTTAGAGTAGGACTCTTAGTCATATTTGTACTAGAGTTGCCCTTGAGTGTCTTCTCTCTAGAACCTGCGTGCTTACTTGGTTAATTTATTGTGAGTTGGATCGAAAGAGGCATAGGCGTCTGAGATGTAGGGCCTTTGCGAGAGAGTCTTGTATTTTAGTAGCTAATAAAATACGAGTTGGGGAGAGTGCAGCCGGCGCCTTGTGTTCGAGAGAATTGTTAGAACTTGAGAAGGTTGGTAGGCGGGTTCGCAGGCGTCATCTGCTGAGCTAAAAATAGGACGTGTGACATTTGCTATCAACAGGATATTCTAGTGAGTAATGGTTCTAAATCTGCCTGCTAAATAATAAATAAGCTGGATAGCGAGATAGGCGCAAGTGTCAGAGCGATGCGAGATAGGCATAGCAGGCGGGGCGAACACCACCCCTTTTGATGACTACGTTGATGTAGATCCTGTGCCGACTCAGTGGTCAGTGGAGACTCTGAGAGGCCGTTGATGAGCCGGATGGAGTCGTCCACATGACAGTGCGGGCCATGGCCAGGAGTTCGAGCGGATCATATCTCTAGAGGGAGATTGTTTCTTTGACGGCGGTGGTGCGAAGGCATATTCGCGCCGGATCCGCCTCTTGCGAAGGTCTTTGTGCACGAGCCCAAGCTGCTGGTGGTGTGTGGGCAGCCAAAGCTTGGAGAACTTCCTCTGGGACATGAAGCAATACTTCATCGATACTGGAAATCCGTTGGGTGAATGAGTATGATAACCTTTGTATTTAATGGGTGATGCCTTTGATTGCGGACTAGACAGTGGCAAATCTTCTTTGTCGGTCGACAAAGCTCGAGTTGGGAGATCTTGAAAAGAGGTGAAGGATCCCGATTCTTACCCCACGAACACGTGGATAGGCGAGGAGTTTACGAAGAAAGCCCCGAAATGAAACAGCTGATGAACTTATGTAGAAAGAGTTTAGCTCGTTGATTCTTGACATCGGGACGTGTCGAAGTCGATAAATTTATTCCGACTTATTATCGGGAGTTCACTGAGGATGGGCTGGCTGCAGAATGGGAGAAGCGATGTCAATCAGAATCTTGCCTTTCGTTGATGGTAACTGTGGACTACCTGTCGGAGCTGGTGACGCCTTCTCCGCCCGCTGAAAGGGAAGGCGAAACAAAGGGTCGAGCCAGGAAGTCGAAGCAAAGACCTCTCAGAGACTAAGCGAGGGTTGGAAGAAAGCGAGGATCTGTGTGAGAAGCTAAAGTGGGGGGAGAAGGGACTTCCTCCTGAACTACCGAATTTGTCGGGATGCTTTATGCGCAATGGGCCGTCGGCGAGGGTTGCTGAAGAAGGAGGCCGTGCATCGGCAGGGAGGGACCTTGGCGGGGCGAGAGGGAGGTCCCACTGCCCAGGCTTGACCCTCTTCGGTTCTTGAATGCCATTAGAGGCCCAGGAGCATCCACAGATGGACGTGTATGTTGGAGTTCTTGCCAGGAGGAGTAGAAAAATTGTAAACATTGACCTATGGTAGATAGTGAGCGTTACCAATTTTGTATGTGGGCGCTTGAGACTCGGATTAGGCTTCGCTAAAGATGTTATCAAGCTTAAAATGGATGAAATAAATGAAGCCTGAGGGGCGCGTAGTATGGCGAAGAACATGCGATTCAAATGGGGGATTAGAATGGTCTGATAGACTTCCTTAGTGTTCCTTTGGATGATTTTGAGTTCATTTTAGGCAAGTTTTCTTCTAGAAAGAGCCAGGTGGCCTTGTTTGCCCACGACAGATAGATTTGTGATCGCTGGATGAGAAGCGGGCTAAGTGCTTTCTGGTCGACATCAGCAAGCCGCCTAAGAGACCTTCAAGGGAGAAGGCCTTGTCTGCCCCTCTGACATAGAGAGGCAGGAGGGTGAGCGCACATATGTCACGCCCAGTGATCGAGATCAAGCTAGGACAAGGCAAGTCAAAGTGCGGATGCCGCCTTTGGCCCGAGAATTCTTAATGTTATGCCTCGAGTTGCGAAAAGCGCCCGCAGAAGGCGGGCGGATCATCAAATAGAGCTAAATGCGAGTCGAGACCTCCTTCCCGACTCCTTATGAGTAGCTCCACGAGTTGAGAGAGTTTCGGAAGCAGTGTGGAGTTGCTAGATGCAGTGCAGTTGTATCAGGCATGGTATGGAACGCCGTCTTTGTTCAGAGAAGCAAGATGGGACGCCGATGTGTGTGTACTCTAGGAGCCTTGGATAAAGTCTGTAGATGAGAACAGAGTATACGTGCGCTTTTGTTGTGAAGCTGTTCAATCGGTCGACCAAGGTGAGTAACTACTTCTGAAGCTAGAACTTACAGGTCTGGATATTAGCGAGTGCGTATGCATTTAGAAGGAATAAAGGGGCAAAAGACTACATGTAACTGGGTGTGGAAGCTTTGAATTTTAGTTATGCCTTTTGGTTTGACTAATGCTCAGCTACATTTTGTAACCTCGTGAATGATGTCTATTCGACTTCACGGATTCATTCGTGGTGGTATGCTTAGACGATATAATGGATCTGACCCAGGCCTTCTGAAGATCCGTGGACATTGAGATAGTGCTTAATGACTGGACAGTTATATCGAGAGGTATGAGTTTACTCGAGGCCAAGGGATCAAATTTTGGATGTGGGTTTGAGAGTCGACATAAGCATGGATGTTGCGAAGGTGGCGGCAATTGAATTAACCCGGCCAGGTCTGGAGTGACGGAGACCGATGGTTCTCAGACATGAGCTACTACAGATTTATCTTGGGCTCTTAAGATGGCGGTCTCTCTGACCTTTTGAAAAGACGAAGTGGGAAAGGGACGCATAGTGCGGCGCGTGCAAAAGCTTCGAAAGATCGATCACCGGTGGTTCCAGGCCTTGACTTTGAGTTGTCGTTTGAAGTGCGTGCAGTGCGTCGGACGGGAGCCGCAGGTGGAGTCTTGGTCTGGGGAGCATCCATTAGCATTGAAAGCGGAGAGGACGAATCTGGCGGAGCAAGGTCCCAGCGCCAGTAAAGAAAGAAGGCGTGCAAGCTTATGTCAAGACATGTCATGTTTGTCAAGTTGAAAAGACCAAGCGGAAGAAGGAAGCGGGATAGTTATTGTCCATTCCGGAGAAGCCATGGCTATGTGTATCGATGGACTTCATCGGTGGGTTCCCAAGTGAGGGCGGATGGTGTATTGGTGGTAGACGGGTTTTCCAAGTCGTTGTCCATGACCACTGAATAAGTGTCAGTGAGCGTGGCGCGTCTTCTGAGCAATGTTATTGTTTATTTACAGATGCTGAGACATAGTCGGCAATTGAGATACGGTTCTGAGCGGAGTTTAGGTTGGTACATTGAAGATGTGAAGTGCGAATCTGAGTTCTCATTGCAAATCACCTTGAACTAATGGTGAGTGAAGCTGAAACAGAATCGAGATCTTTGAAGAGTACTTGCACCGCCGTGTGACCTCTCGAAAAAATTGGTTGGAACCGGGAGCTGCGTAGTTGTCCCTCTGACACACGAAGTTCAGCCACAGGTACGGGCCCTTTTGAGGTAGCAATCGGGTTCAAGCCACGTGCGCCCTTGGGCGTCTTGGTTACATAGCAACACAGGCGTGGCGTGAGCCCATTTTAGCGTCTGAAGTTGCAAAGTCTAAACAAGATTTGCTTGATGAAGCGAGGCGGCCTAGAAGAAGGCAAGTAGGCGCATGAAGAAGTATGCGGACAAGGCGAAGACCTTTGGAATTTGGCTTGAGGGAATGGTTCTGTGAAGCTAACTCGCCGAATGCGGAAGAAGATCATATATAACGAGTTTCGAGAGAGGTTTGATTGAAATAAGCGGACCCTTTGAGACTGTGCTTGAAGCGTATTAGAGCGTGACCTACAAGTTGAAGCTACTAGGGAGGTTGAAGCTGCAGGCATTCCATGCAGCTTCTTGAAGCCACCCTCAGATGATCTGTAGTACGGACGAGGAGTGCAACAAAGCGGAGACCGCTATAGTTAGAGCCGAGTTAACCTGAAGAGATTTCAGACATCCTGGGATGAAGATGGGGGAAGCTGGAAGCAAGTGAGCCGAATACTGGATTCATTGGAAGGGGCCTTTGTCGATAGGGCAAGTTAGGAAAAGGGTGCCTTGGTATGGCGGTTGAAGATCGGATCACTGAGCGTGCGGGTTGGAAGTCAATGATAACGTTGAATACCACTAGTGGGGAGGTTTGTCGACCCTGGAAGCTAGATAACCACGAGTCGGTCGGCGTAGAGGCGTGCCTTGGCCCATGGCTCAAGCAAGGGAAAAATAAGCGAGAGGTGGGATTGGGAAACAAGTTAACAGGAGCCCTTGGCGCAGACGAGCACATATGAGGGAGGCAATCAAGTATCCCCGGATTGGGACCCAGCGCCCACCGAGTGGGTGTCCGGTACTCAAGGCTAGAGGGGCCTAGGAGGCGTGACACTTGAGGCAAACGGAGATGAGTGTGGGGATATGCGCAATATATGAGGCTGTGATATATGAAATGTGAAGAACTGTAGAGCGTGAGCTTCTAATCACAGGTGCAACAAGGATTCCTCTGACCTAAAGAGTCTGGCAGGGAGGACTCCTAGCGGGAGGACTCCCGGCCGGGAGGGACCTCTGGGTGAGAGAAAGTTCCGGAGGGAAGGACACTTGGGGCGGGATGGACTCCCGAGGCGGGAGACGATTCAAGGCGGGAAGACTCCCGGCGGAGACGGACTTCTCCTAATGGGATTTGCGTGGCGTGTATAGGAGTTTGAATAAATTAGGAACTCCTAGTGCAGAATGATTGCGTTAGTTGCGGTTCAGAAGACTAGAGTTCATTAGGACTCTCTAGTCATGGCCCCAGTACTAGGTGCCCTTGAGCATCCTATATAAAGTCTAACGTGCCCAGCCCAGTTAATTCATTGTGAGGTTGATCCGCAAAAGAGCATAGAGCGTCAGAGATGTGGGAGCCTTTGCGGAAGAGTCTTGTATTTTAGTTGCTAATAAAATGCGAGTTTGAGAGAGTGCCAGTATGCCTTGTGTTCGAGAGGTGAGGCGTGTGAAAGGCGGCTGCGCGGGTTCCTAGGCGCCACACGCAGCGGAGCGGAATATAGGGCGTGTGACACTAGGCATGCCTTAGGCAAAGCACCTTTTCTAGTCATGTCATCCAGGCCCAGGAAGCAGAATGCAGTGGCTAGGAATGGCGCTGGGCTGGAGGGCATCGTGTCTGGACAAACTGGGTCGAGCACGGGTGTCTAGGCGACCTGGTAGAGTGCCTTGTCTAGGCATGTGCTGGGTGGGGCAGGTGGTTGGGCATGGCACGGCCAGGGCGCCGCTATGCCTGGGCAGGCTATGCCCAGGCGGGAGCTCGGAGTCTGGGCATGGGCGTGTGGCAATCGAGACCTTTGGCCAGAGGCTGGTGTCTGGGCATGCAGACGAGGCAGATGTCTGAAATGACACTAGGCTAGAAGCAACGTGTCTAAGCAAACTGGGCCGAGGCGTGCTGGGTAGGTGATGGAACTTGGCGAGCACGAGTGTCCTAGACATGCACTAAGCCGAGGGCGGGGCACAGCTTGGGCATGTCATGGAACCTGGACTGAGTCAGCGTGTCTGGGGCATGTACTGGGCAGAGGGCCCCTGTCTGTGTCATGGCCAGCCTGGGACGGGAGTCTCATGGTGGCTAGAATGGCACCTGAGGGGGCCAGGTGTCTAGAGCGACTACAGGTTGGGCAGGTGTCTGGGGCGACTGGGATGGGGCTGCGCTGTGCCGGCGTGGCGTTTAGCCGAGAAGCGGCGGGTGGCGTGATCGCACTGGCGGGGCGGCATTAACAGGCGTATGGTGACGTAGTGCCTGGGCATGCGCTCAGGCCCAGAAGCCCATTTGTGTCTGGGCATGCGCTGGTCGAGGGCGTCGTGCGCTGGGCATGTCATGGCACTAAGTAGAAGGTACCTTGTTTGGGCATGCTGCCGGCGGATCATGTACTAGGAATGATGGCACTAGACCAGGGACTGGGCGTGCGATGAGGTAGGAGTCATGATGTGTTGATGCAGGCAGAGAGCACCCAACATGTCCCCAAGGTGTTATGGAACTAGGTCGAGGCACGTAATTTGGGCATGGAACTAGGCAGGCACCTTGTCTAGGAAAACAC
Source organism: Tetrastigma voinierianum (assembly GCA_016808115.1). Taxonomy (NCBI): domain Eukaryota; kingdom Viridiplantae; phylum Streptophyta; class Magnoliopsida; order Vitales; family Vitaceae; genus Tetrastigma; species Tetrastigma voinierianum. The sequence continues at coordinate 41,534 of JAEQBH010005506.1, read as the reverse complement.
TAGTGAAACCAGGTGTCTATGAAATAACTAATGGGGAACGCCTGTCTGGCGTGTCGTAAAACTAGGCCGATGCACCATGGCTAGGCATGGCACTAGGTCGAACCGCGTGCTAGGCATACACTGGGCCCCGGCGTGTGCTGGGGCATACACTGAGCCCGGCGTTGTGCCTAGCGTGTCGTAGCCTTGGAGCAGCCGGGTGTGCAGGTGTCGTGCACTCGACTAAATAACCGGATCTGGGTGCGGCGTAGGGCGCTACCTTGTGTGGCCCGCACTGGGAAATCGAGCAAAGCGAATGGGAAACAAGTGTCGGGAGGCACAAAGCGTGAAACAACACGCACGCATGAGAGAAAAGCGAAGCAAGTATCACGGTTGGGGCGTGCACAGTGGGTACATCCACGGCACTCACGACAGAGGGGGCTGGCGTGGCACTTGAAGACCAAGTGGAATCGGTGTAGGGGATAACCAGGCAATTTATAGGCGGAGGGACCAGATGGCTTCCTAATCAGAGTGCGACAAGGTTCCTCTGGCTAGGAGTCTGGCGGGAAGGTTTCCTGGGCGGGAAAGACTCCCGGGCGGAAGGACTCCTCCCTCACTGGCGGGGGCTCTACTGGCGGGAAGGATCCTGGCGGAGGAGGACTCCTGCTCTTTGTGGGACTTATTGGGCGTGTATAGAAGTTTCATTCGGTCGGGACTCGAGCGGGAAGGATGCACGTTAGCTTGCAGGATTGAAGATAGGATTAGAATAGAAGTCTTGGTCATATTTGTACTTCGGCACTTTGACGGTATATATACTGCGTGCCCACTTAGTTAATTCATGTAATTCGGGTTACATCCTGAAAAAACATCGAGCATCCGAGATGTAGGAGCCTTGAGGGTGTGAGGTGATGAGAGAGGGTGGCACGCAGTTCTTCAGACATTTGGGGCCGAAAAGGGTTAGCGACGATTAATTATCAGGCAGTGGGCTAATGCAAGGATAGCGGATGATCTTGTTTGCGTGGGCAATGAGGATAAAGTGAGATAGGCCCATGAAGTGTCGAGCTTGACGGAGATTGACGACCAGTGCAGAAGCCCGAACACCGCCCCTTTCGACTGAATCGGCGATGTGTCTCTTGTAATCTGGCATGAATAGATGGAGACTGAGAAGGCCGTTGAGGAGCGGATGGAGTCATTCGCTGGCAGGATCACGGACCATAGCCAGAGGAGTTCGAGGGGCGTGTGGGATCTAGAGGGGAGATCGTGTTGTTGAAGCGGCGGTGGTGCGAAGCACGCCAGTAGCTGCCGAGATCCACCTCCTACTTGAGAAAGGTCTGCAATTACTGAGCAGAGGCGAGCCTCTCGGAAGGGTGGTTGGAACTACAGAACTTGCTGCGGTTGTCCTATGGCTGCAGTTCAACCACGGTATGAAGCCGCTTGAGGTAGCAATCGGGTTTGACCCGCACGCCCTTGGACGTCTTTAGTTCTTTACGAGCAACTTTGGGCCATGATGTGAGCCAGTGTCTGAGTTTGCAAAATCTGGCGAATTTGCTTGATAGGCCAAAAAAAGGCAGCGGCCTAAAGAAGGCAACTAGGCATGAAGAAATATGCGGACAAGCGGAGACCTTTGGAATTTGAGCAAGGAAGATAGTTACATTGAAGCTAACTCCTCGAATCTGAGAAGAGATAGATATAAGCGATTTGAGATGTTAATTAAAACATGATGGACCCTTTGAAATTGTGAAGCGTATTGGGAACGTAGCCTACAAACTGAAGCTACCAGAGAGGTTGAAGCTTCACCGACATTCCATATGTAAGCTTCTTGAAGCCTTATCAGTGATCCTAGTCGATATAGTGCGAAGCAAGCGAGAACCCACCTATGGTAGAGTCGAGTTAATGCAAAAGAAGATTCGCAGGCATCTGCGGGACGGGAAGATGGTATTTGGAAGACCCAGTGGGCCAGAGTACTTGGGTATTCATTGAAAGGGGCGGGTCGGTGAAACGACTAGGAAAAAGATGCTACATTATGGCGATTTGAAGACCGGATCCTTGGTATGCGCGATAGAAGTCGACGGGGCGTTGAATACCTGCAGTGGGAGGGTTTGTCGGCCCCTCCGCTAGATAACACAGTCGTCGTGAGGCTTCGCGTAGACAAGCACGCCGCATGAGGAATGCAAACAAATGTCTGGTTGGGGCCTTTCTGATGGAAACATCCACGACACTCCACGCGGCTTAAAGGGGCTGGGGCGTGGCACTGAGGCAAGGACAATAGAGGGAATCGCCAAGACGAGTGAGGCGAGGTAAATTTCGGCGGCAGTTCTTTCTCTAATCCAGTTTCAGGTCAAGGATTCCTGATGTTCTGCCGAGCCCCAAGCCATGGCTTATCTCTGTGCGGGAGCACCCCCAGCGGCGACCTCACACCCAGCCGAAGGCCTCCTGTGCGGAGCACTCCTGAAGTGAAATTTCAGCGGGAGTGACTACCCTCGTGGGACTCGTTGCACAGCAGATGAGCTTTGCCTCAGCTAGATTTGAGTGCTGAAGACGTTTGCCAGAGTCAAGACTGGGATTTGTGAACAGACTCTTAATCATATTCGTATTTAATCGCTCTCGAAAGCAACCTATATAAAAGTGAGCCATACAAGCCACTTCGCAGCACTACGATCGAGTCGGGACTACGCAGAGCACATCCCGAGATGCGGAGCCTCAAGAAGAGTCTCATTTTGCATTCACAAACATGAAATGTGAGAATAGCCTGCCAGACGCCTGCTGCAGGACACAGTATCATGCCGCGCCATCTGCCGCGGAAGGCCGCACACGGTACCCAAAAAAATAGCGCGCGTGACACTGTGTGCATGCACTAAGGCGGTGCACCATGCTTAGGCATGTCATGGTTCATGTCGAAGACTACGCTCTGTGCACACAAAGCCGAGTCACCGGCTCCCAAAGACGCACTACAGCAAAGGCACCTTGTCCGGGCATGCACTGCACTCAAGGCAATTCCAGTATGTCACAAGACTAGACCGAGGCACCATGGCTATGTCACACGCCTATTTTTGCTCGTGTGCTTGCCAGCTTAGGAACCCGTTGCGCCGCCTTCTCAATGCCTCACAATTCTCTCAAACACAGCGCTTACGACTCTCCCCAACTCATTTTATTACTACTAAAATACAAACAATTCGCAAAGTATCTCACATCTCGATGCTCTATGTTTTTCTCGTGGGATCCAACTCCAATGACATGAATTAACCAAGCGGGCAAGCGCACTTTATATAGACGCCAAGCGGCAATCCTTCCGACATAATTACGACAAAGAGCCATACTTAAATTCTGGGCTAATCCAAAGAAGTCAACGAATCCTTCCCGCTCTAGAGTCCTAACCGAATTAAACTTCAGACACAAATAATGCCAAGAATCCCACAAGGATTAAGAGTCCTCCCCGCCAAGGAGTCTTTCCCGCCAAGGAGTCCTTCCCGCCTGGGAGTCTTTTCCCGCTGCCGAGATGAAGCCATTCCCCGCCGAGCTCTTCCTCTTAAGCATTCTTCGCTAGACTCGTTAGTCGTAGAACTCGCTGCACTCCTCGACGCGGCTCGCCGCCGCCTCGCTTATATATCGCCGGACATTCCCATTAACGGACTGCTTGGCCGTTGCCACGCCAGCCCCTTCTGCCGTGAATGTCGGATACCCATCAGGCTTGGCCCCAACCAGACACTTGTTCGCTTTCCTCACGCGCGCAGCCGGCCACGCACAGCTCCGGAAGATTGCTTCCATCTTTACTCGCTCTTCCCCAGCTGGGTCATCGGGCCAAGAAGACCCATACGCCGCACGGACTCGTGTTATCGCTCGAGGCTTCACCAACCAAAGATGGCAAGCAGTCGAGGAACCACGCGCTAGCATCCACTCAGCGGAGGCACCGCGGTTCAAGATCACGCCACCAGTCGCGGCACCGTGGCTGTGCACGGCACTCAGTCGAGGCACCGCGGGCCAGCATACACTGGTGTCGAGGCCGCGTCAAGGCATGACTAAATGAGGCGCCGTCTAAGGCATGTCACAAGATGCCATTACTGGGATCGCTGCTCAAAGAAAGACTAAACGAGGCACCGTGGTTCAACAAGACTCAGTCGAAATATCATGGCTTAGGCTCGCACTAAAGTCGAGGCGTCGCATCAGCATGTCATGGCACTGGGATCGAGGTACCAGCGTTCAAAGACGACCAAAGTCGGAAACGCCAGCATGTGGAACGGCACTAAGCCGAGGCACCATTTTTAGTACGACTAGTTTTCGAGAACTTCGCCTCGGCACGACATAAGATCAGCCAGCGTTATTCGCTTCTGTGCGACGCACTAGCCGAACATCGTTCAGTACGCACTAAGCCAAGGCACCTTGCCTAATAATGTCGCCAAGACTACGCCACAAGAGATTACAAGGGGTTAGTACGCACTAAAGCCGAGGCATTCGTTGCCTAGGCAAGCACTAGGTCGTAAGCATCATGTCTGTGTGAAAAAGATCGCGCCGGCGAACCCTGGTTTCCAGACGCCATAAACCTCGACCGGCGCATGGCCAGTACGACACTTTCAGTCACACAACCGCTTCAGCGCCGCACTAGCTCAGGCACCGCGGCCTATGCATGTCACGGCACTAGGCCCACCTTGTCTAAGCATGCACTAAAGCCGAGGCACTCGCAGCATGTCATGACACTAAGCCGATAAGACCGTATCTAGTATCAAAGATCAGCCGAGCCGCGCCTACGCATGCACGCGCCAAGGCACCTTTTCTGCATGCACTGTGCCAAGGCACCTGTGCAAGTCATGGCACTAGATCGAGGCACCGTGGCAGTACGGACTCAGCCGAGGAACCACGGCCAGTACGACCAGTCGGTAATCGCGTTTATGCATTTCATGGTACCAGTCGAGGCACCTTGGTTTCCAGCATGTCAAGGAAACATTCAAAGTCGAGTCACCGTGCTCGCATGCACTCAGCCGAGCCACCTGCCAGCATGTCATGGCACTATGCCGAGGCACCGTGTCTAAGCATGCACTAAGCCAAGGCACCTAGGCATGTCATGGCACTACACCGAGGCACCGTGGGTAGGCATGGCACTAGGCTGAGGAACCATGGCTAGGAATGCACAATGTCGAGGCACCGTGCCTATGCATGTCATGGCACTAAGCCGGTGGCACCGTGCTCAGCACACACTGTAGAGAATTCGCTTACGAATTCATACGGCACTAAAGCCAAGGCACCGGTCTAGGTACGGATTAGCCGAAGTCAATCGCATTCACGTACCAGCCAAGGCACCGCCTGCTACGTCATGGCACTAAAGTCGCAGCCATCGCTGCAGCATACAAGACTGCGCCAATGAACCGCGGTCTAAGCAAGCACCAGCCAAGGCACAACGTCGCGCAAAGACTGGTACCGGCGCTGTCAGTTCGCATGCACCAGCCGGCGCGCCGAGCTCAGCATGTCACGGCACTAAACGAGGCACCGCCATGCACGCACTGGGGTCGGCGACTGGGCTTAGGCATGACATGGCACCAGCCAAGGACTAAGCACGTATCAGCCGAGTCACCGCGGTTCAGGCACGCCGCGCTGGGCGCACCTCGTTTCCGTATTACGTCACTTAATCCGCGCCGGCGCGATCACGCTGCGCCATACTCCCTCGAATGCCCAAGCGTGTCGGGTGGGATGGCGGCCTCATAGTATACCTGCACCTACGAGGGCACCTAATAAACAAGGCAAACCACGGCAGGCATGGTGCGCACTGCACCAAAGAAGAAAAGCGCGTTAGCATACGCGGATACGCACTTACTGGGCAAACAAGTGGGTTTGAAATTGAAAATGAGGTTCGCATTTCAAATTCAAACATCGGGCAAGTCGGAGCCGATTAATACGGGAGTGACTAATTCAACAAAGGAGGGAAGTGGCACCTGCTGTAAGAGTCACCAAGGTCGGCATCAGACACCAAAGTCTATAGCCGACGTAGCTCTAACTCCTGGCCGTATAGAGTCACGCCTAATTTTCTCTGTGGAGCCAGAATATTCAGATGTTTATAGCGCACTACACTCGCATTTTCAGGGCAATACAAGTCGGGATTATTTCCTATAAAAACTAAGTGTCTACGTTGCTTTGACAGACATCGCGAGGAAGCGGTTAGCTAAAAGAGTTAAGACCGCATATCTCGTACATAAAAATTCATCAGGATAATTCAGTAAGGTGACAAGTGGTATCAAGGCATCAAAAAGATGGTCAGGGAACAATCAAGGAACTGATGGTCTTGGCCGAGACACCGCTGGGAGATCGCCCGGAGGATGAAGAGACCGCGGATCGCATTCGGCAGACTCAATGAAAACGAAGTTCGCGGCAAATGCTAACTGATGGAGGCCAATGATAAATATGCTTATGAATCCGACGATGCTCTCAAACCGATCTCAGCATCGATGGCCGAGCACCGCACGCAAAGGCACCACTTCAGCGCAAATCTCAATCCCGAAAAAGGCTCAGGCCCAAAGTCCCTACTGCTCCGGGTCCCCACGTATGGGTAATGCGGTAACGTGAACCCGCTGGCCTGGGGGCGCGTGAAATGCCATAACCGGAAATTCTCCGATGGACACGGCGCTTCGCTGGGTCGCCATGTGTCCGATAGTGAAACGGTGTCCATAACCAAGATGCACTATCCGCATGCAAAATTATGGTGGCGCACTCGATCGAGACGGTACGCGTAGTTCGGAAAGCCCCGTGATTGATACTCCTGAGACTCAAGAGGAACTAAATAACATTTCCTTACCCACTAATTCAAAGATGGCTCAAGTAGCAGAATCCTCGAGGCTACTGGAAGCACACGTTCGCCAGCTGAGGGAATATGTGAAGGAATTTAGTTCCATCATGTCGATATTGTGAAATATGTCCGATGAGGACAAATTGTTCAATTTTATTTTCGTGATTAAGGTCAGTACGCATTTAAATCGAAGACAAAGTTCGTGGACTACGGCTGCGGATGGTCAGCCGATCGCTTGCGGACTACAAGACGGGCAACGCCATCAACACCACAGCAAGTCCAAGCGCGTACGGGGGCAAGAAGGTCGAGGGCAAACCTTCATTCAATAAGAAGTGTTCACTGAAGCGGAACCAAAAAGCGGTCAAGTAAACGAAACTCGTGGAGACAACCACAATCTCAGGCAGCCAGACAACCAAACCAAAGGATGCTTCATTCGGCAATGGCCCACACCGGCCAAAGATCGCCTCTAAGAAGGAAACCGAGTGCTCTGGTCATCGCATGACAAGGCCGCTGATCGATTCGCATTCACCTCCGCAGTGAACTTTGCACCGGCTTAATGCAATCGCATGGAACCAACCGCAAAACTTCATGCATGTCTGTGCGCCGCTTCAATGGGGTCCGTAAAAGCGATGGCGTACGCGAGCCACGCACAATTTTTGTCAAGAACCGCTGAAGCCTCGAGACCTCGACCGAACTCAGAGATTTATGATACTTGATCAAAGCATTGAACAATAAGGCACAAAGGATACAAGGCATTGCCAAGGAAGTCCACGCAAGTCATGAACGGAAGGGTAAAATTAATTTACTATGTGTTCCATCGATGAGATTTCAATATAATCCGGGATTGATTTCTTCCCTCGTCTAAGGTCGCCCCGATTTCTCATCTGTAGTGGACTTATGATTCAGAGGAGAAATACCATGAGCCCGCAGTTGAAAGGAGTGCAGAGAAGCTCGGGAGCGTCGAGATGGTGCTTCCGCCTCCCTTCAACCTACAGTACGGCAGGGGGCAAGAGACACTCGCATTCGTGGAACCACATGACATGAGTCGGGGTTCCGACTGCGGGTCGGGATACTAAAGGAATTGGGAGACATCATGCCCTCCGAGTCGCTCAAAGAGTCACTTCTCCCGAAGACCCATCGATCACAAGATCGAATCGCCGCTTAATACGGGCCAAACCTCCTACCCAAGTCCCTACTGAACGGCCCTGTAATTGCCGAACCGAGGAAACGCTGAGAGTCACGGACAACGGCATGATCCAAATTTCTCGAGGGCTCCATTTGCGCACCTGCCTGCTCCAAAGAAACATGATTTGACATCAAGGCATGTGTGTGGATTACTGTGCCTCAACAAGGTAACCATCAAAAACAAGTACCCGATTCCTTTCGCTACGAATCGCTTCGCATTGTGATTGGGCAAAGGGCCTGGTGACTACAAACTAGACCTCGAGATCGAGCTTATCGCAAGTCCGGATCGCAAAGCGCACAGGCAAACCATGTAACTCGTTATGGTTCATATGAATTCCTTATAATGTCGCTTCGCTCACAAATGCCCCAAGAACATTCTCGTAATTTAATGAATGATATACTGCTTCGACTATCTCGACAAGCCAGAGTTTGGTTTATTTAGATGACATCAGAAAGGTACACCACTCTAAAAGAGCACGAGACGACTTGAAAAAAGGTGTTTCACGCAGCTAGTGGGAACACAACCAGATGTGAAGCCAGAGAAGTGCGAGTTTGCAAGGGAGCAGATCATCTCGGTCATAAAATTACGGCGCCGATTCTGGATGGATGAAAGAAAGGTGCAAGCGATGATCGACGCCGCCCCTACCAAAGTGATGTGAGTCGCATTATTCACGGGATTAGCAAACTACTATATATGAGATTCATAAAGGGCTACTTCCAAAGATCAGCTCTCTCCATCGACATATTTGCTAAAGACCGCAGTAATGGGACCGAGACATAAAGAGTGTTCCGATGGCTTTTGAAGCCTCAAACAAGCCATCTCCAAAGAACCGCTTTGCGCTTGTTCATCCGGACCTTCCTCGTTCAGACCGGATGCTTCGCACAAGGCCCTTAGCGGAGTCTTCATGTTAGAAGGACACCCTAAGGCATTCGAGAGTCTGGAACTCGAATGTAAGGCAACAATACATTCAACAGAGAAAGAAATGACAAAGCAGAGTGCACTGTTTACACAATGGAGGCATCTACCTGTGGGATTTTTATACAGTAACAGTATTAATGTGGCAAACACTTCTTCAAGACACATAGTCGAATGCGAGACAGTTCACGGGCAAGAGTTCCCCGGTCGAAGCGACTTGAGTAATGATCGTCTGGCGACACAACACAAGAGCAATGCACTCACGGAAGAGGCGGGTGGCCTACATCATGACTTCTCATTTAAGTCATCTCGTGATTTCAATGAGCTGGACGAAGAAGGTCGCAGAGGACTTGATGTCAAGCAGAGAAACTAAGACAAGAAGTCGAATGGGAAACCGTAGCATCGGCTGAAACCACTCCTCAGTTCAGCTGGCGCTCTATGTTCGGCGGTGACTACTGAGAGAGCCGCTGAAAAACCCATGATGCTAAGCGCGGTGCTATCTCGGGAGGAGCGACCATGGCATTGCTGTCTGTGTCCTATTATCGCCAAAATGGGGCGACGCATGAAGTTCATGCAGGCGCCATTGACAAGACTGGTAAGAAAAGACGCGGTCGCTGCAAATCTCTCCCCATACCGTAAAAGCTATGGCAAAGTGTCTCCATGGATTTCATCTCTGACTTCTAAGGCCCGTGGAGCGCAACCATCTTTGTCGCGGGTTGATCTAAGGCTTCCAAGTATTTGGTCTTCATAACAAACATTCGCAGCCACTGCCCAGCGAGGGCGAGCCTTAATCCGGCTTTTCGTACCATGTGGTGAAACATTTCGCTCGTCGGCGACATACGCTGACCGGATACCAAATTCACAGACGCTGCGAACTCTTCTGCCTTCGCCCGAGTCAAGTTTTCCACAGCGAAACCATCCTCAAATCGTATGGGCGTAATCGAAAGGATCAATGCACTGGGCTGAAGAATACTGAGGCATTATGTGACTCCGCCACGTAAAAATCGGGTGGATTCGGCTGACATCGCCAATTGTGTTACAATCTACATAAGTCAAAGAACAGGATTTGAGCCTCTTGGAGTCACATAGTCATGCACCAAGAACCCTATCGATGTGGCAAAAGCAAATGGGTCAGAGAGACAAATTCGAAGAAGACACGATTAGCCATTTCCCTACAGAGATGTTTGATTTAGGTACCCAGCCTTGAGAAGGCAAATAGAAGAATGAAGAAGCATGCAATCAACATGTATGTGGCCGAATTTCAGTCGGGGGATAAGGTGTCGTTAAAATCGACTCTCTGATTTTGAAAAAAGCGAAAGCAAAGAAGAACTCCAGAGGGTCGATCCTCAAGTACGAGGGGCCTTCGAGGTGATCAAGAAAGTGGGGAGAAGTCGCCACATGCCGGTTTTCGCTCAAAGATCGGCGTCAGATCCGACATTCCATGTTAGTTTTTCAAGCCCTATATCAAGATGCAACTGGGAAGGTCCAGAAACGCGGCACCTCCCTCGGGCCGCGGTCAAGCTGGAGCAAAGGGTGGGAAAAGACTCGAATCACATAACCACAAGGTAGAAAGAATCCATGACCGACATCTTTGTTCGGAAAGGCAATAGAATTAGAGGCTATACGGGAGCTGGATGTAACATCAGGCAGCTTTGGAAAGGCGCACATTATCTAAAGGCTAAGTCGACGCGCTTCGATCAATTTGAGGAGGTTTGTTACCCCTTGATGCCTAAGCGCAGCCAGGATGCAAGGGCCCTTACAGTATACCTGTGACCTATGAGGGCACCTAATAAAAACAAGGCAAACCACGGAGGTGCATGGTAAGGTACTGGGCAGGACCAACAAATAGGTGGCATGGTAGCACGCGTGGACATGAATTTATGGCAACAAGTGTGGGTTTGAAAATTGAAAAGAGGAACAGATTTCAAATTCAAACATTACAAGTCAGAGTTCGGGATTTTGAATATGGGAGGCAGATTCGAATTCAAACAAAGGGAGGGCACCCAATGGGAAGAGTCACCAAGGTCAGTAATACACCAAAGTCTATAAAGGATGTAGTCTCTAACTCGTGACGGGTTAGAGAGCCGTGCCTAATTTTCTACGCTTTGCAATATCTTCAGATGTCGAGTAGCTGGCACCGCACTTGACATTTTCAGGGCAACACAAGTCGATTATTTCCTCGTAAAACTAAGGTCTAATACGTTGCTTTCAGAGACACTGTGGAGGAAGGGTCGGCTAAAGAGTTAAGACCGCACATCCGTAAGATAAAAATCATCAGGATAATTCAAGGGCGTGACATCAGTACGCGACTAAAAATGGCGCACGCTGGTCTGCGAAAGACTCAGCCAAGGAACCTCGTCTGCGCACGTCATAAAATCCGTACCGGTGCACCACAGGCTGCAAGACGGCACTGTGTCGGCAAGAATCGCGCTCAGCACGCACTAAAGTCGGCGCACCATACTCCAGCACGCTCACAAGACTACGCAGAAAGTAATTCATGTCTAGGCACGCACCAGCCGAGTCACCGCGGTTCAGCATGCACTCGCAAAGGCACCTGGCTTAGCACGACTAAAGTCACGCCCTGTGCACGCTACAAGACTGCACTGGCGCAGACCGCGGGCTGTGCACGGAACCAGGTCGAGGAACCATGGCCAGCATCCACTGGAAGCGAGGCAATGTGCCTGCATCCATGGCACAGTCGGCAAGACCGCGGCTTGCGCGGTTAGCCCTCGACTAAATAACACCGACTCCCGCGCATGCAGGGCGTCATTTTCACTCTACTGGGCCGCCTCCGGCGAAAACGAACAAAGACAAATACGGAAACAAGTGCCTGAGGCACAAAGCCGCGGTCAAGCACGCACATGAGAGAAGACAAGGCACCCATCTGGGACACGCACAAGTGGCCGGTCACTTCGCACTCACGGCTGCAGGGGCCCGGGGCATTGCACTCGAGGCACTCACCCGCAGCTATGAGGACTCCTACTCCTAGTGCAGAAAGACTTCGCACGGCTTCTGACCCGAGGCGGAAAGACTTACGCTATGACTCCTAAGGAGCACTCCTAAATAGGAGCACTCCTACTCCTCACAGATTTCAGACAGGCATACAGGAGTTCATTCAACCTGGCTCCTAGAGCTGAAGGATCATACATTACTGATCAGCATTAGCTAGAAGAGACTTCAATACATCAGATGAGTGATCGCTCTCGAAAGATCCTATATAAAGTGCGCTTCATGTCACTCTGACACTCATTATCGAAGAATCTAATGGAAGTCATTCAATGACGTAATCGTAATGACCAGTAGCTTCGAGGAGCGGATCTGATCTATAATGGGAGATCGTTGTCAGTTTCTAAATCTTTTCAATTCAAAGGTTCTTTTTCTAATTCTTCCTCATAACATTTAACAATTCTTTCACATCACCACTTCTTCGCTTTTTTCGAGTTCTCTCAAATTGCTCGTGAGATTTTCACGGGGTAATCGCAACCCGTAATTTCTTATCCCTTTTTCAAGTGCATCATGTAGAGCATTCTCTCGTTTTTTCTCACTTCACCCAAGACAACTTATCTCTCTCTTCCAGCTCTTGTCTTATCTCTCTTCATCCCTTATTTTGATGTAGTTAATAACCTCCCCCCCCCAATAATTTCTCAACCACCGAATCCAAGCAAAAAACACAAAACACAAACAATCACCAAGACAAATCACATTCAAACATAAATCAAAGAAAAAAAAAACATGAGACCATAAATTCCACCGCAAACAAATGTAAAAGACATAACCAACCAAACCACAATCAAAGCAATCGGACCACAATAAAAAAAAAAAAAAAAAAATCATGATTGAATCAATAGCAGGAATCAAATAGCGCATCAACAGCCTGACGAATATACCTTATTAAAATTACAGAACAAGATCCACTACGAGACAAGACCAAAGAACTGGGAGGAAGAGATGGGACGTAAGCAAAAATAGAAAACAACGTGATTCAAATGGCTGAGAGGCAATTCCGCTACGAGGGATTCGTATATGAGATTCGCAGACCAAAGAATTCAAGCAAAAGCGGAGGGATGAAGCGTAAAAATGTGAAAAGAGTTCAGCATTTGCCGCCATCAGGGTACGGCAAATGAAATTTTCAAACGCCGTTGTCGTCACTAAGAATGGTTAAATGCCGCCATTGTCGCACAAGAATTAAACCCAAATGCCGCCATTTGAGTTTCCCAGATTAAGCATCATTCCTGTAAATACTTTCTACGCAAAGCAATTTTATCTTTTTTTATCAAACGCAGATTTCAAGACAAAACTCGTGAGCGAGACATGTTGACCCGCCTTACCTAATCATGCCTCTATGACACCTCCGGGATCCACAACTGTTCTATACAGATCCTCGTATGATTTCTTCACTAAGGGAAGCCGAGCGTAAACCACCCCCAGACGGTAATTTCCCAGCCAATCTACGAAAGCCATACTCCGTGATCGCTTAATCCAACAACTCAGCACACACCACATATAAGTAGTCAAAGAAGGAAAAATATCATTTTACTGGGAACATCATAAAGAATTGATGGGCCGTAATCTTCCCTATTGACGGTGGGTAACACAAGACCAAAGATTATCGTCAAATCACTCACGAGAGGTGGCTCTTCAATTGCATCGAAAGTACATTGTTCGACCTCCAACCTAACCAAATATTATTTCAATTGACTAAATTTTAAAGAAAATAATGAAAAAATATCTAAACTCAAATGGCAAGATAACAAACCTTCACATTTATATCTTTGGGCAACATTTTCAAAATATCGCTTACTGTCTTGTAAGATCACAGTGTTTACAACATCATGGAACAATCTCAACTCCGTATCACATATCTGCTTGATTTTACTCGCAACAAAGTCTTTTCATCTAAAATGCACGATTTTTTTTTTTTTGATACACAAACAAAATATCATTAAAAGGGTTTGAACAACCCAAATCCCAAGGAAGTATACGGAGTATACCCATACCCAACCTAATAAAAATGTGAAAGACCCACCAAATTTCGAAACTACAAGCCTAGCCAATAAGGCTCAATCAGCTCATACAAAAGACTCACTTAAAGCCACCCGTCAAGAACACAAGAAAAACAAAAGCACTTTTGAACTCTTTGAGTAAACCTTCATTCTCAAACACTACTCTATTCCTATCCTTCCAAATTGCCCAACAAACTAGTGGAGCAATTTCTCGTCTTCTTCACCTTTCTAACAGAATATTCCACCTAATAATCCGGGCTCCGACAATCAAAGGGGGTACCCACAAAGCCCCAACTCGAGTCGGTCCATGGTCAAGACTACCCCACCAAGCTTCCCAAACAAAGAAACCTACTTTGGAGGGAACCCAATGATTCCAAAACAACCTTTGTGTGGAAAAGGGTCATTTCACTCTCCAACAACAGTCCCAACTCAAAATATCATAACTTGATTTCACAGTATAGCTATCCTTTATCACTCTACACCCTTCTCAGTTCCTAATTTTGATTTATTCTTTATTTTTAAATGTGTCGATGAAAAATGCAACTGATTTTATTTGGTAATAAATGAGTTAACTACTTCACCATATGACCTGTGACGATCAAAATAATACCATCAGAAATGCATTGCTTTCCTATCGTCCATGTTTAACACATGGACCATCACGAACTATTGAGCCTCAATTTGACTAGTGGTTAGCGTGATCGTATTTGAAGTAGCAAGAATTTATGTCAATTGTCAAATACTCAAAACCAAAAGCAAAGGGTGTATAGAACTTCAAATGTAAGCCAATGTGAACAACACGATAATCAAAGAAGTCATACCGCCTTTCACGACACACACATATCGACTCAATCTATTACAGAATGTAGTCGCTGCTTCAACGCTCCTGGGCTTATAAGAGAAGTTCAAACATGTCCAAATCGCATTTCCACCGCTTACTCATTTTTCTCGCTTCGCTTAAAATTCCTTATATTGTGTCATCAAGCTGTGAAAGAACTTAAATAAACTAAAGGGCATTATCCATAAATTAGGTTTGTGAACGCAGCCAAATTAACATTTCGAAATCAGCCATAATTTGGCGAAGGAAGCCTCGAGCTCCAAGCCAGCTGAACGAGCTTAAATCAGCCTGCCTGCAGCTGACTAAAAAACTCATTGAAGCTCATTAGGCTCGCCATATTTAACGAGCTCGGTTAACCTCGAGCTGCTCTAATCCTGCCTCTATACAAGCTCAGATTAATCAATCCTCGAGCCACTCCATATACTTTTAACTTTTGTAATCAATCCACAACAACACCTACGAATAATTTTCTACGATTGCTTTTACCTGGGCTTGATTTAGCAATCGACGCTTAAAGTTCGCTAGCCACCTTCAACATTCGCTTCCCTTTCCGATTACTAGAATTCCACTGGCCGAAAAACACAAGAATCGAAAAATTACAAATAATAAAACAAAGAGAATTTGCAGCAATAAATAAGATACCCGAAATCATTTAATAAGAAATACGACGTTTTAATCAAATTATCTAAATAAAGAATAATATATCAACAAGATCCGCTATAAGAATCAAAAGAAAATAAATGTAAACTATCTGGCAATATATCACGCACAACATAACATAATGCAATTTTTTTTTTTTTGGGGAGCAATTAAGACTGATACCAAAAGTGCAAAGCCCCCACCAAAACTAAGACACATACGGTTTCAAAAGCATCAGTGTCTTAGGCAATCCGACAAAGACTTAAAATATAGAAGAGTGGGCTTCAAATTTCAATACAAATACCACCTGATAAAACAAATATAACCAATCGCCCACATCCTGGGCACAAGCCTCACAAGCAAGCAAATAAAATAAAATAAAATAAATCCCACAGCCCAATACAAAGACCACCTAATAAAACAAATATGTTTGAGTACAAATATAGGAGAGGTATCAGAGAACCAAGACTAACGCTGGTTCCGACTGATGTATCCGACTCCGCACTTCGCGTTATTAATCACCGCTCGCAGCCCCGACGGCCGCTCCATAAAGATTCAAACTGCGAAAGGCTGATGAACTGAAGGAAAAGAAATTGGAATTAGAGATAATATTTTTCACTGCATTTAGAATGTGGTACCATTTCAGGATAGAGATCGAATCATGATGCTTATTGTTCTTCTTTCCACAAATAACTTCAATAACAAGGACCTCCAAAATCAGACATCCACTTTCTCAAATAATTTTCCCCGAATCCAAGCACATTCTGAGCCATGTAGCCTCGCACATATAAAATTTGTATATATGTATGTAAATAGATATCTCAGATGATAAATTCAACATCGACTCGGGCTTCTGGGATGGAAGATAAACAATAATGCCAAGTAAAATAGATAAATATCACATAGATACATCTACCGACCCAATCAATGGGCATGACAAGCTTAATGCAATGTAATAAGGGTACCGATGTTGGTCAGTTGCCAACGATAAGCAAGATTCATTCATTGTCTCTCAAGACAAAGGAGCTAAAACATTTATGATATAACGGCAATCATAAATACTTCAACAAAAAATTGGCCGGGTGTCTTTATTGCTACTAACAAATATGTGATGATCTCGTCATTCAAGACTCAAGATCCATACCTAAACCGGCCCCCGTGGGAGGTGTACTAACGCGCAGAATCCAATAAAGATCTTCTGGTGTATGAAACTGTGAAGCAAGTAGCTTCCATTTTTAGTTTTTTAAACCGAAAAAGGAAAACAGAAAATGATAGACAGCAGGTTAACATATACAGAGCAAGAATGGCGTACGATGAGTCTTCGTTTGAAATAATCTAGCAAGCCCGAAATCGCGAATCTTAGTCAGAAAGTCGTTTTCGCGTAACATCGTCAATTTATGTCTCTGCAGGCGATCCTCGAGCATAGATTCCTCATGCATGTGCCCAAGCCTTCAAAGAATAATTCCAAATAATATAATTTTTGCATCATTTCATGCTGTAGGTGGAGCATTCCTTTAACTAATAAAGCACCAATGATAATTAAGGATTGACAAAAGAGGGAGAACATATGTACTTACTTAAAAGAGAATGTCAAGAGGAGAAAGATAATCGAGATGATCGTGAAGGGCTTTGACTGGGCACATTCATAAACAAAGAGGCTAGATCTGTGACAGATCCTACCAACCATAAAGATTTCGTCAATGCCATCGATCAAATTTAATCGATCAAATTGATTTATTGAAGAAATGATCAAACCCATTGTCTTGAATTGAAGAAAGCCTTTATGGCCACTGCTTTTCCATCCGCATAATCCTCGCTCAACAATATCAAACACAACCGCCAATTATAAGTAAAACATAACTTCACAAAGAGAATAAATGAAACCGTAGATTATTACCTCAGAGTACCGAACTGCATCCTCCTCGCCTGCTTTATCGGGACTGGTGGAAGTAGCTCAGGTCTCTCTCAAGAGTTTCATATGAGAAATCTGAATTGACTCGCTCACGCAGCCACCGATCACCTAGCCGCTTCTCTCCTCGAAGAAAATGACAGAGAAACATAACTTAAATATCATACAACACTTCAAAGACGATCATATAAAATAAAATTTTCAAACGGGTACCCTCTCATCCTCTTTGCACGCTTCCTTACAAAGAAAATAAATGCTACATGACCGCAGAAGAGCAAAAGAAGATGAAGTTACACTCCAAAATAATAGGTAAAATCACGCTTCCTAAAAAACCATTAACAAAACAATTTTGTCAACATAATATTCAAGTGAAGCATTCACCGTAAACTAATTTAAGGAATCGCCTTATGCCCTCCAAGAGAATTTGACTCATTAACCCAATAACCACCGCAAATGCAATCGAAGAAAAGATAAGAAACATAAGAACAACCACGATTACGTATGCGTGTGACGTAAATTCTCTGAGCATATATTCTTAACTTCCGACTCCAAACATGAAAAATAGCACAAGCCATAAGACACCCCATGCCATTAATTCCATAATTTTAAATCTTATATCAAATAACCATCTCTGCTTTTCTCTATAACCATATCTGCACTCCAAACTAATAAAGCACGTCATCGTCTAAATTTACAATCTCACTTGTTCTAGTTCTTCACAAAATCATCTCGAAACTAATTTCCCAAAGGTACCAAGATTTTGCAGAATTTGAAAAACAGATCAAATTACGGACAATGGCCCAAAATCATGTCGGCTATGATGGGAAAAATGACAAGAAAACTAAAATCTACACTCACCTTCATTCTCTCCTACAAAATCGCCATGAATTGTCAAAACTTCCGGGTAGAATACCTCAAAACACCCAAGATTCAACATCCTCCCTTCTTCTCGAGGACATAGCCTGGTCTCGAGGTGGCATTCGCTAAGCACTCCTCACAAGCCCTTCCTTTCACAACTACCAACATCGAGCCAACCCATAAACCGATGTATTACTGACCACGTAATCTCGAATCATCGCGCCACCGACCGTGATCACGGCCCGCGCATTTGCCCTCACGCTACTCAAGACGGCAAACCTGTTTAAGCTCACGGCCACCAAATTTATAGTTTCCAGCCAGGAGCCCCAATACCCTCATATTTGTAATCTGATCTCAGACACCCGGTGATCGACCGATCGTAATTCAAGGGGTCATACCTAACATCCATGTCCTTCCCGACGCCCCCTTCTGGTTTGGCACCTTCTTCACGCTTATCCACACTTAACATACCGTCACGACACCTTCACACGATCGCTGGTACCATCACACGGTGCCAGATCCCAGATTCGGCAGATGTTCCCCACCGACTAAGGCGGATTCGCCGAGTCTCGGCCGCCGCTGCCACGCCTCTTCACTTCGCTTCGCGGAGTGATTCACGATTCACATCCACGCCGACGGACGGAGCTCGGCGATCCATTATCGATATCCGACACAATGACCGTGATTTAACCGACTCAGCCTGATCGCGACCGAAGGAAACCAGATCCCCGCCGGCCGAGACCGTGAGGCGAAAGCCTCGCTCCGGCTGTGGCGGGTCCCGACGGCCAGTGCCTTTTCCCATGGTCCATCAATTGATCAACCTCGATGAGGAGGGCCAAAACCCCTATAGCTTAGTCCCCCTATACCGCTTAATGTCCGTGCTCTACGGCGCCTGCCTAAATTTATCGTTTCAATTAGCGCCGTTTCATTACAAATTTCACGAAATGAGCCCGAAATGAGCTTTTTTCGAAATGAGTCTGACAAATTTTCGCTCGTTATCAAATTTCCTCTATCCATAATGTACATCGTAAAACAAAATGACAAAGGAATAAATTTCTACTACGCAAAATTTTCAATGTTCGTCGCTTATGCATGTTAGAAACACAACATAAATTAATGATATATACTTGGGAAGTGAACAAAGATTAAATCTACTTCCCAAGTAATCCTTATGCTTCCCTCACCGACTCGATCCATGAGAACTAGAAAATAAAACACATAGAAATCTACATTCTTCCTAGAAACTCGATTAACATGCAAAGAATATATGATATTTTTACCTGTCGATCATGTTCCACCGCCCCACGGTGATTTAAATATCAACATAAAGTACCTTTTGAAAACTTAATTTAGAACGCTAAGAAACCAAGATTCAAATCCATGCAAATATAAGTCTTCAAAATACAAGGACGACTGTGAATATTCTCAGTCCTGGTTTAATTGTTTTATTTAAAAACAAATTAACAATTCGGGAAAATAAATAGAACATAATTCAATGTTAGATGTCAAACTCGAACATACAAAGCACCCCTTTGAAATATTCTCCAGAGGTCCTTGTTGTTCCATTATTTTACAATTTTATGTTAACTATATTCATGCACTTAAACTCATACCAACATATGACGAGATATTTACATCACAATTTCTTCCTCTTATAGATAAATGATATAATAAATTATACAAACCCACAAACACAAACATATGAAAAGTGTAACACAACTCACGCCGCTTGGTTTGTCGTCGCTTCGAGACACGCCAATTTTGTAACGCTTAGCAAACTCCCTATGAGTGAGTTGTGCACCTAACTCCTTTCGCGCTTTCTTTACCTAGAAATCATTAAAGGGAAAAACAAAACAAGAAACTCACAAAAGGAAAATGTGCAAGTTTTGCTTTGTTTTCAATTAAAGAAATCACAAGTACTAAACACTCAAAACTTTGATAGTTTAAATACTATTACTAATTGCGGTAACTATTCACCGCTTCTCTGTATAAATTAATGAAAATCCATGTGGCCTAGAAAATTCCTGGTTCAACCAGATGGCAACGGATGACAAAAGAGCTTTTGAAATTCCTCCTTTATTGCTCTAATGTTCAGAAACTAGTGATACACATTCCTGATTTCATCAAAAATCCAATTAGCAAACAATGCTTTTGTCTTTTCTTCCAAGCACTAGCTTAAACCTCTTCTAATAGTAATTCATCATATGAAAAGATGTGAACCAAGATTTAATTAAGGAGTAAATAATACCATAATACGCTCCTTATCGACATAGGTTTGACATGATCTTGTACCACATGTTTCTCAACAAACTCGCCTCACACACGACTTACAGAAGGATCTCGCGACACATCTCAGAATATGAAAAATACTCAGATAACACAAGAAAAAGCCAAACTGATAAAAAGAAGGAAAAACATTTAGATTACTTCATCTATCACCAATAAAGAAAAAATGGAAGAAGTACCAATATCGAGGAGAGTCCCATCTGGCCTGGGCGGAAGACTTTGATAAGAACCTCCAATACTATAAACCTCGTAGCACACCTTCGCCCCAATCGAGCAGAAATGACCGTCCCACAAATGTTGTAACTATAGTAACATTCAACAAGGTTATTAGATGTATCAAGATGGTATGGTTTCTTATGTGTGATCCGCATGATTTCATGTCTACAACTCAAGAAAAGCTCGAGCGCCATCAACAAAAAAAAAAAAATAATAATAATAATAATAAGAAAGAAATAGTTTAACAAAATAAAATAAAACTACTTTGCAGATGGTGATGCTCTGAGAGCCACATCAAGAGTTTGTATGATCTCCCCGGTGGAGCATTAACTGCCTCGCTAATGCGCAAAACTGCTAGAAGCACCTACTTCGCGTACCAATTTAATAGCTACCTTAAATTAATGCCTTCTCAGATGCCAGAATCAACTTTCAACATAAGTGAGATAATGTAAAGTGATTGTAACATTAGTAAAAAGGAAAACCTCACTGTACCTCATCCTCTCCTTTTACTAAATACGACAAACTCTTTCGAATTAAAGCGGCAATGGACCCGCCAGATGTGCCTACCGCATCATCGGATTTCGTTGACCCAAATGCGACACTGTATAACTCAACAAGTTGGACTTATTATTCGAGGTTTAGAGCCTTGATATATCTGTGTAAGGTCGTAGCTATATCAAATATCGAACAACTTTAAGCAAAGCACTAGCCAAGAACAAGATAATTCTAATGTGACTAATAACACTGTGGATATGGTGATAAGACATAAATGATCACAGACAAAGGAATTCGTGCAAGATATATAATCTTAATATTAGCTGCCACATTGTGATAAAAGTCAAAGCACATCGCGCCTGGATAAAGATTTTTACATGGTCCTCTAGGATGTTGAATTCAAAAACTTTCTTAAAGCTATATAAAAATAGATGTTCTTATGCTTAGAATTGAAGTCAGAAACATCATATGGAATCAAACCAATGGTAAACATTGGCTGCAACATTGGCTGCAACTTTTGCCTCCTAACCAAAAAGAATGGAATTATAACTTTCTGACAAACACACAGGAAAATAGATAGAGATGGTACTCATCCAAACCTAATTGTAATAACATAATCAAGAAAACAAAGTCCATGCTGAGAACATATACATGTTTTTTTGATACAAGGTTCAAAGATCATGTTTGATTCTCAAAGAACTGAGCAAATGAAACAAATTTCACTCTTCGCTTCGTGATACACTCTATATGTCCACACGCATTGCGACAAACATCTCCTATTGGTTAAAAATGAAGGGAAAATGCCAAGTGGAAATAAAATAGAAAAAAAAAGTAAATGAATCAAAATAAGAAAATAGATTTAAAACCAAAAACATATTCAGACGATACATCACGTTGTAACTCACTAAATAATAGGAATCTACATCACAAAAAGAGAAAGAAAAAAAAAACAGAAATCGGAATGCGGGGCAATAACCAAGCAATCAAAGAAAGAAAAGGCACAAACAAAAATCAATACCATATCAATTGCTCTAACCAAATCAAAACGAAAAACATTTAAATGTAATAACGCTAGTTAAAAACTCACATTACAATGATAGTAACTTATCCTCCACTTCTACTTGGAAATGATTTGCTCGAACTCCGCATTACTTCTTTCCCGTTGTTCCAAACCCCGACTTCCTCGGGAACGAATGCCCATGTCGAAGGCGCACCTCAATCTCCTCGCTTACTGCTCCAAAGACGACGAAGCCCGAGGTCGAGGTCGACTTGAATATGAGCTTTTTTTTTTTGATAGCTAATTTACTTCAAAGCGCAAAGTTCTGGGGAACAAACAAAGTTAACAATACAACTTGTTGTGCAATACCGAAAGAAAACAAACTGACAAAGACTCCCTAAAACCTGTAAAGGCACTACCATACAGATCTCCACATACAAAAAGTTAAACCAACAAGAACGCAACAAACTAATCCTCACAGACAGTAAGGCAACAAGCAAACCGAATTACGATAGTTGATAAGCCCACATCCCGTGGACAAGAGAACTAAACATAACTAAAAGAACATACATGCAGTGGACTGCGCACTTCAAAACAACATACCCCACAAACATGGCAACCAAGAATCTGACAATGACAACAACATCCATAATATAGGAAAATATGGTATCCACACTAACCAAGATATGGAAATATCTCAAGAACTAATGTTTATTCCAAAGCCTCCCAAACAAAGGAGCCGCCACGGAAAGAACCAAAGAAAGACATCGGTAATTAAGTCCGTGGAACTACACCGCAGACCTGCCCACTCGCAAGAAACTTTAATCCGCTAATCCGAACTTCAAATCTCCCCATTCGCCATCGACTCCAACCATAACAGCACAAACTAAAACCATACCGCAAACAATGTCGGCGATACCCAAACATAACGCAATCCACCCCATGTTCATACCACCTTCTGTCGGAGTTGCCCAAAACAGCCCCCGACTTCCCTTTTTCAGAGGAACTTTGACCCAAACAGGGCTTATCAGCCGACTGACCATAATCCGAACAATAATCCGGTCCCACAAGCCCCGAAGAGTCCACATAGTCCACCGTTTCCGGAAATACTGGAACACCCGGAGCTGAGGACATCACCGGAGCTGGATGAAATATTGGAACACCCGGACCCACCGGGAAAACTGCTACAGCAACGGGGACGGAGCCAACATGGACGGGAAACACTTTCCCGGGAACGCCAATCTCAGATCTAGCTGGGATCGAGCAAACAGAACCCATAGAACCATAGGACAAGGCAACGTCGGTGATAGGAACGGCGGTTCCGTACTCGGTCGTCCCTCCAGGCATACACCATCGCCGACGCACAACCAATCAGAACTAGAGATCTAGATGCAGACCCACGCGTGAACGGCGTCGGACTTGTGTTGTCGGCGTGAACAGCCATAGGAACATTGCCCTTCCAATACTCTCCCTTACCAGAAAAGCCAACCCCGATAAATGACCGAGGCGGGACATCCCCATCCCCAAGGCCCAGTGGTGAGGAGAGTCGCGGCCGCTGCTCGCTATACTCATTTGAGATCGTCGGAGTGGTGCCGATGGGTTACTGTCGGCCCCGCTGGAAATCGTCGTTGACATCTATAGCGGAGATGGCATTGCGGAGTTGTGGCGTTACCCCGAACCGTGAGCTGGATCAGAGATCTGAGGGACCTCCATACCAATATCCCTGGGTTCATGGCCGGAGGAGCTTATTCCGGTCACCAAACTCAGATCTGATACTTGCTGCATACAGTGGATCGCCTGGATCTGATGGTAAGTCACCAGAAAAGCGATCAGCGACGGCGGCAACGCAATCTGCGACATCAGCAGAAACGGGAGCGGCATCGCCGCGCTCAGGACAAGACAGACCTCGTCGCACATTTGGCTCCGGCGGAACCGGCATAGAGATGTCCTTTGATGTCCCAACACCTCCTTTAGGAGGGACTGCACCAGCGATGGTGACTCCACGGTGCGGCAGGAGAAACCTTACCTCACCCATTCTCCTTTTGGGTCACAAAAGGAGTAACCCATTTTTGCCAATGACTATCTCGGAACAGGAGTCTGGGCCGGCCGAGGAGCAGGAGTCTGCGGCTGAGGCTGACTCGGAACAGGAGTTGTATGATGAGTCTGGCTTGATTACAGGGAGTCTGCGGCTGAGGTTGGTCCAAGCTGAGGAACAGGAGTCTGCGGCTGAGGCCGAGAACGTGGATCAGAAGGTGACGCGAACCGGAGCAGAAGACGGAGACTGCAATGTGAGACTTATCGAACTCGCGGCCTGGGGAGACGCTGCAGAAGTAGAAGCAGAGGGTGATGGAGAAGCCAATGGCGGAAAAGTAGAAGCAGAGGGTGATAGAGAAGACAATGGCGGAAAATTCGCCGGCGCGGAAACTTCGGCAGCAGGACGTGAACCACCGGCATCAGGGGGAACCATAGCCCTGCCTCTCCATCCTCGCCCGCCTCTGTTAGCCGATTGATCAGGAGCCGGAGACGAAATGACCGGGACGAGAACTGATCGCCGTCCCTCCACCACCACGACGACGGCCGCCACCACCACCACGACGGCCAGACATTGCTTGTGGATCGGTTGAAGCAAAAGGCAAATTTCTCGATCGAGAGAGAGAGCACCCTAACAGAGAAGAGAAGAGAGGAGAAGACAATTGACGATTTTACCCTCTCCATAATTTCTCTCATGTTTACTTCGAGGTGTGTGGGAATTACTTCGAGGTGTGTGAAACTTTCAAAAAAAAATAATTAAAAATCTTAAAAACATGTAGTTTGAAAAATAATCTAATTTTTCTCCTCATCAATAACATAATTTAAAAGTGTCTATATTTTTAAAAGACAGTTTCTAAAATTTTAAAACTAAAAAAGCAATTTAAATTTAAAATTTTAAAATTATAAAAATATATCTTCAAAAGTTAATTCAAACATTCAAAATTATAAAAATATTTTTTAAATTATATTTTTATATAAAATTTTCTAATTTTTTGAAAATCCTCTTAAAATTTTCAAAATACACTTTTCATAAAAAAAAACTATATTACGTTTAAAAATATTTCTAAACCTATATTATTTAAGAAATTTTTTATTTTTTTTATACTAAATATCCGAAAAGCCTGTGACAAGATGCAGACGAATAAATCTAATACCTGATTAGATTGGCCTGTGACTCTGTGACCTACAGCCTCCTTTATCTCAAACCAATAACATCTACTCTTCTTCTTCTTCTCTTGGAGGTCACGCTTTTTTGCCGCCAAAAAAGCCTACGGGCCTTATAGAGGAGAAGCATTTGGTTTCAAATCAAAACGTTTTCTTCTACAAACCTTCTATCAAAAACGTTTTTATAGCAATATTCTATAAAAGTTTTTTGTAACATATTTCATACTTATAAAATCGTTTTTATATCACTAAAATTACCAAAATATATTAATATTTAATTATAAAATAGGACATCATAAATAATAAAAATTATTACAAAATTATAATAATATGCACCATATTAATAAACCCTTAAATTAACTATTTTTATGATTATAAATTTTTTAAATATTTTGATAAAAATAAATTAAAATATTTACAAAATAAGGGAATTAATGAATAAACATATAAATATTTGCATTAATAAATACCTAATTTTTACGATTACAAATTATTTTAAAATATTTATAAAAATATTTGAACTAATGAATAAACATACATAAACATTTGTATTAATAAAACCTAAAAAAAATTAATAAAAACTTAAAACAATTATTTTATAAATAATTTTTTTATGATTATAGAAATTTTTTTTTAAAATATTTACAAAAATATTCAATTATTTGAATTTTTAAAATATGATATTATCTCGATTTTTTAATAATCATGATCTAAAACAAACAATCATACAGTGAATTAAACAATATTTTGTAGATATGCCATACACTGTGAAAGCCTCTCTACTCGTGGATCGAGACTGTGGAGGAAGTACTGTCTTTTACTTAATATAACCTTTGAAAGATTTTATAATTGAACAGTAAAAACAAAAGAACAGTATGTAAAGATTGAATCAAAGATTTTATTTGAACTTACAAATATTTGAAGATTTGTACATGAAAGTTTGCACAGTAATCGAGCATGTTACAAAAGGAAAGCTCTCAAGAAATCTCTCAGTTTTCTTTATTTATTTATCTAAACTTACCGCTTGCAGTTTATGATCCCTCCTTATATACGACCACTGATTCCAAAGCTAAATTGCACTAAAATAAAATTTCATATCCACACAAACGCTTAGCATGTGATCTTTAAAGAGGAGACAAAGCATTCTTCAATGAGTCTGTTGAAAAGAACCGCTTTTTGAGTCAAGATATCCAATCACTTGCCTTCTTTCAAAGTCAGGAATATGCTTTTTCTAAAGCGCCTTACTTTCACAAATCTTTCTTTCTTCTTTGTTTGCTTTTTTGCTGGAGACAGGCATCACATCAATATAAGTAGTCGCGCTAATCACAAGTCGAGTCATCAATCCATTTGGATCCCTGTTTAATATCTTATTTTGAAGGTTCAATGAATCGATTAACAGTAATTTGAAGAGTCTCGACTGGAGATTTGAAAGCCTTTAAGTCTTCTTAAAAAAAAGGCTTCGACTATGGATCTGATGTCCCATTACTCATGTGGAGCGTGATGAGTCCATACACATGCTCGTTTTGTTAGAATGCGTAGTCGGAGTATTGCCTCTTCTCATCATCCTCTCAACTGCAGTTTGAGACATGGCTTTCGCACTTGCTCTCGGTTCTTTTCGAGATAGCCTGTATTGTGAATTTGAAGAAAGGCCGACTTTTCGACGAAGCTCGGGGGCCGCGACCGGCCCCAAGAAAGGTCGGTGACCAAATAGATACTCAGTTTTTGCGGATTTTTGACTTGGCTGAGAATCATCAAGCCAACTTTAATGGACTCAAAGGATCAGGTTCGGTAAATTTCAAGATACCCACTGATTTTGAATTCCCTAACCAAATGTCGCAGCGCTAAGAGTGAATATGAGGGTAATTTCAACAAAGAATCCATATTCAAATCGAAAGAAAAGCGACAGCTGAATAACTATTTCCCAAAGGGAAAAAACTTTCACAATTAAGCTTAAATAATCAAAAGATTTTCTAATTTCGCACATAAATGTTTTAGTCATTCCAAAAAAAGAGCCACCATTCCCGAAACCGCTTGGAAAGATGTTTCGTTTTTCTCCTCAATTGAAAAACCATGAATGTTAATGTCTAACATAGAAAGTAAGCAACCACAGCCAGAATCAATGTAATCAAAGGCCTGAGGAACAAAATTTGCGGAAAAACGTTTTTAGAGTAAAAAAGGACTTGATTCCCAACTATCGAAATGATTTAAAATTTTATTTCGAGATGCTTATATCGCATTCCTCAGTGGTTCTCGAGCATGATACTTGAATCGACCTCAGATCTACAAAGATAGAACTCGTAGAATCTACGTTTTAGAAATATCATTTGAGATAAAAATTTATCTTTGAAAAAAATTGAAGCTCAAAAGGCCGCGCATTTATGATCCACTTCTAGAACCAAATCAGCCAATTTCGATTCTTTGGAAATATAGATTTGGTTTTTTGAGAAGCTAGCACTTGGTTTTGAATTTCCCTAAAACTTCAAACGATGGAAGTTGGTCTCTTGGATCAGATATGACTCTTTCGTTGTCGGTTTGATAGGGTCTTGTTTGCTCATTTTCTCCTGTGAAATTTTCGTGAGAGAAAATCGTAAAACATTTGAAGATCCTTTTCGATACGTATTTCAAAATCAAAAATGTATAAAATGGTTACATATGGCAAAATATGTTTTGAAACTAAGTTTTGAACATCTTTTGTAGGATTTGATTTGGCACTTTTGCAATCAACCTCAAAGAAATTTTTGTTAAAAATCCGCTTTGAAATTTTTGAATGCAAAGAACAATCGCAAAATTTATTTTTGACAAATAATAATTGATCCGGGGGGACTACCCAGATTCCATAATGAAATTTGACAATTGAAATTTTGTTTTCAAAATTTTGTTTAAGTATCTCACCATATCCTATGTTCAAGGCATCCGGTTTCAATAATAGAAAGGCTTCGAGCAAGGATTCTGGGCAAGGTAGTTCCTTAACCCGAGACTTAACCTCACATACTCGTGGGTGGCTGTTCATTCGACCAAGGGACATGATTTTTCTTTAACCTTTTGAACAAAGGTTTAATTAAAATCCTAAGGTTTTGCAAATTCATTAACATAGTTTAAACTTCTTAAAAATCTCCGTTCGATTTTTATCTTTGATTTAATCAAATTCATAAAGAAATTCTATTGTTTCATCAGACTTGATTTTACCTTCATAAATATCAAAACCCAAAATCTTGTTTTTGTTTCGAAATCAGCTTTTATTTTTGATGCAGAGATAACTAACCCGTTTTCTCTGACTAATCTTTGAAATATTTTTAGATGTTGAAAATGTTCTTCAATTAAGTTTGAAAATTATGAACATCATCAATCGATACAATCAGTAATCTCAGATAATCATTGAAAATATCATTCATCATATTTTGAAACTCCTCGACGAGCATTTGAGGCTAAAAGGCATTACATTCTATTCGTAATGTCCAAATAGAACCTAAAATGCTATTTTTGTACCTATCTTCAAAGCTGATGAATTTGTCAAAAATCCGTATTTCATATCAAATTTTATATTGTTGTATTATAAACTTTGAATTAAGTATTTTTTGTCAGCATTGGATACCTAATCCATCAGAAACTCTTATTCAGGTTATAATTTATAAATAAGCCTTGTAGTTCTTCTACCGCTTCAACGTAAAGCCGTGACAACCCAAGGAGAGTGACTCGGGTCTTATTAAATTTCACAGTAAAGATCATTAATCTTTTTTTTGCAAAGATTTCAGTGAGTCTCCGGACTCATTTGAATTGGTTTGCCTTAGTTGAATTTGGCATTAAAATCGGTTATTACCAGAAAGAAACTATATGTTGCTTTCTGACCAAAAGCATTGGGAATTGAAGAGCATAGATCGCTTTCAATTTGTTTTGTACCTATTTAATCCTATCCCTGAGTCGATGGGATTTTTGTGCTTTCCTCCTGCCTTTTTAGAGAGAGAGCTGAATTTCTTTCTAAGAAATTTCACTTGTTTTTGTTTTTGCTGTATCATACTAATGTGATCTTGAATTTGGTTTATTTCTTTTATTTCTACTAATTTGATGAATTCAAAAATAATTTTTTGATATTTGTGATGCTCAGTAACCCCTTACTATCTATGTAGAAAGGATATAATCGGGTTAAGAAAATGAGTCTTAAAATAATTTGATTGCTTTACTAGCAAAAATGAAGTTTTATACAAACAATCACTTTGTAAGATATGCTCTTGTGGTATTTTTTGTATTGTACTTTCAAAAGAACATCATACTGCTAAAGTCTGCTAAGTTTTTAAAATATACAAAAGAGGGTCTATTCTTGTATACAATTCAAATCAACTCCCGAATCGATCAAAGCTATGAAAGTCGATCAAAATCATGATTGATTTTTAATACATTTTCATACCATCTCTCTATGCACAATAGTCATACTATTAACAAAACTTTCTAATTTTTCCGAATTTTGTGGTGTTAAGATTTCTTGGTTTTCTAGATTTGATATTATATTAAGTCCATGTTCGATTAAACCTTTGTCTTCAATTTGGGTTTTAATTTGTTTTTAATTCCTATTTGCAGATTCGAACTGCTATGCTCCCGATCTTTGAAATATTCTATAACATCTTTATCCTATTTATATTTGCTACTCGGTAAACAGATTTGGCTTAAGCTACATTCTATAATTTTTCTTATATATTTGGATTTAATTTTTATCTTCAATTTGATCTATCATTTCTATTTAATAATTTCTGACAAGAAGTAAACATTTATTTGACATAAACATTTTTCTATTTTGTCTATTTGACTTTGTTCTTTTTCTCTCGATGTTGTTTTGTTTTGAGAGACACTCGTGTGCTACAAAGATTTCATTTTCTCGTAATAATATTCTTCTTCACATCTGACAAAACATTTAACTTTTTAGTTTTCCGCAGCTTGGGAGCAATATGATCTTTTGACTCACACTTCAAATATCTAACTTCTTGTTTATGTTTTTGGTGGGTACATGGGGTTTATCATTCTTATGTTTGTGGGATTTATATTTTTGTATTATAAGGTTTCTTATAATGTTTATGTTTTTGTGAAGGTGCAACTCGACATTTCAATACCATATTGCACAAAAAAGATCCTAAATCTTTATTCGGGGTTTTTAAATCTCTTTTATTTGATATTAGAGTCTTGAAGTTGAGAACATTAAATCTCAAACCTTCCTTTTCACTTATCCCATGAGATCTCCATAAGTAAGTTCATCATAAGGAATGGTTCGTTTATTTTCTGGCATTAACTTTTTCTACCAAGGCTCTGGTGCCTCATAAAGGAATATTTCTTTCCAATAAGAGGCTCAGATTCGTCGAAGCCATAATCTTTTTGCTAAGAACACATCATATTTACCATTTAAAATCACTAAGCAGTTCTACATTTTAAATTTTAAAGGATTTCAAAATTTCTTTCTTCAAAAATTCTGGGGTCTCCTATGAAATGTTTGGTTATTTCACCTTCAAAAATTTTAAATGTTTGGTTCTACATTTAAAAATTTATTTCTTAAGACTGCATTTTGTTCACTTTCTTCATTTGTACTTAGTCGGGATAAAACGCTCTTTCTTGTTTATTAAGACAATTATCCCACCAAGCATCTTAAGGTTTCAGAACTCGGGAAGAATAAGTTGGACTCCGCATTAAGATCATCTCCGTTAATAACTAAGCCAGATGCCATTGATATTTGACGAAGAACACCGAGAATCTCATGTTCCTCGAAAGTCCATCAATATTCCATTCATAAAACAAAATCATTATTATATTGGATTGGGGTCTTATTTCCTCAAATTGTAAATCTAGAGGAGCTGGTCTCGGGATAAAAGTTTTTTGTTATTTGATTCAAGTTTTTTATTCTATTTGTTTTATCATTTTCTGATTCATTTGTTTGTATTGTTTCTCTTAATGATTATGTATCATAACCACTTAAGAAGTTTATTTGATCTTTTGAAGTAGAAGGTCCATTTAGATTTATAGCTTCTAACCTTTGAGTTAAAGCTTTTATTAAATCTTCATTTCCACTTCTCCCTAGTTTTAAGGGTTTGTTAATTTCTGGATTTCTAAACAAAGGTTTTTCCTTTCTATTTCTTTTTTTTTTGGCTTAGAATATTTTTCACAATTATATCTAGTTGAGAAGAAATAGTTCCTAGTATTTTATTTGTAAAATTACTTTGTCAGTCAAGACCTTTATATCTTTGCAAGTCTTGTGGTTCTTGTTTTTCTTCTTTAGTGCTTATTGTTTTGAAGGGTGAAGCACTTCTAGCTTCAAGCAACAATTTTTATCTCTTCTAAAGGAGGATGTGTTGACACTTTCTTTCTTCTAAGTGGTCATCCATTCCTTTTGGAACATAATAATTTCCGCAAAGAGATAATTAATATTATCGTTAGTCGCATAGATATCAAATAAATAAACATTGAATATTCATTTCCATTGTTTCCATTGTTTGATACCATTGTTTTTTAAACTTTTCTTTGTTCATTTGTTAATGTCGAAAAATCACTTGCATTTCTCAGCATGTTTTGATGAATTTGCTTTTTCGTATATTCTTTATCTATCATAAATTTACCGGCTATCACATGAGTCGAGCGTGCTCATCATCGTCGACATCATTCGAGAATAGGTCGACTATCTAAAGGATTTCCAAGTTTTGTTCGTATTTTGAATATTTTAAATCTGGAACTGTAGAGAAGTATAATCTACTTCTTCCAAGTTCAAGTTTGATCGATATTTGATCTTTCGAAGGAGTTCAATTTATAAAAAGGAATTAAGAACTTATGTAATACGATCTAGATGTCTTTTCAGTTCAAAGGATTGACATTTCTTGTTCATCCTAAGTTATGGACATTAGTTTTGGTCGTTTCATAGGTTTTGGAGCTAAAGTTGTTTGAAATTCCATTCCTTAGGATTACAAGTAATATTCCCAAGGAATTGGTTTTGGTATTATGACTGTAGAGTTCTTTTCATTTGCTTGCCATATTAAAGTTTGATCTTTTCGAGAGGACAAAAGGCAATTTGGATTAACTATGAAAGTCATAACCTTGCAAGATAATTGTGATACTATTAGATATTTCGATCTGTGGATTCATATCATAGTTTTGGTTTTTTGATGTTTAGAGTTAAAGCCTTATGCATACTCGTCATTCATACGCCTAATCCTCTAAATTGGATAACAAGTAAAATACACCATTCAAATGACGTATTTGTCAAGATCACTTCTGGTATAATCTTTAATCGTTATGCCTAAATACTCAAGACATATACATATATTTGTCTAACCCTCAACCCTGTTATTAGGGTTTAGCCGCAACTCGATAGCACCTATATGAAGAATTTTAATTTTCCCTCAATTTGTTCTGTGTCTTTTAAGGTTCACGCTTCCGCTCTCGCATCCTAATGAATGAGTGTTTTTAGATTTTGATTATATAATCTTTTTGAATTCAAAGTTTCCTTTACTTTGTATAATTATTTAATGTTTGGTTTTGCATTTCCTAGTTTTTGATATATTGTTCTAATCTTCACTAAATGCATAATCTATTTTTCATACCTCTCGTATTTTCCTCGATTTACTTGATTTGTTCATCAATCCTAGATGAACTAGAACCTGAACCTGTCTTTACTAATTTTTTGATGAAATTTGTCATTTTATCCTTACTACGC
Organism: Tetrastigma voinierianum; assembly: GCA_016808115.1. NCBI lineage: Eukaryota > Viridiplantae > Streptophyta > Magnoliopsida > Vitales > Vitaceae > Tetrastigma > Tetrastigma voinierianum. Next base: position 8,571 of record JAEQBH010005506.1, on the reverse strand, counting down.
ACTGGGATTCTAACATTTGACGGACCAATTAATGACTACCTACCCATTACTATAAGTGAATTACTACGACTCAACACTCAACCGCAATTCACAAATAAAATAATAGAGTTTCATAACATATTTCATCAACAAATTTGATGAAATAATTTCACTAAAACTTAAAACAAATTTTTATAAAATATTTTTTATGATTATAGAATTTTTTTTTAAAAAAATATTACAGCAAAAGATTTGAATTATTTGAATTTTTAAAAGAATATGATATTATCCGATTTTTTTAAATAAATCAAATAGATGTTTTAAGGAAAATAAATAAATATTTAAGGATAAAACTAGTAGGTATTTTAAGAATATCCAAACTTTAAGTGTTTTTAAAAACTCAAAGTGCTTCTCAAAACACTCAAAGTGGTTTTTTTTAACTTTCAAAAGTGCTTTAAAATATTATCAAACCCCTTTATTTTGCCTTAAAAATTATGTTTCTATGTCTAGAAACATTTCAAAACACACAAACCGATATTTATTCATAATACAATATTGTAATTTAATGGGATTAGCGATTTTCCTGCTTAAGTTAAAGAAATATTTAATTTAAAAAACTTTTTCCATGTTTTTTTAAAGCATCTTTTTTGGGAAAAATAAATCATTGACTATTTCATATGCAAGAAAAAAATAAAAACGATTTTTGTTATCATCCAATCAAAAATTAATGAAATGTAAGAGATTTTTAAATTGGATTTTCAAAAGGCTCCACTGGTTGCCTAATAAATCTCTATAATTAGTTGCCTAATTAGAAAATTGGCTATTACTTTGAGTTTCTAAATTCATTATATTTACTAAGCATGAAATCCAAATTTATGAGAATTTCAAATTTGATTTTATGAGAGGTCAAGAAAATCAAGCATAAAATATTTTCTTTAAATGGTAGAAATATGAGGATAATACAAAAGCTTATGTATTTATGACTATGTTTCAGTGGATAAGAAGAAAACTCAAATTATGAAGCAATGTTTTGAGCAAATTTATGCATACTAACAATAAGGTCCCCCGACCAGTACAGGCTGGCCCACCCCCCCTCATCAATAACTTCACTACTGAGACATAAATGAATAAGTGCATCATACAAGATCCGCCACCATGTAAAGGGAAGGAGAGGGACCAATCCTGGTTCCGTAAATCATGCCATAAGAAGTGTCGCGTCCGTCACCCACCTTGTGCTTAGTGAGGGCCTGATCTCTGGTTGAAGGATTTTCTCCACAACTCCATGAACAACTCAGACCTCATGCCCGCAGACTTCCCTCATCGCAGATAAAACCTCCGCACTCCACGCTACCCATAAGGAGTCCTTCCTCAGAGAAATGCATTCCGATATGCTTCATAACATTTGAATCATTCAAAGTCTTTAACACGCCCTCGAGGCCCAAAACCGCCTCCTCCTTGCGTATTAATCACTCCCCACCGACCCAAGACGACGAAGCCTAATTTCCACTATAAGGCCGTACTCCTTAAATAAAGTGCATAAAGTTTGTCAAATTTTGTAAAATATGTATGTGTCTATATATATATATATATATATATATATATATATATATATATATATATATATATATATATACTACACAAGTAAGAATCATTTTGTTCGTTTCTAAGTGAAAATATTAAATGGAAAAATTACTATATTTATAAACGCTTTAAAAGCTACCTTTCATAGGAATTAAGTGAAGATACTTTCTTGGCAAGATTTATAATTGTCTAAGTCAATAAGACTAGTTTTAATTATATTGTAAGGATTGATTATATGGAGTTTAGATCAAAAATACTTTTATTTGAAAAAAATCTAAATTAGTTCGAAACCAAATTAAAGACGAATGTAATACAGAATACCATTGGTTGTATACAATGTAATTACTAATCCAATGTTCAAGTAAAACAACAAGCAATTGAAAATTTTAAGATTTAATACTCCCCAATCACGCCGCCATGACAACGGTGACATTCAATATTTTAAGCCCAATTTGTCACCGCATGGACAAAGGGGCATTCGACAACTCCAATCAGAATGCTCATGATAACGACATTATGATAGGACTTGACCCGGAAACCCTCCCAAGATTCCCTGCGCTGCTCCCGCCAATGCTCTCACCGTACAAACCATGTAATGCACACCCGAACCCCACCTAAGAAAGAAATAAACACACGCAGCACTTCACAATACCTCGCTTATATAGAAAATTCACGACCGTCTCAAATGTAGGTCATAACCACTTCATATAATAAGGACCCATATGAGTTTAATACTAATATCAGAGCATTCTAAGAGTATTTGCGAATTTAGGTTACAAATGAAAATAACAGGCCGAATGTAAAACAAAGACAGATGATGATGGGGAAGATCAGAATCGCCGCAGAAGAGCTATGTTGAATTCGGCGCGAGGTAGGCACTCACGAACCCGCCTTAATTTCCAGGAACGGGAGACAAAACAATAAACGGAGAAACAAATCTCAGTGAGTGACATAATTTATATGGAAAATAATGTTTAATTTTTTTCGAAAATTTTCTCTCAAGACCTCACGTCCACTTTTCAGAAGGCTCCCGCTTAGCAAACATTTCACAAAAACCCAACTTTACCAAAACCCAACAATAAGAAAATCATGCCTGGCAAATTAACTCGACTTCATTATCAAGAACCTGATAACCTCGAATTCCTTCATCACATAGGACTTTGATGCATAAACATATAAACGTCATGTTGTACAATTAATCATGGAAATATAATAATCATAACTATCAAAGGGTTACGCCTTTTACTCAGAGAGTCGTGAACCAACAACGCACCGTACTCATCAAAATCGCCATGTACCGTATCATATACACCAACGATGTACCATACTAAATGAACCAACAATGTAATCGCATCATGCACCATCTCTAAACCGGCTTCAGAAACCGACCTCACGTCACCGCAAAACCAGACATTAAACCGCTTCGGGTAAACCCGACATCAAACACCGCGGCAACTAAATAACATCGCATCATACCATATATCCATCCTAAACCGCCAGAACCCGACTACGGCCGTGGAATAACATAACTGGATGATACCAACCTCACGCCACCGCGGGCAAAACCCGTATCACCAAAACCGCTTCGGTCAAACCGACCTCATAGCACCATGGCAACTAATAAACCGTCGGGTTCAAACCGACCTCACGACACCGTGGCAACTACTAAACCGTCGGGTTCAAACCGAACTCACGGCACCGTGGCAACTACTAAACCGTCGGGTTCAAACCGAACTCACGGCACCGTGGCAACTACTAAACCGCTCGTCAAACCGACTACCAAGACCGCGGGCAACTACTAAACCGCCGTTCAAACCACCACAGACCGCGGGCAATCTACTAAACCGTCGTCTAAACCGACCTCACTAAGACCGCGGAAATAATATATCCGTATGGTCACAAGTACTTTTCCAAACGATATCAGATTGCTAATCATTTCACAAGATCTCAAAATCTCTTTCTTAAAAACAATAAGCCAAAGCGGTTTAAACCTCAATCCACGTGACTCCAAAATATTCTAAATACTGTCGCACTCATTCAGAACTCAAGAAACTTCCAAATATTTAAATGTCGACAAACCACATGAAATGATAACTTCTGTCTTATATGAAAACAGATCATTCTATTTATGCATAACCAACCATTCATCAAATGATATATTTATTAAATAATTAACCATAATTATATACCAATATAATAATTTCAAAACATTTTTAAAACATATAAACCACTCTCACATACTAGCGTACGCCGCCTTGTCTCCCCGCCAGATCGTCCCTGCTCCCTGGCCGTGAATGCCCCGTAATATAAATAAAATATCACTTAGGTTCCAATAATTGAACCAACGATATCAGATATCCCAAGGCCTTAGAATAACTTTGGGAACTATGAGACCATCCAAATTTAACTCCGATGCCCAATTGCTACGTCGCCTTATACCTAAAATTGTGGCTTTTCACCCGGAGCTAATTTCAAATTGAACCGTCCACAATTCCTAAACATCCAATTTCACTAATAAACTTCAATTTTGCCAATTTGACCAATGGTACTTATTTCGGGCCTCCCGACATCTCAGAATTACCCGAAACAACCTAAAATGGAAAACTAACCAAACGACGCCCAAAATTTACAAACCACATATCATCGGAAAGCCCAAGAGACCAAAGAACACACGCATTCCCACCTCGGTCCAAAGGTTGTCGTGGTGGCCTGAAAACTCTATCCAACACTTACCGAATTTGTTTTTGCCGTGATCTTCAAACGGTGATGAATCAGAGAAAAGGACCACTAAATGAGTTCAGAGGGTCCAAAATGGTGGAAAGGAGCTATGGGTGGTCTCGAATCGTCGAAATGGCTTAAAAATCAAGAAATTATCTGCGGACCCATCTGCAGTCACGCTGGCTCACCGATCCCGGCGCTACCGGCCGGGCGGTCAGTTATGAAATTTCACCGTCAGGCTTCGTCCGATGTCCTCTCCCATCTCGTCCGCGTACGCGGATGCTGGTCGAATCGGCCCCATGGCCGAACTCCATTGGCCTAAAAATGGGTCAAACCACCCGCCTGGGTTTTCTAAGCTGATTTTCTCGTGTTTCGGGGTCTGACTCACTGAATCCAAAACTAGCTTTATATAGAGCCTAGGTTGTTTTCGTGTAAAATTCCCGCCGACTTGAAAATTGATAAAATACCGCGTTTGAACTTACCAAAGACTATAACTTCTCTATCCGTATTCTGATTTCGACTTCGCCTAATTGCTTGCGGAACTCAGACGACGAGGCCTACGAAATGGTGTCTTTTAGTCAACCCAAAATTATTCATCTCTTGAGCAACAACTGGTCCTCCTGCTGGTTGGTCAACTTGGTCAAACTGGTCACCCCACAACTTCAATAAACTTGTATTATTCTGTACGGCCATTACAACCTACCCTTTAAAGAAAAAAATTTCACCCACGAAATTCAGATCGGTCATGGAAGAGATGAGGGCACCGGGTCTGCATTCGTCCTCCGCTCCCAAGTCGCCTCCTCAACTCTGGCTCCTCCCATGTGACCTTCCACCAGCGATCACCTGGGCGGCTCCTCCTCTTCCCCTTCCCAGACCGTGACCGGCCGCTCCTCATAGGATAAGCCATCCCTCAACTCAATCTCTCGGTGCCTATAACACGGTGAGGGATCCAAATATATCATGAGCATGGAGACGTGGAACATTATAGACTCGAGAAAGCTCCCAGAGTCTAATCTATAGGCCAATGGACCTATCCTCTCAATAATTTCAAAGGTAATATAAACGAGGATTTATTTCCCCGCTTCTCAAAGCCGTACTCACCCTTCCAAGGAGAGAGAGAGTTTTAGCACACTCGATCCGACCTCAAGCTTTCCAAGATCACTTTAAAATATCCACATAACACTAAATATTCATCAAAATGTATGCTCAACCACCAACAAGCTAAGGTTGGCATAAAATCTTTCCATCCTTCAAAACCCTACAGGTCTAACTTTCATGTCACGCAATTAGTCTCTTACCTACATCTAAGGTGGAGGGAAATACTGGGGATGAGTTCGACAATTTCAAGAATAATCCTCTAACAAGCCATACGCTTCATAAAAACACTTCAATTATACATAATTCAAGATATCTCAAAACATGAGTATTTTATTAGAGGCCAGTTGATGATGGAAACCCATGAATGCAATACTACCACCATCTCAACCCTTCATCAATGACTCTTTTAGGCTTTCCCCCAGGGACTAGCCGATCATCCCAGAACAACGACAAATTGCTGGGACTTACCACCCAGGGATATGCCCATATCCCGTATATCTATGACCTTTCTGGGACTACAACCCAAGGATTCACACGTCCTGTCCACTACATCAATCCGACTCACATAGTCTCATACCCATGTCATGCTTTAAAACAATTTCACAAAGCATTAACCACATGGATATTTGAAACATCATGTACCGCTAATCTCAAAGATTTCCATTTATATAAAAATATACATTTATATATCACCGTGTAAATTCACACAATAAAGCACTGAATGGCATTTAATTCCCACAACATCATACCATAGTACAAGCAGGAGAAGGTTATAGTTTGGTTCCCCCAAGCTATTAGAAGACATGCTTTTGTCCGCAAGTCTCCCCCAAGGAAGTAAAAACCCAGGCTACTCCAAGGGTCTGCAAATAACAAGTCATAAGATTCTTAGGCCTCTCACAACCGCGTTCACATGAAAATTACCAAGTGATCTATTACTTTATCACCACACTCGACCCACATATATCCTTATAGCCAACATAAACCTTGATCCCCAAAGTGCACTCTTCTCTACACTTACTAGATCACCATTCACTCATTATTAAGGTTACACAAACAACGCACTCAACATAAAAACACCTCTCAGATTCCTATCTCCATATTATCATTTGAAGATAAAAGTGCTAAGGTTTCTTTCCAACTGAATCACCTGTTCTGAGCATCCAAACTGAGATATGTCCTACACAACATAGCCCCACTCCCTTTGAATGAATTGGGTCCAATGGGTTACTAATTCGACACACATTTTTTCGTGTGGGTATTTCAGGAACAGTCTAGTTTATATATAGCCACTTTTGAATCACTTAATTTTTCGAGCAAATGATCAAGTATTATGGCTAAAAATACTAACACTCGGCTATAATAGAAAATTCAAATTTTGATTAAAATGCCCTCCATAATTTATGATCTTCCCCACTTTTTCCATGCTGAGTTTCAACCAATTCACCCAAACACTCAAACCCCACATCGAAACCACTCTATTCAACTCGAAACATCTTCCAAAACACACGCCTTAAACCGGGGCACCCCCAGTGGCTCGGCCAACTCAATACTAACCACCCAAGATTGACAGGATGAAATCCTAACTCCCAAAAAAGAGAAATCCATGAATCATATCCCTCTATACAAAATCCCCTCAAATCCTTACACAAATAACCAAGGATTAGGGTTTTACCGCCCCATATCCTTCACATCTGTTGGGAGAAGTTCCCCCCCAACCAAAAACCCTAGAAAAGAACCATTCTTACAAGAATCAAAAACCAAAAAACTCTTACCTGCTCAATCTCCTTCCTAGTCAAACTCCCACTTGCCGCTTACTGAGATCCATGACAACATCGCTGTAAACTACATGTCCGAGAAACCCCACTCGGCCCAACCAAAATTTTACTCAACTTGGCATACAACTCGGGCTGCCTTAAAGTCTCGCAACACCAAACCCAAATGTGTTCATGTTCCAACTCGGGCCGAGTACACCAAGATATTATCGCGTTTGATGAAGACAATGACAACGGATCTAAGTATGGACTCGAAGACCCTGCCTCATTAATAAATCCACAGAAAAGCTCGGGCATCAGAGTCCGGAAGACATCACTAGAAACCCATTACTATTTTTTTTTACCATATCTCGTCTCAATGCCGCCTTGGGAATGTCCGATTCCCTAATCCTTTCTTCTTAACTAATGGGAAATCTCGACCTCAAGTCACTCTGGGAGAACACTCGCAATCCTGGTGGTCGATCAAACAGCGTCATCAATCCGAGGCAAAGGATATCGGTTACGAATGGTTACCTTATTCAACTGCTTAGCCTATATACAACCTCTAAGCGCCAATGTGAAGAAGAACTAATCAATTTCAAGGGATAAGGTTAGGGGAAGGCATATACAAAACATCGGATGAGTCGCACAAAGAATGTACAAACCCCGGGGCGGAATTTAGAAACCTGGTAGCTCGATATTATGCCGACAGACCTCACCTCGAAACCCCCAAGATTCCCCAAGTGTCCCGCCTAGTGAAGTCTCACTGTACAAACCATAGGGAATGCACAATGGACCCCACCTAAGAAAGAAATAAACACATGCAAGCATCAATAAATACCGCTTATATAGAAAAAATTCACCTAATCGTCCTTATCCAAATGTAGGTCAAGTAACCACTTCATACATAATAAGGACCCATACGAAGTTTAATACTAATATCGAAAGCATTCTAAGAGTATTTGCGAATTTTTTCTTGGTTACAAAAAAAAAATGAAAAATGTCCAACAAAACAAAAGACGTATGACGGGATGCACGCAATCGGTCGCGTAAAGAGCTTGTCAACTGGCGCCGTAGGTAGCACTACGAACCGCCCGACCAAAGGGAACAGATATTAAAAACAATAAACGGAGAAATAAATCCTCGCGAGTGACATAATTTATATGGAAAATAATGTTTTAATTTTTGAAAAATTCTTCTTCAAGACCTCACATTCACTCCTTTGTGTTCCCCCCGCTTAGCAAACATTTCACAAAACCCAACTTTACCAAAACCCAACAATAAGAAAATCATGCTCGATAAATTAACTGACTTCATTATCAAGAACCTTATAACCCGACTCTTCTTCACATGACTTTGATGCATAAAACATATAAACGCTATGTTGTACAATTAATCATGGAAAATATAATAATTATAATTCATGCTGAAATGGTTACGCCTT
>JAEQBH010005505.1:0-128096 GCA_016808115.1 Tetrastigma voinierianum | reverse complement strand
ACATAATCATGTTATGTAATTCTCATTTCATCACATCAAAATTAGCTCATGTGGGCTAATGATCAAACACGAGTAATCCCAATTTGAATCACTCGACCAAACACATATTTTCATAAAAATTTTGCCTTTGTGATCATCGCTTTCGGGAAACAAGAAACCTCGGTTACTGTCTTTCAAAGCACAATTACTCCGGCTCACTCGGTGAACCCGACTTCTACGGCCATTTCCGGCCTCATACATACCAATACATGATTTAACACATGATTGCACAACAAGCAACTCAATTCAGCCATGGACAGTCACGGACTGACCGAAAATGTCTCAATAATTTCCAATAATTCGGTCCCAAGTTTTGGGACCGATCAAACGGTCGTTCAAGGCCTCAAACCAACCGAAACATTGAAAAACACTTAAATAAAGTGTAAAACCCAAGTAGGGAGAAACCCCTACCTCAAGGAGTTTGAGGAAACTCCCTAAATCCAGTACCCACACGAAGCCCTCTCCGCGTAGAGCAGTTTCCCTTCTTGTCCCGAAGACTGCCGACTGTCGGATCGTCTGATAATCTAGAGAGAATGAGGTCCTTCTCTCTCTAAAACCTCCATTTTTCTCCATTTCTGCAGCTATTGCCCCTTTTCACATTTTTTGCTTCTTTTAATTTGGAGAAGAAGCACTATTCCTTATTTTGGCATTTTCCTCATTTAATCAAATCTGAAACACTATTTATCCATTCTTTTCCCGCTAGACATTCAAAGACTATCTCACCCGGGCCCATTAAATCGTCATTTCTCGTACTCATGATACTTACGGCACATGAGTACATGCTGTTATATTGTGTGACTTTCACGCATCGAAAATCGTTTATCAGACTGAAAGGCTATGCCTTGAAAAACATGTAAATTCCGATTGTCTCGACTACCGAAATTCGACATGCTAGCTTGTAGGATTTCGTGGAGACGATTCAAATCCAGATATTCCGCTTTGTTATCCGAGATCCTATAGTAAACTTTACTTTAACGAATACAATTTTGTAACCAAAATTATGATTTTGTTCTTTTCCTTAAATTGAATTTCTGTCTTAATTCCTCCTCCTTAAAGGAATTTCGTCCCTAAATTCAGATTAATCTACTCACTAATACATATTCAACTCTGCACCTACCATGCATAAACCTGGCTATTTAATTTTTAGCATCGAACTACGTACCTTCATCCAAACAAGAAGGATATGTGGGCCCATCGTGTCCTCTGCCGCCTCCACGCACTTCCACCATAGTTCCGCCATAGCACCAACACTAGCCTTACGGTCTTGCGTCGCAAAACCTGATCACGGCTATCTAAAATGCACACTAGTCCCTCCTCGAAGGTCCCATCCGTGTCAACCTCTATCTGTCCCCAATCCACCACATGAGCTGGATCTGGAGCATACTTCCGGAGCATGGAGACGTGAAATACCTCATGGACACCTGACATGCTGGGCGGTAACGCCAATCAGTACACAACAGTGCCTACCCTCTAGAGTATCTCAAAAGGCCCAATGAACCTCGACGATAGCTTCCCGCCCTTATCGAACCTGACCACTCCTCTCTTAGGCATAACCTTCAAGAAGACATGATCTCCAACCTCGAACTCTAGGGGTCGACGTCGTACATCGCATACTCTTCTCGTCTACTCCGAGCCAGGAGAAGATCGCCGTCAGACAAGCCCACCTTCTGAGGTGTCTCTAATCAGATCGGGGACTGGATGGAACCTCTCCCACTCGGTCCAACATAACGGTGACCTCCATGGCCTCCCATACAATGCCTCATATGGTCCCATCCAGATAATTGCCTGACAATCGTTGTTGTAAAGTAATTCCACTAAGGGCAGTGCTCTTCCTAGCTACCCTTATGATCCAGACGATGTCGCAGCATGTCCCTAACACTCAGAGGTAATCCACACAACGGTAACCCTACACAACCCCTTACTTAGTGCGAATCATCGACCTTCCTGTCACAATAGTCGACAATCCAATGGACCGCCAATCTAGTCCATGTCATGAATGACATCCATATACCGAGCTCTTGCCGGCTCAACACCCAATGCAATTGCCAAAGGTATCCACCCCGAGTCACTTCCGACTTATCACTCAACTCTAAGTCTACGATAACCCGACCATACGCTTTCATCTCGATTAACATAACTCTTCTCACTAAGAATTTCAGCCTTACATTCACATAGAAAATTTAGGGATACTCCCGGTCTCACTCCTAACTCCAGATTCTCACCTTTAGGGGATTTATTATGGCCCTCGCTTTGGCTCAACACACTCTAATTATTCTTCATTTACTAAATCGAACTATGAGTCTTCATCGACGTAGTCCCAAAGACAACTCAACCCAAAAACTCACCAAGAGTGGTGAATGACCGTACCATGCACCCACACCCTACTCGACGCGATGTTATCGTGCACACGAGCGCAATAATGCCATATTGTGACACCCAATTCCGGGTTCCACCATGAGCAGAATCTCAGAGATCTCTCACTCATAATCCCGACCTATCAGGTCAACTCTCACCCTACATCCTAGGGAAGAACATCTATACATGGCTTCTCTAAAGGCCTTAACCTCTAAGCCCAATCTAAGCAGTCATGTGCCTGGTATGACACCGATTAAGATCCTAATTACCGATACAACCCGATGGTCGCCAACTCATCCATGTCAAGCCGACATCAACAACCAATATGTCTACCACCCTAAGGTCCACCACGCCCACCGCGCAACTCGGATTCGTCCTCGACCGAATTCCCTCACTCTGGCCCTCCGCCTATCCGCAAGGCCGAAGTGCTTGAAATGGTAAGACCCGAGAAATTCGCATTTCGTGAATAAGGGCAAAATCGTGAATTTTGATTACAAAATATTAATATTGGTTAAAAATCCGTACTAATTCTGTTTAGATCTCGATTGGCGAAACGGATTCATATCGCTAGAATCGCTTCCTCGCAAATCTAGCTGGCACGTAAAATTTCACACTTTCTGAGATACCGAGTCCGCATCGCTTCGAGGTATCATCAAGTAGTGTCAGAACCGATTTTCACGCGACGTAAAGGCACAGATGGGAGCATGTGTACCAGCCGTATTGCGCGGTATGAGTAGAGAATACGAAACTGACTACTGGCGTGAAGGTCAACATCAAACTGCAAAAGAGTGACATAATAAAAGATTATAATACGATTTTAAGTCACTAAAAGCCACCAAGAATAATGATCATTCTCTTAAATGGGACCAAGGCAAAACGTGAAGACTTTTTTTTGTGATCCAGTAGGTGCTGTTTGGAGAGAGTTCTAGAGAGGGACTAGATTTGCACACGATCCTAATCGTCGCATTGACTTCGTGGCGAGAAGGAAAACGACGACATGAACAAAGCACGACAGATTCGGTTTAAGTGAGTTTCTTCAAACTCCTCAAGGTAGGATTTCTCCCTACTGGGTTTTGTATTCCTATTATTGCCAGTTTACGAACGTTTCGGTTGTTTGAGGCCGTGAGGGGCTGTTTGATCGGTCCCAAAACTTGGGACCGAATTTATAAAATTTTTGGAAGAAATAGTGAGTGTACCGTGGTCGCTTCTACGATCGATTTGTGTGAAAAAAGGGTATTTTGGTGTTGATCATGTATTGGTATGGAAATAGGCCGGGAATGGCCGTAGATGGGTTCACCAAGTGAACCGTTGAATTGTGATTTGTTGGGAATAGTAACCGAGGGTTTCACTATTCCCGAAATAGTGTTCTAAGAATATAGTTTCGTGAAATTATGTGTTTGGTTAAGTAATTCGAATCGAATTGCTTGTGTTTGAACATTAGCCCAAGTGAGCTAATTTTGGTGTTTGAAATGCTAATTTCATAACATGTTGTATGATATAATTTTTATGTAAATATATTCATGTATATATATTTGCATGTGGTTTGGGGATCAGATTTAATCCCAGATACATTCCATGACTCTGACACCCTAATCGAGCGAGCGACGAGACAAGTCTAGAGAAAAGGTTCGAGGGTTGTCTAATAATGTAAAATGATCTGAGGGGTAGTCCAATTAAATATATCAACCGGTCGAGCTGCCCACATTGATATATATTCATCCGAGGGTAGTCCATAAACAACAATATATATCAATCGCTGAGCTACTTCCAATTGATATATATTCATCGGAGGGTTGCCCACTAATAAAATAACACTCATACAAGGCTTAGGCGAGTGTGAGAGAGAGCCTGCGGAGGACTCCTGATCCGAGTTAATATGTAGACATTCAAGCAGGACTGCGTATCGGCTTGAAATGTGTTTTTCATTTTGAGCACGTGATCAAGACTTTCAGCGCGGAAGAAATTTCACTTAGTGGCGCGATTCCTCCCATCAGCACCACCCCATCGTGGGATCCCTTTTCATGTGTATAGGAGCGTGCGAGAGGACTGCCTGCCCAGATTTATCGCAAGAAAGTTTCCGCATCTCGGTGGTCAGACATGTATTAGAATTATTTACGTTTAATATATGTATTGTTTAAGAGTATAAATATTAACTCTAGAATCATTGGGTATATAGTTGATCATAGTTGGTATGCATATTGATATATTTGATATATATTGCATATATTGGGTCATTTGGGACAGTTATATGTGTTTTGTAATCGGGTAGAGCTCCCGTACAAAGGAGACTCTGCTCGATTTTCTAAAGTGGCATCGTGTAACCCGACGTCCACTTGTATTCCACGGGTTGATGGGTAGTCAACGGACCCCCGGGTTTTGGGGCGTTACAGCATGGTATCGAGCTAGGTATACGAATACCTAGGGAGCTCTGTTTGGTATCCATCACCACTGTCAGAGCGGTTTGATGTAGAAATAGGTATATGAAAACCTAGAGATTGAGGGCTTGGGCTTAGGCCATAATTGAGGAAAAGCATCACCACTAGGTGTGGTTTGACGTTCGGTTTAGGTATGATATTACCTAGGAAATCACGGGTTAACACTAGGACACTACGGGCACGTGTGTTGATGTGTTTTGTGTGATTTGGTGAATCATTGCGTGATTGATGAAATGTTGTGTGAATATTTGATGATTTAAAATGGACATGTTTTAGGTGTCGAGACTGTATGTGTGCTTGGTGGTTAGCATATGGAAGTGTGGTGGAAATATTTTAAAAAAATATTTTGGAGCGTACGTGTACAAAGTCGAATCGAATGAAGGAAAATAAATTTTAATAAATTTATTAGATGAGAATTGAAGAAATGACTTTGTGTCAATAAAATCAGAGATTAGATTTAAATAAAATAAATTTTTCTAAATTTATTTGGGTTGTTGGAAAGTGAGAAGAAATGAAGTTAAGGAAAATAAATTTACGAAATTTACTGATGAGAATTGAAGAAAATAATTTTCTAAGATTTTACAAGTAGTAAAATTGAAGAAAATAAAGAAAATAAATTTTTATAAATTATTTGAGTATTAAGAGTATGGAAAAAATGATTTTAGTAATTTTCCAATTTCTCGAAAAAATAATATTTAATTAATAAATTATAATGAAAAAAATCGTGCGCAAAATTACTCTGAGCTACGCCGCTATATTGCAAGAGGGCGCTTGTATCAGTAACTTAGCGTGAGGATCGAAAGACCGTGATTGCAACAGCTGAGTTGGTCGAGAGACAAATCGACGCAATACACATGTTGTATTGTGACAGCGGGATGTGCAGCCGGGCGCTGGGGTAGCCGGCGCCGGGCGCGCAGGTGGAAGCAAAGTGGTTGAGCGACGGCGCTACAAGAGCAGCGCGCGCGATACAGTAAGGAAGGTAAGGCGGGCGCGGCAGCGCATGACGGCTGTGCGCAGATCGCACAAGACAGAAGTGGCGCAAAGAGTAGTGGATGCGCGGCCCGGGCGCCGGGCTCGGGCGCTGCTGCCCGCGCCGGGTCGGGCCAGATCAGGTACTCCTACCCGACTTGATTTTCAAACCGCCGACTCCTGCATTTTTCCGAATGTAAGAATGAACACTGCTCATTATAAAATAAAATTTTTCGAAAAAAAAATTTATTTAATATTTATTAAATTCAAATAAAAGCAAATAAAATCAAATAAATTTTGATAAAATTTTCGAAAGATAAAATTTTCAAAAATAAATTTTTGAAAATAAAATTTTGTTGAAAACAATATTTTAAACGCGAAATTGATTGCGCATATTAATCGAGTTATGTGGTAGAGTGATTAGTGTCTGGGCCAAGAGGGGCTTCTTAGAGACATCGCATCGGGATTTAACTAATAAATTGAAATCGTGATTATAGCAAAGAGTTGCGTAGAAAATTATATGCATGGTGTAATGCGTATAGGAAAAAGGGTGATGCTAAGGTTATAATTATGACCTAGGATTTGATACCAAAATGAACGGTCGCCTATATTGCCGTTTCATTAGTGAATCGCATCTCGCATTACTATTAGACTGAGATGAAAATTAAAATGACTGCTGCATGTTAATTGTGTAAATGGCTAGTAGAGGACGGCAGGACGAAAAGGATGTCTACGTAGATACTCTGGGCTGAGCACCACCAAAGATTCAATAAGCAAGCTCACGAGGCTACAAGTGCCATGCAGCTGCTATCTGACAGCTGGTATAGCAGTAGACATGGAGATCCTAGTAACCTCCAAGAGGCTTCAGACGTATCATCCTCCTACATTCAGCGGTGGGAGATCCCATGGTGGTAGACCACACCATGCAAGTAACGAGAAAGTGTTAGAGGCTATGGAGATTACCCTCCGATGCGACCCGATTAGACTACGCGCTCTTAGCTAGGAGAATGAGGCCCAAATATGATGGAGATGGGCAAGGACCCTAGAGACCTTAGAGGAGTCAGTTAGGACGTGAGTCTCCCCTATAGTGGGACAGGCCATGAATAGCATTGATAGTCGAGGTTGCGAGTTAGAGATCTCAGACTCTATCACAAGGACCCGGTGGATCATGGACATGTCAAAGCTTTTGATGTCATCCTAGGGATGGACTCGTCGATAGCTTACAGATCACACAACGTATCAGGAATCAGCAGAGGGGTTACCGCCTATACGCAGGACGATACTTGTATGGTATTTCAGGGGGGGCAGGCATGACATTTTTCCCGCATAGTATACGAGTCCAAGTGTCAGGATGCTTAATCCGTCATAGTGAGCCTTACCTCAGAGGACGAGGTGAGACCGACTTAGATCTACCTCGAGTAGTTTGCGAATGTGGATGTCGTATGAGCCACTCGACTACTCCGCAGATAGGGATGTAGACTCGTGTACGAGTTACACCCCTGTATATTCACTCCATCTCTATGACTAAGATAGGATGGCAACTACGAGTCATGAACCTCGGCAGTCTAGCCACGTGAACCATCGGACAAGGGGGTTTATTAGACCGAGCACTTCACCATGGGGCGCTTTGGTTCTAGTTGCGAAGAAGAGGGGCAAGACCCTTCGACTGTGCATTGGCTACAGACAGATGAACAGGGTTACGATCAAGAATCGGGACCCATTACCTAGGATTGACAATTTATTTGATCAAATGAGAGTGCGAGTCTACCCAAGATAGCCTCCTCAGCACCGATTACCATCACCGAGGGTTAGGAAATGATATCCTGAAGACGTTAGGACGCCAAGTATGGCACTTTGTGTTTACGTATGATGCCTCTTGATGACGAGGGCGCCAAAGCAAAGATTCATGGATCCAGTATAGGGAGTTCCAACCCTATTTAGGTCGCTTGTCGTAGCCTTCGTGGATGACATTTCATCTACTCCCACGAGTGGGAGCATGAGTCACTTGAGGATTGTTTTACAATCAAGTATATAGACCATCAAGAAGTGCGAGTTTTGGCCATCGAGGTGAGATTTTGGGACACGTGGTGCTAGCATCGTGAGGCTCACTGACCAGAGGCGTCAAAGGTGGATGAGCCTGAGAGACCAACGCCACCTTCGAGATACGTAGGTGCTCTCGGGATTGGCTGGGTAGTACGAGACACAAGAATGGATTGAAGTTGTCCATTTAGGACAGATCGTAGACTTCACCACGGGACATGACCCATGGTCAGTCACCCCACCATAGAGCAGAAATTCAGGATACTGAATGACTGGGATACTACAAGGCTGGTAGCAAGAATGAGGATCAAACTTTCCTAGTTCGGGAAGAAAGTACTACACTTCTGACTTAGTTTCAGACTAGCCGTGGGGATCGAGCATGAGTGAAGGGATTGCCCAGAGACAGGACTTGAAGACTTAGGACAATGCGTACTCCCAGCTAGCGTAGAACAGAGAGTGTATCGCACACATTCCTCTACACCCTAAGCATTTAGTCGAGGAACTAGTTTCGCTCGAGGTGCTATGCAAGCACTCCCAACAGCACAGATTGACCAAAGGGGCCAGAGTGTGGGTCGAAGTCAAGGACAGATCAGAGTTGCGCATCGAAAGCGTGGTGGACCTTAGGGTGGTAGAGACCTATCAAGTTGCTGGGACGGTCGCCTGACTGGATAAGTCGACAACCATCGGGTTGTCGCATCAGACCTACTCTAAGTTGTCGTGACTCGACACCCGCATTGGATTGGGGCTTAGAGGTTAAGGCCTTTAGAGAAGCTTCTTTTCAAGTATAGATGTTCTTCCCTGTGTGGTGTAGGGGGAGAGTTGACTGGATAGGTCGGGATTATGAGCGAGACTTAGATTCGCTTCATGGTGGACCCGGAGTGGGTGTACCAGAGGTCATTCACCACTCATGGTGAGTGTGGGTTGAGTTGTCTTTAGGACTACGTCCAATGAGACTCATAGTTGAATCAGGAAATGTAACAGGCTCAAGTGTAAGCCGAAGAATTATGTTGCCCGAAATGAAAACACACGGATATAGTTGTCACGCAGACTGAGAGTTGAGTGATAGGAGTCAGGGGTGACTCGAGGTTTGGATACCCTCTGGAAATTTCATTGGATGTTGTTGAGCTGACAAGGGCTCGGTAAATGGATGTCATGCATGGCATGGGATTGAGCTGATGTCTGTTTCCTGATTGTCGTGATTGTGACCTTGAGAGGTTAGCTGCTACACACCAAGCAAGGGTTATGTAGGCCACGTGTGCATGGATTACACACGTGTTGGGAGGGCATGTCATGAACATGTGTCCTCGGATCATAAGGGTAGAGGACACTACTCCTTATGGAATTCGCCTACAACAACAGCTTATTAGGCTATATGCAATGAATGGCACCATATGAGGCATTGTACGGGGAGGCCATGTAGATCATATGTTGGACCGAGGTGGAAGAGAGCTCCATCAACGGTCCCGACGATTAGAGACACCTATGAAGGTGAGCTTGATACGATACTGCCTTCACGGCTCGCAGAGCCAGCAGAAGAGCTTCATGTGGACGCACGAATGCCGCACCCTTAGAGTTCGAGGTTGGTGATCACGCTTCCTTGAAGGTGAACCCTAAGAGGAGTGGTCGTTCAAGCAAGAGAAGCTATCGCCGAGGTCTTTCCGACCTTCTTTGAGATACTCGAGAGGATGGGCACGCTGCGCACTAGCTTGACGCTATCGCCTAGCATGTCGTGTGTTCCACGAGGTATTTCACGCTCCATGCTCCGAAATATACCCGCATCCAAACATGCGGTGGATCGGGGGCGAGACGAGGTCGACACCTACGACCTTCGAGGAGCGGACCATTGTACATCGTTGATAGTCAGATCGGGTTTTGGCGACGCAGCGACCTGCAGGCCAATGAGAGTGCTGGGTGACGGCACCGTGGGAGTGGAGGAGTCAACGGGGAGCCGCGAGACACGAGCGGGGCTACCTATCCCCGCTTGTTTAGGATGAGGGTACGTAGCTTTAGTCGCTTAAAAAATTTAAATGACTGCTTATACGTATAGTGAAAGGCGCTGCCAGATATTTACGGAGGATTATATCAACCTGAATTTCGATCAAATTTTTAGGAGGGAGAATGTAAGACCCAGAAATTCCACTTCGAATAAGGCAAAATCGTAATTTTGATTACAAATAATTTCTGCTAAAATCCAGAATACCTCTCTATATTCGATGGCAAACGGATCATACCTTGAATCGCCTCGCTAAATCTAGTTGGCACGTAAAATTTCATAATTTTCGGAGACAAATAGCTCAATGCTATGATCAGTCGCGCCAAACCGATTTTCGATGCGAAGAAAGGCATGGGGATAGCATGTACTCATGTACCATAAGTGGTAGTATGAGTAGAGAAATAATGAAAACGGACGACCGGCGAGTGCGAACATCAACAACTGGGTAAAAGAGGGACATAATGGGCATTATAGAAGAGGATTTTAAGTCACTGTGCCAAATTAGCAAATAGTGACTCGTTTTTAAATGGACCAAGGCAAAAAACGTGAAGACCATTTTTAGATTCAGTGTGGTGCCGTTTGGAGAGTTCAGAGAGGGAACTCTTCAGATTTGCACACGATCCGGCCCGCCATGACTTCTCGCACAGAAGGAAACGATCTACGCTAATTGTGCTACGCGTGACTCCGGTTTCAGTGAGTTTCTTCAACGTCTCATGGTGGTGGTGCATTCTCTCCTACTTGGGTTTTACCCTATTATTAAGTGTTTTACTAATGTTCTTATTGTTCGGGAGCCGTGAGGTCTGTTGACTGTCCCAAAACTCGGGACCGAATTTATAAAATTTTTTTGAAGAATACTTGAGCAGCTCGTGGTCAAGCCACTGACCGATTAAGTGGAAATCGTATTTTACTATTGATCATGTATTGGTATGGAAATAGGCCAGAATGGTCATAGATGGTTCACCAAGTGAACTGAATTGTGATTTTTCAGAATAGTAACTAGGTTTTCTCACTATTCTCAAAATAGTGTTCTAAGAATATAGTTTCGTGAAATTATGTGTTTGGTTAAGTAATCTAATCGAATTGTTGTGTTTGAACATTAGCCCAAGTGAGCTAATTCTTGGTGTTTGAAATGCTAATTTGCTAACATGTTGTATGATATAAATTTATGTAAATATATTCATGTATATATATTTGGGTATGTGGTTTAGACTCAGATTGAACCGCATAGTTATGCATTCCATATGCACCGGGACACTTAGATTTAGGAGGAGTGCATGAGACAAGTCTAGAGAAAAAGGTCTTGAGTGGTCTAATAAATGCAAATGATCTGAGGGTAGTCCAACTAAATAATATATCAACCGCTTCCGAACTACTAAATGGATATATATTCCATCGGAGGGTAGTCCATTATAATAAATAATATATATCAATCGCTTCTGAGCGCCTGCACTGATATATATTCATCTTGGTGTTGCCCACTAATAAAATAACACCCCTACAATGTTTAGGCGAGTGTGAGAGAGCCTGAGGACTCCTGGATCCGAGTTAGTCATGTAGACATTCAAGTGATCATGTATTTGAATGTGTGTTTTTTCATTTCTGAGCATTGCACCGCACTTAGGTGGTGAGTGTACCCACTTGCATGATTCTCCCATCGAGCCTTTACCACCCCCGTCATGATCTCCTTTTCACAAGAATGTGCAAATAAGGCGAGAGGACACATTCTGAGATTTATTGTGAAGAAAGCCAGATGTGGCTTGGTGGTTGTATGATTAGAATTATTTAAGTAATATATGTATTGTTTAAGAGTATAAATATTAACTTTAACTATCGGGTGCTATAGTCGATCATAGTCAGTATGCATATTGGATATATTTGATATATATTGCATATATTGGAATGCCAGATGTGTTATATGTGTGTTTTGTAATTTGGGTAGAGCCCCCGTATGAGACTCTCGCCCCGATTAAGTGATCGCGCCGTAACCCGATCGCCCACTCAGATTCACGGCTGACGGCAGCCACTCCGACTTCGGTCGTGGCGCCACATGTATAGCACCCCGAACCGAACCGGTTCTCCGACCGCATCTAGGGTGTGAGGAATGAATCAGATACTCTCTTGTTCTTACGCTTAATCGACCGCGTTATCCTGTAAAGTCCCGGGATCCCCTGTCTCGTGGCACCCTGCCTCACAAGCCCAATCCGCCCCGGTCCCCGAAACTCAGAAGTTAAGAAGTCTTCACTCTTCCCGAACTAGTTATTAGTTGATCCTCCCTCTGCTACCAAAACCCACATCCCGAGTGCTCTAAGCATCCTCGATCTCTTCTCTCTATGGTCGTGGCCGCCCTAACCAGCGGAGTCCCCGGTCCCAGAGGTGAAGTCCTACGATCCCCGCCTCCGCAATGGCAATCCCAAATTTCATTCTCGAATCTCCTCAGGACACCCGCAAATAATCCTGCAAGAAACCACGATCTCGAAGATTGACATTCTCTGCCTTCTCCCAACTCATCAATGCACTTCAACATTTCTAGGTCGACCGACACTCCCGACGCCGACACCACGTGTCCTGTGAACTTCAATCCCGCAGAAGCCAAAACTCGCACACAACCTTCGCATACAATTGATGGTCTCTCAACAACTGTAGAACGATCCTCAAGTGATACTCATGCTCCCACTCTGACTGGGAGTAGATCAAAATGTCATCCACGAAGACCACAACAAACGGATCTAGATAAGGTTGGAACACCCTATGCATGAGGTCCATGAATGTCGATGGCGCATTCGTCAATCCAAAAGGCATCACCGTAAACTCAAAGTGCCCATAACGCGCCCTAAACGTCAATTTAGGATATTTGTCTCCGAAAACTCAAATGATGGTAACTAAGTAGGGAGGTCTATCTGAGTAGACTGGCCCTCTCAATCGATCAAACAAATCGTCGATCCTGTGAATGGGTACCGATTCTTGATCGTGAATCCCGTTCAACCGTCCGTAGTCAATGCACAAATAAAGGGTCTTGTCCTTCCTTCACAAATAGAACCGGAGCGCACCATGCAGAAGTGCTCGCCCTCGATAAACCCCTTTGTCCAATAGCTCTCAGAATCGACTCGAAGTTCCTTTAACTCGACCGGGTGCCATCCTATGCGGAGTCATGAGATGGGTGAAGTACAATGGTGTAACCGATGCGGAGTCTACAACCTCGATTCGTCCTTACCTATAGGTGATTCGAATCAACAATATTCGTATCTCACCCTCTTACTGTCAGAGTCAAGCTACCGCAAAGATAGTGTAGTCTAGGGCCGAACACGGGGATGGGTGTTCTTCGTATTAAATGATTTATGGAAGCCAAAATGGTGAATTAAATTTGATTTTAAGGTGGGGGTAAAACAAGGTCGGGTGGTTTGCAAACTAAAAAGAAATAAAATAAAATGTAAAATAGAACTCCTTGAAGCATTGGGCCACTGAGTTTAAGATCCTAGGCTAACCGAGAGGTCCTCGTTAATTTTTCACAGGCTGGGAGGATGACATATAGTCATCTCCGAACCGATCTTCATTCGCATTGAACCCTAAACCCTAATAAATTTCTTTTGATAGAAAGCATTTATTTAACATTTATGGTTCCCTACAAAGGAAAATTCATTCTGACTCATCCTACAATGACTGCAAAGGGTAACTAATGAGTCTCAATGGATCTAAAATAAGAATCCACCGAACCCTAAAAGGAGTCATCAAGTATTTATCAAAGAGGATGCACTTACAAAGGAAACATAACCCTTAACCTACTCAAAGGCTTCGTAAAGAGCAATTAATGGATATTAGTGTATCTAAAAGCTAAGAATACACCGAATCTCCAAAAGCTTGCAAGTATTGGCCAAAGAAAGTACATCAAAAAAGGTTTTAAACCTAGGGAAAAGAACAAATTGGGAAACAAATGTCAAAACTCCGTCATACAGAAATTGTGGGGAACCACTCAAGAACAGCAGACGACCCCCAGCAGCCTTTTTACTTCAAGGAGGAAGGGTTTGAGCCGCTCATCCTCCGAGTTGTCATCCTCGGAGGGTGTTTGGCAACCAAGAAAGTGCAAGTGAGAAAGAGGAGAGAGAAGAGAGAAAACTGAAAATAAAAAGTCAGCGTGGTCGAAAGCTTAAAGTTAGGGTTGAACTTATAAGGTGGCTTAGCCAACCTAAATGTGTGAAATGACAAAAATGCCTAAAATACGAAATTACAATAGGGACAAAATGGTAATTGATCAAAACGTGGTCGTTTGGAATCAAAAATATTAAAAACACAAGGCAACCACTGCTATGCAGACTCAGCATGAATCTAAAATCTCCCGCTACACGGGGCTCTCGCTAGGCTAGCTTAAAAATCAAGAGATAGCGAAAATGGAAAATTTTGTTAGGAATGCAATTTTTCGCTAGCTAGCGAAATTTCGTCAGCCCAATAAAATCACAAGAGATAGCGAAAAATGAAAATTCCCCGCTAGAAATATAAATTTCAAGCAATAGCTGGGTCTGCATGCCATAGCAAAATGCACTGTTCCGATCCTCGCGGCTACTCCATTGGCCACTGCTTCCGTATCCCATCCTCGCAGCCTGTTATTTTTTCTTCTTCAATTTTCTTCCGCTTTGAAATTCTTCATCTCTGCTTGTCAAATGTATATGTAAGACCATATGAAATTGGATGGAAATCAACTGACTTTGTTTAAGATTGGATTGACACGATAATTTGGCTCCAACGCGCAAACTACAAAACAAATTTCGAAATGCAATTAGAAGTGCAATAGGACCCGAACATGTCAATTGGGTTAATTATAATACTAGTACACAAAAGCGCCTCAAAACCTATTAAAAATAGGGTTCAAAATAAAGACTGTGGGCACTAATCACACCCTCTGAACCCACACATTGCTAGTCCCTTAGCAAATGTGCAAGAAGAAATAGAGAGAGAGCATAACAAATGATAACAAAATAATGTTCACAAATTGAGTAATGCTAACCCTAAGTAAGAATCACAAAGCCGTGTCCAATAACTATCATGAGAGAATGAATGCCATACAAAATTATATTAAGAGCCTCCCTTCGTGAATCAACTTAAAACTTCATCAAAATCTAAGTGTTAATTTGATTAGCTCAACAATAAAATGCTGAACCAGACTTCCCCCAACCTAGCTACTACCACGACGTAGCATGCTAACTAACCTAAATAGATCAGATCCCCCTCTATTCCACAATTTTTGCGCTTGTAGTGGTGCAATGGCCGAGGAATCGAATTCTCACCAAAGTCCATGTACAGGATCTACCGATGACTCCCAACCACTAAGGCTTAGGCACCAAGTCATATGATCTTTCGACCACAAACTCTTCGTGTTTCACCTCGACTTCAAATGATTTCGAGACCCCAAAGACCTACAATCCATAAACCCCACCCATCCACCCATGTAGTGAACACAGTCGCGATCTCAACCAAAGAAGGTTTAGGGTAACGGCCTACAGCTACGATATACCCCTGACCGTGCTTCCTGGTTTCAAGGTAAAGCTGCCAATTTTTATTCTTTTCTTTCTTTTTCTTTCTATCTCTTTTTCTCACAGGGTCCTTAACCTATTAAAGGCAAATAATGAAACTAGGGTAGTTACAAAGTAAAGGAGGTTGCATACTTTTTCAAATTTTATCATTGAAACCTAATGTGCCTCTGGTGTGTGGTTAGCTAAAGGTGGAAGAAAAATGGTCGAAAACAACAAGAATTCAACTAATCATCCACTCAATCAGGGATGGAACCAATCTAACATCAATAGAATTGGACAAAGTTTCAATTTTTCAAACTAATGTAGTCGGGCAAAACACACAAAAAAATTTTGATTGCAAATAACTTAATTTGAAAAAGTAAGGTGTTTAGTATAAATTTTTATAGAAAGGGAACCTAACAAGCTAATGATCATCACAAATGGGCTTGCACAAATAATAACAAAACATAATACAAAAGCCACTTCCTTGCTAACTCTCCCCCAACCCAAACATCTCTTGTCCGAACAGGGGCTCCTGATTGAAAATTAGAGAGAAAGTGTTACATCCTGATAAGTATAGATCATTTTTGATGGAAACTTGCAAGCTTTCCATCGACACCTTATTCACTCCGCTTGGGGCTTCAAATAAACAAGTTAGGAGAAGAAGAGGAAAAAGTGACCAGCTTGGAGCATTTTACAATTACACTTTCATAATAATCTCAAAATGCTTCTTTCTGGGCCATATTTGATTCTACACTTAAGCTTTCCAACGATACCAAGAACTCTAAATGAGTTTGGATGAAAAAGTATGAGCTTAAAACAAAATTCGTGGAGACAAAAAATGGGACCCATAGAAGGTTTTGATTACAGTTAAAATTTCGCTATGTTTACAAATTTTCGCTATGTCTAATAGCTAAATTTAAGTTTATTTTTTCGATTTTTTTGAAAAATCAAATAAATAATTTAATAAAATAAAAAAAAATATATATATTTTTTTAGAAAATAAATATAATAGATAAAGAAAACAAACGTTTTTTTTAATATATAAAATAAAATATAAAAATCGGAAACACTTGTGCAATATTTTATGTCCAGAGCGGAAAGCTACAAAACATTTCGCTTATAAGGTGAATTCCCGCTTAGGCTGGGCGAATGCATCAAGCCTTTAGCGAAATTTTCTAATTTCGCTTATCTCAATGTAATTTCGCTAGGCTAGCGAAATTTCACTAGCTTAGCGAAATTTTCATCTATAGCGAAATTTTCGCATTTGAATCGTAAATTTTCGCTATAGTTGCGAAAACTTCTCCGCATTCTTCTCGCTTGTCATTTTCAATCCAAGCCTGTAATTTTGCAATGCAACCTAAAATTAATGCAAGAAAATTAGGAAAAATTACTTAAAGTAAAATTAATCTAAAAACAATTAAATTAAAATTAGAGAAAAACTAAAAGAAAAATTAACGAAATCAAAATAAAATACGATAAAATAAAATAAGACAAGAAAAATTAAAACAAAAAGTGGGGGAGGAGCTTAGAAATGCCGAGGTTCAGTGTCGAACCCGAATCCAGACCGAATCCAACCACGTGCATGCAATGTAGGCAAACCGCTTGTGCCTTGATGTAGTGGCACTTCAGTACATAGGCCACTAATCTCGGTTACTTAGCCAAAGCAAAGGCAAATCGGGTGGCCTCGAGTAGCCAAGCTGGGTGTGGATTGTGCTGCGTGGGAAGGTAGAATGCACACTTGGCCGGCGGAGGGGCTAACGGGCAAAGTGGGTATTTGGTGGTTTCGCATCAAGTGTGCGGGGGATCTGGGCCACGGAACTGGGTTGGAGGGTGTTTCTTGTGGTTCTTCCCGCTCTATTCCATCACCTCCTCAACACCGCAATGATTTCTTCTTGGTTCTCCCCTGTGCAACAACATCACACATATCTGAGGATTCATCCAATCCTTCCGATAATCCAATAAAATCCTATAAGCCCCGCGTGGTCGTTGCCACACCGCTCCTCCGCCATTATGTCGCCTCAAGCACTCATCCTCCTCGGATTTTCTTCCCTTTATGATCAAGTCGTCATGCTTTGAAATTGCACATCAGAGGCTATTTACTGCTTGACCCACTTCACTTTGAATCCATCTAATGTTTGTTCCAGGGGTTCTCCACAAGAAAAATTTTACTCAATTAGGCATTAAATTTTCTTGTTTCTACCACAAAGATCACCCACTAGTTTGGTAAGGTCCAGTAATCGCTTGCTCAACCGGGGAGATCGGGCCGGCCGTGGTCGAGGCCGAGACAAAAGGCATACTGTGGAGGGCAGTTCTCATATAGGAGGTGCACTCATCCATTGGTCTCTATAGTCCTCATGGACATGGTCCTCTAGAGTTTTCCCCTCCACAGGTACCGATCAGACGCTTTCCCCTCTAAGTGTTCCATTTGCCCAATTCAAGTTCTCGAGGGAGATGGAATTTAAGTAGCCTGCCTTCAGTTTTCCAAATCCATCGGGAATGGATTCCCTCGCAAGAAATATGGTAATACAAAAAAGAGTCCTGAAGACTTTTTTATGAAAATAAAATAAGAAAAATGACAATGAAATATAAAAGAAATTCACCAAAACTCAGGATTATCCACACACATCCACAATTAATAATGCAATTTAAGGCAATTTATCCCTCAAGAATGCACATCATCCATACAATGTGAGGGTGATTCTGAAATCAAACAATATTTGTATCCTTAGTTCCTCCTATTGCCGTAGTCAAGCTACTGGCAAATGATAGTCTGGGGTCGTAACACCTGGGATGAGTTTTCTTCAGACAAATGATTTATGGTCAAAATGGTGAATTAAATTTGGATTTTAAGGTAGGGGTAAAAACAGTGGGTTGGTGGTTTGCAAACTAAAAGAAATAAAATAAAATGTAAAATAGAACCTCAAGAATCATTGAGTTTAAGATCTCAGGGCTAACCGAGAGGTCCCCTAAGTTAATTTCTTCATTGGGAGGATGACATATAGTCATCTCCCGAACCTGATCACCTTTCATTTGGCATTAAAACCTGAACCCCATTAAATTTCTTTGATAGAAAGATTTATTTAACACTTATGGTTCCCTGGGTCAAAGGAAATCTATCTCGACCATCCTACAATGATCTGGTGAAGGGTATTAATGAGTCTCAATGGATCTAAAATAAGAATCCACCCAACCCTAAAAGATTACCAAGATGACAAAGAGGATGCAATTTACAAAGGAAAACATAACCCCTTAACCTACTTCCAAAGGCTCCTCAGAAAGAGTAACTAATGGATATTAGTGTATCTAAAGCTAAGAATACACTGAACCTAAAAGCTTGCCAAGTATTGGCCAAAGAAAGTACATCAAAAAGCTTTAAACCTAGAGTTAGAAATTTGGGAAACAAAATGTCAAAACCTGCTACGTGAGAAACAAGGGAACAACCAGCAGCCTGCAGATCCCACCCCCAGCAGCCTTTTACTTCATGAGGAATGGTTTAGTCAGCCATCCCCAAGTTGTCATCCTTGGAGGGTGTCGGCAAAACCAAGAAAGTGAGAGAAAGAGGAAAGAGAAGAGAGAAAATCGGAAAATTAAAAGTCAGGTAAATAAAGCTAAAGCTGTTTACAAACATATGGCTATATGTCAACTAATAAAGAAAAACAAAATACAAAATTACAATAGGGACAAAATGGTAATTGATCAAACGTGGTCGCTTGGAAAATCCAAAATGTTCCAAAAACATATAAACATCACAAAAAGAATGATCTTCGTCTAGTATTAGCTTAAAAAATTTTCTTATTAGCGAAATTTCTCGCTAGGCTAGCTTAAAATCAATTTCGCTAGAATAGTAATTTTCGCTAGTTAATAAATTTCGCCAGCCTAGCTTAAAAATCACAAGAGATAGCTAAATGAAAATTTTCGCTTAGAATAGTGAAATTCGCTTACTAGCTAAATTTTTGCTATGCTAGCGAAATTTTCGCTTATGCCATAAAGAAATGCATCAGGCTCGCCGGATCCTCACAAGCATCGCTCCATTGGCCATCAAGTTTCCCGTATCCCATCCTCGCAGCCTTTGCTATTTTCTTCAATTTTCTTCCCCGCTTTGAAATTCTTCATTCCTCGGCTTATTAAATGTATATAAGACCATATGAAATTGATGGAAATCAACCGATTTCTGTTATGACGGATTTTCGATGTCGCTAATTTGGCCTCCAATTCTTGCAAAAACTACAAAAACAATTTCGTAATGCAATTAGCGCAATAGGACCAACATGTCAATTGGGTTAATTATAATAATTAGTACACAAAAAGCGCACAAAACCTATTAAAAATAGGGATCAAAATAGCACTTTTTGGGCACTAATCACATCCCTCTGTGGAGGTAGTCCAGGTAGCCCATCTGGAAAAACATCCACATACTCGCAAATTACTCGAGGTAGATCTAAGTCTGGTCTCTCCGTCCTCTGGGGTGGTGGGCTTGTTAGCTAACCCGCCAACCGGTCCCCTCGAGCCACTTGACCTCGTATACTCATCCGGGGAAAATACCAGCAAGCCAGTCTCTCGAAATACCACACGAGTACCGTCCTACGTGTAGGCGGTACTCTACTGGCAATCGAGCAACGACCCCGTAGTTATCACCAATCCATCCCCAGGATGACATCGAACTCTGACATGTCCATGATCTTTAAGTCCACTACGAGTAGAGTCCTCGAGATCTCCAGCTCGCAACCTCGACATATCATCCTTATTCTCGCCCTAATCTCTAGGGGAGAACTCACATACAAAGGCTCCTTATTGGGTCTCAAGAGGTCCTTGCCCATTTCCACCCATGTTCGCCTTACCTCTCTAAATTTAACGCAACTAACCCGATCCCGGGTCGCATCGCAGGTAATCTCCATAGCCTCTAATACCTTCTCGATCTGTATGAACCAATGGTCCCACCATTGGGCCCTCCCGTTGAATGTCGGAGATGATGCGCCCTGCACTCGGGAGGTTAAGACTCTAACTACCACGCTAGCCGGCATGTATATAAATGCCGTAATACTCTGGCTAAACCTCAGCAAAGGCCTGGCTGAACAACACTGGTGCCCGACCGCACTCTCGACGGCCTCTACGTCCTCGTCCTCAACTAGCCATCTATATATGTCCAATGGCAACAAGATTCATTTAATTTTCATTTCAAATTAATCCAGAAATGCACATAATTACTAATAGACTTGACAACCATGAACCGACCTCGTTCATTTCCTAAGTTTCAAGTAAGCAAATTCCAACCACTCAATTTATTTATTTCAATGGTTCTAAGCTTTCGTTTCCATTTCAAGATTCAACCTTAAGGTCATAGTTCCTAACGATAGCATTCACCCTTTTCCTATACATTACACCATGCATATAGTTTCCTACGCAACAACTCACAGAATTACCATTTCTCAATGGTAGTTAAATATAATACAAGATTCTAAGGCATAACACACCGCCATCGAGACACTACTTCCATACATAAATCAAGCAGACATTGTCCTTGCATTTTCAAAATGCAAGACAATCAATTTTGCATTTAAAATATTGTTTTCAAATAAACTTATCGAAAAATTTCATTTTTGAAAAATTTTATTTTTCGAAATTTTTTTCTAATTTTATTTGATTTTATTTGATTTTATTTTTTCAAAGAAAAAATAATTTTCGAAATTTACTGTTCATAGTTGACCGGGTCAACGTTTACTGTTCATCGATTAATGTTCATTGATTATCGTTCACCGGACACGTGTAATCTGCTATCGTTGGTCATTAATACGTAAAAATTGTATTGCAACACATTTCCAATGTACCCCCTTGTTGTCTTGCACAATTCCAAATTCTATTTGGTACTACATTCTCGCGCAATACAATTCCTCCTTAAGCCTCCTATAAATACACCCTCATGTTGCAATACAATCTAACCCCTTCCTCTAAGTCACAATACAATATAGTATTGCAATACAAACTTAGCCCTCAAGCCTCCTTCTCTGCAATACAATATAGTGTATTGCAATACAAATTTTTTTTCCAAATTCTTGTTTCGTAATACAATTTTTACCAAAAGATTATATTGGTAATACAACCTGGTATCCCAATACACAGTTCAAGGTTGCAATACAATACAAGTATTGCAATACAAATTTCATTTTTGCAAAACAATTGGGCACTAGCCCAACTCAAATCTGCACCAACCTTTTTGTTTTTCTCGTTTTTTTTTCATCTTTGTTTTTTTCATTCATACCACTGGAGACACAAAAAAATATATGGCATTTTTTTCCTTTTCAATACATCCAATAAATTTATACAATTTATTTCACTCATTTGTCTTCAACTTACACACTGTAAAACTTCAGAAAATATTTCTCCTCATCCAATTAATTTTTTTTTTGCACATTTTTACCACTAGAAAACACTAAAAAAATTATATGCCTATTTTTTTTCATTTTCATAATACTCAAATAAATTTATAAAATTTATTTTACTCGCTTTTCTTCACTTACAACTTGTAAAACCTAGAAATTTATTTTCCTTAACTAAATAAATTTATAAAATTTATTTTCTTTAATTTGATTTTTCCGCTTACATAAAAGAAACTCGTAAATTTTTTTTTCATTTAATTCGAAAATGGTCCGTAATTTCCTCAAAGCTCTTTTATACAACACTAAATTCCTTAGTGTTCAACCTCAAATTTATTAGAATTTGATTTCATTATCCAATAAACCAAATAAATTTCTAAAATTTTTATTTCTTTTATTTTATCCTTCCAAGCATACACTGTGAACTCCCAAAATTTGTTTTTCTCTAACACCTGGTGCTATTTACCTAAGCACACAAACATTCACATCATATACAACATGGCATATACACCATCATACAATAATTCATCAAATCACACAAAACACATCAACACACATGCATGTCGTGGTCCTAGTTTTGTCCCCAAGGATTTCCTAGGTAATCTCGTACCTAAACTCAACATCGAACCACACCTGGTGATGTTCTTACCTGCCAATAGCCTAAGCCCAAATCCTCAATCTTTAGGTTTCCATATACCCATACTCTACATCTAACCACCCAAGTAGCGATGGATACCCAAACCCGAGCTCCCTAGGTATTTGTATACGGCCCGATACCAAGCCGCGGAAGCCGGCATCAGATTTCAAATGCCGTAATCATAAACTGTGCACTATATTACAACTCCATATCCTAGCCCATGCCCAAAGACGCTACAGTAATCTGATACCTTAGCCTGATACTGCCGTGACTTCCCAATCCTGGGTCCGTTGACTACTCCATCAACCTACTAATACGAAAGTGAATGCTCCGTTACCCGATGCCACTTCAGTAAAATCTAAGAGTCTCCTTTGTACAGGAGTTCCCACCCAAATACAACACTTATGAACCTCGTCCTGCACCCAATATAATCACAACATGAGTAAACGACCACTTGGGGGCCCCATGTGACAATACCTATAAAAAACATACCAACTATGAATCCAACTATATCCAATAGGTCTAAGAGTTCATATGTTTTACTCTTATACAACATATATTAAAATACTAGAATTCTAATACATGTAAACATCATAAGAACCCTCAAAGACACACTCCAGCTTTCTTCTAAATCCTGGTCTCACAGCTGCCTCGTGCGCTCCCGTGACCGAGTAAATATGTTCCCGACAGGTGAGCTAATGCCCCGCACTGAATCACCCAAGTGGTCTATCACTCTCCACCTATGCATATGCAATGTCTAGGGAACAACACACATTCAAGCAAATTTGTGATCCTACTTGAATGTCTACATGCCATCTCCATGTCTCAAGTCCTCACCGACTCTCACACCCTGCCTAAGCCATATATGAGAAAATAATCATTTTCAAACAACCCAACATCTGAGCACAAACACCAAAACATCTGGTTATGGGACTACCCTCCGAGGCGACTCGTCAGAGTCCGGAAGACATGGCCCTCATCTAAAATGATCTCGTTGGCCCATTTCCAACCCAATTCCTCCGAAATATCCGTGAAATTCCTTTTTCGCAACCATGTCCGCTTTACAAAAACCACGCTACGACCACACCTAACTGCGTTACCCAAAGGCATATGAAATGCATCAGGATGCCATTTCAATAACTCATATCACACATAAATATATCACCATGCATATATTCACATAATTTAAATCATTGACAATCATGTTATGTAATTTCACTTCATCACATCAAAATTAGCTCACTGCGGGCTATCGATCAAACACGCAAAGCAATCCCACTTGAATCACTCGACCAAACACATATTTTCAATGTAAAATTATTTTGAGAATATTTCAGAACAAAGAAACCCCTCGACATCGTCTTCAAAGACAAATTATCGGTCTGACTTTGTGAACCCGACTCTCACACCATTTCCGGCTTCATACAAACCAATACATGATTTAACACATGATTGCACAACAAGAAACTCAATTCGCCGTGATAGCCATCGACCGATCGAAATGTCTCAATAATTTCCAATAATTCGGTCCCAAGTTTTGGGACGGATCAAACAGTCGTTCAAGGCCTTAAACCAACCGAAACATTGAAAAACACTTAAATAAAGTGTAAAACGCAAGTAGGGAGAAACCCCTACCTCAAGGAGTTTAAGGAAACTCCCTAAATCCGGTACCCACACAAAGCCCTCTCCGAGTAGAGCAGTTTCCCTTCTTGTCCCGAAGATTGCCGACGGTCGGATTGCCCGATAATCTAGAGAAAAGGAGGTCCTTCTCTCTCTAAAACCTCCATTTTTCTCCATTTCTGCAGCTACTTTCCCTTTTCACGTTTTTTGCTTCTTTTAATTTGGAGAAGAAGCACTATTCCTTATTTTGACATTTTCCTCATTTAATCAAATTCAAAATGACCATTTTGTCCTTTCTTTTCCCAATTTTGACATTCAAAATGCCACTTATGGCACATGAGTACGTGTTATATGTGACTTTTGTCGTATCGAAAATCATTTTATCAGCATCTAAACGCGATGCCTTCGGAAGGGGGAAAACGTGTAAATTCCGAACACCGTTTCGTGACTTGACGAATCTCGACGTGCTTGCTAGATTTTATGCAGACGATTCCAATGGTGTAGTCCGTTTGGCCATCCGAGATCCGTAGTTAAATTTCGATTTTTAAACTAAATTACAATTTTGTAACCAAAATTATGATTTTGCCCTTCAAAAGAATTGGAATTTCGGGTCTTACACATGCGGTTTAGGAACAAAAAGGAGAAGGAATGTTATACCCTATATGCCTACCTCCGAGTCAAGTAAGATTTTAATTTGAGATAAAGAGAATGACAAAAGAGGCAACCTACTAGATTTATTACATCCATGTTCTAAGTTAAAGAGAATCCACATGTACTTTTAGAATCAAGTAATTAAATTTAGCACATGATGTCTTTAAAAAAGTTTACGAGCACAAGGATGGAGAGATTATTAGTGATAGATGTTATATTAATTCAAGTGCAAATGTATCAAGATATGACAATGTCTTTGGCTAAAATAGGTCATAATGATTTTTCGATCACGGTGTGACTTCTCTCCGCCCATTCACCATTTTGGTGTGGGATCTTTCCAACATTTTCCTTTTAATTATAAAATTCATCCAAAAAAAGTAGATAAATATACCTAAATCTTAACATACCACATATATAGAAAGTGTCTTCTTTTCAAATTTTGAAATTTTGACTTGAACTCAGTGTCAAAGAGACACTTTCTAAAACTTTTAATTTAGTGCAGCGTGTTTTTCACAGACACTTTCTAAAATTTCAAAATTTGAATTTAAACCAAAACATCTCTTAAAGACACTTTCTAAAGTTTCACGTAAATACGCTCCAACCCACTCCATCCCAACAATTCAGTCGCTATTTTAAGCTAGCCCTTTAATTTTTTTTCTTTTGCCAACTATCCTCCCATTTTCACCTTCCCATTAAAGTAAACTAATTTTTATTATCAAGTATCCAAGAAATCTACCAAGGGATAAAAGCAACAAATTCTCCACTGGCGGACCTTACCAAAGAGATTAAAGAACAAGAGGAACCTATAAAAGAAATCAAAATATTATTAAACTTTGAATTGATAAAAGAGTATGCATATCGAAGGGTTTATAGGTCGCTTATTTTCCTAATTCTAAATGAAATTAGACTCTCATAATATAGTCTCCTAATGTAACGAAATAAGACTCCTAATTCTTAGTAAAACACTTAATGTAAATCAAATAAAAACAACCCAACTTTGACTAGGAAACTAAAAACAACTCTTCTACTAACTAATAAGACTCAACTCAAACTAGGACTTATAAAATACAAAAAACAAAATATTGATTTAGGTTAATCCTTCAAACCTTGGCTACGACCATAACTCCTTCCCAAGTCCCTTTACTAAAGTCCTAAAAGTCATTTTGATAGATCTCAATGTTTCACAACCTTTGAATCGAATCATTTGTAATCATGTCCGCTTCATCCTCGGGTTGACCTCGATGGCGAAGATATCTTTTGTTCTCTAAATTATCTCTTGTAAGGGATTCCCTTGATCGCTAGTTTGTGGCTTCTTATACTACTACAAAAGACATTTGTTAACATATAATTTATCGAATTTAATTCAATATTTTGTCATTGTAGGTCATCGCCTTGACTTATATAGGCTTTAAAAGCTACCTTAACAGAGTGTTAAATTCCAAAGAATAGCACACAATGAGCATGATGGCCTTTGTCATGATACTTTGTTAAGGTTGATTATTATTATTGTTATTATAATAATTATTATTATTAGTATTAAAGTAAATCTTAAAAAATTTAAAATTAAAATTTATATTTGATTCCTTAAAAATATAAAAGAAAATCATTAAAACTGTGAATCTAACACATTTTCTGGGGTACACCTTATTTTGATTATGACTGAAAGAACCAAAGTCCCTTTTATTCATTGAAACCCTAAAAATTGAGATATGTCTCTGTGCCTATCTCTTCAATGTTGAAATGTGAGTTCCTCTTTACCTCGCTTTTCTAATTCAAATCTAAAGCCCCTCTTCTTTTTTTCCATTCTCATTTGTTTTTCTTCTTTGCTTTATCTTCTTTTCAATTTTGTAATTTGTTTCTATCCCCGTTGATCCGATAAATTAAAGCAAAAAGGTTAAGGAGAAAACCCATTTTCCATTCTAATTTTTGTTTCCCAATTCAAATCAAAGGTAGAGTAAGTTCTAATTTTCTTTATTTCTCCTTCCACTTCTAGAATTCGTGATCAACCAAATGCATTGTTTGAAGCTAGCTTTTATTAAATTTACATTTGCAATTCCCTTTTAATTACGTTAGTTTTCTTCTTCTTTTTCTGGTTATCAATCTCTTCTTGTTTGATTGTT
Organism: Tetrastigma voinierianum; assembly: GCA_016808115.1. Classification (NCBI taxonomy): domain Eukaryota; kingdom Viridiplantae; phylum Streptophyta; class Magnoliopsida; order Vitales; family Vitaceae; genus Tetrastigma; species Tetrastigma voinierianum. The sequence goes on along the minus strand of JAEQBH010005505.1, from coordinate 101,362 downwards.
TAGAAAAATAGGGGCAGAAAAGGGAAACAAGAAAACCCTTATTTTCAATTTTGTTTTATGTGTTACCAATCTTAAGGGTATGGGTAAGTTTGATTTTTCTTTCTGTTTTAATTTCTTCTTTTTGTTCTTTTTCTTCCCCCCCCGCATTTTAACAATTAATCGGCTCTAGTCATTTTAACCACTTCACTCCGTAGTTGCTTAATTTGGCTTATTTCGACTAAATTGTTAATCTTTTCTCCGTCATTCACTTTTTTTTCTTGTCTTTTTCTCGTTTGACTTGCTCTTTGAGAAACAGGAACATAAAAGAGAAAGAAGAAAAGTGTTACAGTTCTGATTTCTGGGTTTTCAATCTTCAAAATGAAAGCCCTAATAAGCTTTAGTTTCTTCATTCTACAATGTTTTTCTTGTATTTTCTCACTGGCAAAATGCCCTAGGCCTTTTCACCAATATCCCTCGTAAAATTGTCTTTTATTTTCTAGCTCAGTGGATGTAGTTTTTTCTTCCATCTGTGATAATATGATAATACTATGGTACCTCCTTAAGATATTCTTTTCAAGGCATACAAGTTGCTATGACTGTATAACATGCGTGAGAGGCTACCAAATTATCACAGGAAAAAAAAGATTCAGAATTTGACTTTTAAGGGCTTGACTGAAGGATCCCGACCCGGATTAACCTTATGAACCCGAGGGGACCTCCTGACACTCCAATGGATATAGAAACTTTTCCTCAAAACAATCTTGAAGATTCACATGACTAAGCAACTCTAACTAAGAGGGGGTGAATTTATTTTCAAAAACTTTTTCGCACAATAACAATAAACCTTTAATTTATCTAAAATTAGCACAATAATAATAAATCTTTAATTTAAATTCAATAACAATAAATTAAAGAGATAAGGATAGAGAAATCAAAACCCGAATTTATAGTGGTTCGACACAACCTTGCCTACGTCCACTTCTCCTCAACCTTCAACCTGAGGGTCTCCACTAGTGTCAAGCCCAACCCAGCTTCTTTTTCTTTACACTTCTGGATTATGGTCTAATGGGCACCTCTTCGTTATGCACACTTGAAGTTCCAAGCTCCAATCCCGAGCTTGATTACACTCTGGGATTTTGGCCCAATGGGCTCTTAGTAATTTCTTCAAGCTATACACTTGAAGCTTTCTCACTTAGGCACAACGAGACACTCTCAAGCTTTCAAGATCTTTCAAATACAACTGAATCTTTGATGAACAATAAAAGGTACCCAAAATATGCAAATGTAATGAATGCACTCACAAACTAGCCTGGAGAACCACCACAAGAGAAAAAGATGGTTGAGAGCAAGTCCTGTTTTACAAATGATCCCCCCACACTCTGCATTGGCAAGGGATTTTTGACATTATTCACGCACACCTGCTCAGCCTGCTTTTATTGTTTATGGTAATTGCTCACTAACAGATCGCTCACAACACCGCTCACTACCGCTGGTACTGGGTTCATGACACTATTCCACTAGTCACAGTTACTTTTCACATATACTCTGCATCGTCTATGTATACAATATCGCTCACATATACTATACTATTCATACGACCGCTTTTAAATGTTCATTTTTAGATTTATTTAATCTAAAGTTTTATGCCTAAACCTATGTTTTCAAAAGATATGTAATTTTGGATTTGAAAACCGAGTTTGTAAGTAATGCATGATTAATGATGATATCCTAAAGTGCACCAATGCATTCACCTTACATAGATTCCTAAGCTATCAAAATCTTCACTTCATACTTGAGCTTAGAATCTTGGTTACTTGTCAACTTGGTTCTTTGATTTGAGTGAACTTCATTTCCCAAGTGCTTCGATCAACTTCATCGCTATCATCTTAGCTGGTATTATTCTCAATTGATGCTTGATCACTCAAACCTACACTAACTCACCTTAACCAGCTAGTAACTAATAACCTTGGTTTCTTATCACTGCACCACCGAGAGGTATCCTCAAGCAATACAAATCAAATAAAACCATGAGCAACTCCTTTATAATCCTTAACATATCTTTAGAAAATAATGCTAAGAAGTGAGAAAAAATTTTTCTTTTATTTTTCTTTCTTTTCAAACCCTTAGATTTTTTAAAATCGCCGTAGTTTTCCTGCTTTTTTGACTTTCCCTAAATTATAAAACTCATGAAAAACATTTAAAACACTTCAATTCTTCACTTCTAACTTCATTTATGACTTATCGCCCAACCCAACATGTTAATGATAACCCATCCATAAAAAGATACATATATTTATTATTTCATCTCATCAAAATTATTCTAAAACCATCAACTGATGCCATTAATAAAATATTTGGTTTGAGAGGACTTGTTTAATCCGCTTGAATATATCCCATTCACTCAGGATCAAAGTCCACATAGTCTTTTCAAAATTTATATATTATATATATATATGATATATATATATATAAATATAACATATCTTAATATTACACAATATAAAATTTATATATAAGAATATTTGATATACTGTCTCTCATTGTCTGACCACTGTGGGAACTGCCACCTCACAGACTCATTCTAGTCCAAAACTTTGAAACATACTGAAAAAGATATTTCAAAGAAACTCAAAGAGTGTACATTTTATTTAGATAACATTTTCAAAGATAAGAATATACTACAAACAATATGCAATTGAATCACTGGTGCTCTTTGTGAACTTTCTTTTCTTTCTTTATTTCTTCTTTATGATGGAACCTGTGGATAAACATTAATCAATAGTTTCGGTAATCGACTGGGTGAGGACGGGCCTCATTCCGGGGCCATAACCACCACGCTTACTCGAGAAACCACGCTTTGCATAGGGTTCCAAATTATCACCCATCAATGCAAGATATTACTCTAAACACCTATTTCCTCTAGCTAAGAACTCATAACCTTGTCCCCAAATCCACACTAGCACTCCCAATCTACAAACAACATAACATCACAGAAGAAGAAATCATCATAAAAAATCCTTTCAAAATATGATTTGCAAATCCATTTAAACACTTTTACTTATTATTTTATGATTTAAGATGCATTTTACATATTTTTAAATCTCCATAATGTCTTAATATGATGAGATAGAGGAATGAGATATAGATATATGATATATAATATTGATAAAGATAAAAATATTTCCATATGTCTTTAATATTTATATAAATGATTTCCATTAATTTTCTAGTTAATATTTGAAACGATTCATTTTTAAACTCCAATTATTAAATATCGATGATATCACGTCATCTGCTGATCCCGCTTATTTCCTGTCAATTCTGCTTTCTGGTCCCATGATTTTTCACCTTTCGCAGAAATCAGAATTTATTAACTATAATCACTTAACTTACTACATAATTGATTTACTTAATCTCAACGCATCACCTTCTAAGGATCACATGAAATGCACTATCAACTTTAACAAAAAACCATCATTTTATAACTTTTTCAATTAATATCATGAACTGATTATCTCAAATATTAATCAAACGTCTTGCACTGAGAAACTTCCAAGATTCGTCTTTTTGATATGTCCATAATTATACTTCTTAAATAATTTAAAATCTATGCAAGATCCTCAATCAATGCTAACACAAGTTACAATATGTTATGCTAATTGGTTTAGAATCTCATCAATCATCTTATCATATCCCCTATTCTATTCTAATCAGATAATTGAAATTGTTCTTCACCATTTTGAATCTATTCACTTTTTCTTCTATTTGAACTCCAATTGATCACCAAAACCTAAGTTATTGTATTTTATATCTAGATTACTCAAATTCAGAAATGTAATCGCATACCAACTTGGAAATATTTCGCCCTCTCGGGGTTAAATTTTTTTGTACTTCCTTCATACCAGATTACTCCTGTGAAGTCTAATTTACTCAGAATTTTGAATCACTAATTTGGATGAGTGAAACTCACTATGGCCAAACACTACAAACTGATACTCAAAGTGAAGACAATCAAATGGAAGCTACATGAGCTCACCTTTGAGTCCGTATTTGGGAGCCTTAGAGCTACAATTTGCTCTTGGTCCCTTCTATACATTTGTATCCCTATCTTGTATGGTTCTTTACCAATTGTAATCAATTCATTTGGATGATTATAACTTAGTTTATATCCAAAATAAAAACAGGGGTTTTTACAAAAAATTTGACAGCATTCCCTTTAAAAACCCAACAATCTCCTTTTTACAACTATTCCATAATACCTCAAAAACCACATGAAATCTAACTCAAAACAACTCCACAACACTTGAATTGGTGATTTGGAACCTCATACTACAAAACCCTAGGTGAAAATCCAAGAACTCATATGAATTTAACCTGCTAGTCCACCAATTCTATATAAAACCATAATTATGATGATTCCACATTTATTTTACACCAATTGGGTTTTACCCTCATAACCTCAAGAATTCTAGGGTTAATGTGATTTCTCCACAAAACCCTAGACCAAAGGAGCACTAATCTCCATACCAAACCATAGGAAATCCAAAACACCCATGACTTCAAGACAAAAACATACCTTGGTTTGGCCTTCTTCTCCTTCTCCTCCTTCTTCCTCCTCTCTTCCTCCTTCCTCTCCTCATTCTCCTCTCCAAAAAACGTGAGTTTGAACTTTGTGAGACAAAATAGAGTTTGGCTTTTGTTTGTCTCATCACATTTGTAAACTTACTTATACCTTAATCGCCATTAAGTCCTTCATCCTTTTACTTTTGCAAATCAACTTATTTTATTTCAATTTTTGGCATCCTATCTTCTCACATTATGACTTCATATCATTTTTTTATACCTTTAATTGCAAAAGGGGTCCTTGATCACTTAATATTAAAAAGACAACTCTTGTTATTTCTATTATGGTCCATCTCTACTCATTTAATGATTTTCATATCCTTTATAGCAATTACACTTGCACTTTGTTTTAGTACCACAATTCCGGTTCCATAAATTTATCATTTCATACTCATCCCAGCTATTAACTCCAAAATATTACAAGTCTTTCTGGTGTTCTTATACGCCCTGCCGCCATACGTATCGTACACTCTCTCGACGGCTGCTACATCGACTAATATTGATGTTCCAATTTTTGAAAGGTTGCTAAAGCTTTTTTGCTTTTGTGCAAATTCCTCATATTATTTTTATCGGGGATGGTATAGACCCATCAAGAAAAGTCTTTTCAAATTTATATTGCTTGCCCTTATAAGGAGTTATCGGTTGGATGGTGAAGAAATAATTCAATCAATGAATAATATAACTGGGTGATCCCTCACATTATGTTTCTTTTTTCTTTTTTTGTTCCATTTCCTGGTTTATAACTATTGCAATTCTCTATTTTTGCTATTTATAATTTGAAATAAAGTTAGATCCACCTTTTTATTCTTTTTCTAGAAAAATTTTATATATCCATATGCACTCACGCATTGAAAAAGGGAACACAATTTGAGTACATAAAATACAAAGAGTACTGTAGTTAAGAAAATAACTAAAAGATAAAAAATAAAATTTGGGATAACAATTGAGTTTAACATGGGAATTATTCCGAATCACTTTATATTGTTGATAAATGTACTATATCTTGAGTCTATAATTTTAATATGAAACCTTGTATACATTTATTTCTTTTTTAACACCATAACTAGAATTAGAGATTCTTTAGCTGCCATTTACCTAACAATACAAAATGTATTATTGTGTGTTTGCTTTCCACATTCTCCACCTTTGTAAGCTATTCGTAACGGATTTGTGGTTATTGAGAATGGTTCTTTGTCCTCAAATTTAAAGCTCTAAATGGGAATGTGGCACCCCTAACCCGAGGGTCCCGTTGACAACCCGTCAACCCGCGGAATACTCGTGGATGTTGAATAACCCCACACCACACCATCGTGTCCCCTTTTCCGGGACCCATGATTTAACGAAAATTGAGCAGAGTCTCCTTTGTACGAGGAGCTCTACCCAAAATACAACATGTATAATTACATGGCAACATGGCCCAATAGTATGCCAAACACCACAACAGTCCACATATGAGTAAAATGGCCACTAGGCCCATTTATCCATACTAAAACATATACACATGACTCATAAAACCAGTCCATAAGAGTTTAAATCTACATCACTCTATACAACAATACAAACCCATATATATTTAATATTAAATATATATTAAAGCCAATAATCCGACTTCTTCTTCTCAATCCGACTCTAAGGAGATCGTCAACGGGAACGTCCCACGAGACCGAAATGGTCCCACGACGGGTGAGCAAAGCCCAGTGATAATCTCCTACATGTCACCACCTAAATTCACATGTGGTCGATGTCCAAACACATCCGTGGCAAATAGCGCACAGTTTTTCCCACCTAAATGTCTACATGCCATGAATGAGACTCGACCTACCATGCCCCATGTATCGAGCTCTCGTCTGCTCCATCACTCAATATGTCATTGAGTAATATATCCCAGTCACTCATCGACCTGGCCCTCATGATATGCATATGCCAATGTGACAATCACACCGGTATTACTAATGACTCCATGTATCGAGCTCACCGCTCCATTACCCAATGCAAGTGTCAATGGGCAACAAATCCCAAGTCAATCCCGACTCCTATCACACAACCTGAAGTTTATGTAATAAACATGACCGTGTGTCTTCTTTGGGCAATAGAACTTTTTGGATCATACCCATGTTCCAGTCTTTTCACCTAAGGGGGTTAACGGTCCAATTCTTGCTCTGCCCAACACACATTATTTATATTTATTTTTATGTTTTAAACCGTCAGACATCTATCGACGTCGTCCAGCACGATGTCCAACCCATTCATCAACACCGATGATGAATGACCATATCCACACACACCCAATATGTTGATGTCCCCGTGCATATGCAATGCTAATAAACACGTAAATTTTCATGTTATACGTATGATGCACACTACATGGAACATTCTAATCAATCATACTTCATGTCAAGTACCATGCAACATATATTGCAAGCATTTAAGTTCCATACATTTCATGCCAATCTTTATAGATATTGTAGTATCATGCATATTAGCATTCATCAATACATGACTAAACAAGTAATGTCATATAGCCTTCCTTAGGCTAACTCATGGAAATTCATACCCAATACAATAGCCTATAGCATGCCATGCAATGGTCATATCAAAACTCGGCTATTCACATCGACACAACCAAATAACCTGCACACTTGCAAAACATGGAGCCGTAAAGTTGTCAGGATTCACCCACGCCTTTCACAGTAATACGGAAGAATCTTGACTCAATGGGATTTCCATAGAGTCTAATAACACCCCAAATGGACTTCAGAAGCGAAAGATATGGTCGTCACAAGTTGGAGGCAAACAAAATAGGAAATGACCCCTGTGTCTCACCTATACACTTGGTACAAACACCATATTTAAGCAAGGATGTGGATTCCAATTATCCTCCACATGAATATGGATAGGTTCTTGATTCAATGGGATTTCCATAGAGTCCAAGAACACTCTAAACGGAGTTCGAAGGAAGAAGTTATGGCCTTTTTATTCAAAACTGATCAGTTTACTTTGCTTACACTAGAAACAGTCTGTGATACCCGATTTTAGCGGTCTTAATCCATAATTTGACACAGGTTATTTGTATATATTTGAAGATACGGTTCTTAGGGTTCTTCCTAACCGGAATCAATTTAAATCGTATCACTGAAACTCAAGATATGTCTTTAACAACCGAGACTACTCAGCTTTTCAAACATAACCGTAAACTGCTCGAACATAGCCCTTCTCAATGCTCTTCGAAACCAAAGTGGTTGACCTGATAGACCTATTTCAAGGAAATATGTTATCCTCTAAGTCTAGTTTATCAACAATTGGAATCACTCAATTTAGATGAGTGATGGCCAAGTTATGACCAAAACTTAGTCACAGTGTCTCAAAACAAACCAGGAAAACTGCATGAACATAGCTCCACTTTGAATGCATTCATTCCAAAGTGTCCGACCTCGATGTAATTCCACTAAGGATATGTTCTCCTATAAATCTAGTTTATCCAAAAATTGGAATCACTTGATTTGGATAAGGGACGACCAAGTTATGGCCAAAACACAGTCATGGGGTCGGAGGAAAAAAAACTTGACAACATTCTCCACTTTGACACACACACATGCCCTTAGATAGAAATTAAACCGAGAAGGATAAAAACCCTACCTCAATTTGTGTGATTTCCCGAGACACTCTTTTCGCTTCACATGAAACCCAACCTTGGCTTTAAATCTTGTGATTCCTGGGTACCCACGCGTAGTCTCTCACGATGAAAGTGCTTTTAACTCTCGGCCTGCCGAGTTCCAACTGGCAAACCCCGTGAAATCTCCGGGGAAAGGTTTCTTTTCTTCTTCCTCCTCCTCTCTCTCTCTCTCTCTAACGTTTGGTCCTAGACCACCTTGTGAGATCTCTTTGATTTTTTTAGATATTTATTGTATTTATACATGAGACACGTGGCTCACATCGCACATGTGTCTTTCGGGCTTCCCCAAACGCTTTCTCCTCAAACAATTTCTTTCGTCTTGGTTTCTGTTCCATCTATCTTATATGGACATTCTTTAAATATTTGACATTTTCATGATTTTTCTAAAAATCTCGTTTTTGGAGTCCACTTGACGTCCCTCGTCTTGAAATTCGTGAAAATCCGATTGTTTCGGAATTCAATGAAATTCGCTTGGGTGACTAGATTTCACGAGACGATTCCAATGATGAAGTCCGTTTCATCATCCGAGATCTAGAAATAATAAAATTACCATTTTGCCCTCTTCCTAGCAAAAAATTCAAATTCTAGGTTTTTTCCCCTGGCCTTACAAGGTGCCGTTCATAGAGGTTGCTTAGATTTTATGTGATCATAGTTTTATGCTACTATTCTTTCTTAGTAAGTCTTATATGCATTATAATGCTTTGTTAATATGCAATTTTTATACCATCAAATAAAAAATAACCCAAGCAATCTTCGATCCATAGGTTTAAGTTACTACTCACATTGGTAAGACATTTCTTTGTATTTTTCGTCTTTATAAAAATAGAAACATTTCTTTTTATTTTTTTGTTGCTGATTTGTTTTATTACTACATGTTTGAACTTGAATTTTATACCAAAGAGTTATTACAACATGTCATGTTGAATGGAAGAAAAACTTAGACAAGATAATCTTTGTAAATGCTTTCTGTGTTTTAATTTTTCTTCAATTCCGTATTAGTTTATTCATTATATTTATCTATTTATTGGTATTTTGAGAATGGGTTATTTTTTCATATTCTTTTCTCCTTTTTATACATGTCAGTCTTTTAAATATTTGACTCATGTTTTAGGAACAACCCACTATTCCAATAAATTATAAAACATGTCTACTCAAACAACCATGTATTTCATGGTGGTTCATTAAATGGTGGCCCCCTTATTCTCCCTTGTATCTTTATTACATTTTTTCCTACATTCTCCCCATCCTATGCCTTCTTACTTCCTCATTTGAACCCCTGGTGTCTTTACATATATGTATTTTTATTATCATTTTTTTCCACTTTCTACTCACCCCTCTACACCTTACCTCCCCCAACCTCATTAGCCGGTCAATAATAGGATAAGACCTTTACTACTTATGTTTTGAACCCGATTTTAGGTCCTCCCCTTTTATATTCCTTCTTGTTAAATTTACTTTTTTTGTCAAGAATAACTTTATTGAATTTTATCTATTTTTTCCTCAAACACTTTTCTTTTAGTTAATTACAATATTATTACTATGATAAATTTTTTATTTTGAGCATTTAAATTAAGATGTTTAGATAAATTAAAATGTAGGATATTCTAGTTATTTAAAAATTATATTAATTAAAAAACTTATAAGTTTGTCATTTAATTTTTGAAAATTGAAAAGGAAATATCAAGTGTTTAGTTTTAAGTTTATCTTATAATTTTAGATATTTTAGAAAACTAAACTATATTTTTGTAATGATATCAATAGTAAAAGAAATTAAGTTAAATATTTAGTTTTTCTTTTGTTCTTGAGTTGGGGATGTGTTTTCCTTTCATTATTGAGTCTTTTATGGTTTTCTTGTTTTGGTTTGAAATGATTTGGAATGAAATTTATCCTACTATGATATATTTATGGGATTGTGTTTTAATTTTTTTCTTTCTAAACTCCAAGATGAATATACATTGTATATTTCTTTGCTTTGAGCCAAGTCTGGAATTATGACTCTAAAAAAAATGGGGGACATATTATAACTTTGGTTACAAAAAATAAGAAGCATGTTGATGGTTTGAGGTATTTGGTCTAGGTTAATTCCATAGCAATCTATACAGTTTGAGAACAAAATTTGTAGACATATTTGAATATGGAAGCAACCCATGGAATTTGTGGAGATGGTGCATGCCAACATGGGTATGGAATTTGTATGACTCCACATACTCACCCTCACTTATGGGTTATTTTGTACGATCACACTTTTTTTTTACTGTTTTCAACTTAAGTTTTAGGAGGAGCTATCTCACACTTTATCGAATACCTCTTTTTTTTCTTAGAATCAAAGTTCAATTTTTCAAACATTCTAAATCAAAGTTCAATTTTCTTAATTATAATTTAAATAGAAGATATTTTTCTATACCTCAAGAATCAAATTATTGTGTATATGAATGTAAAAAATTAGTTAGAGAATGAAGAAGTACATGTCAAAAGAGCTGATTCTGATTTCTTATCTTATACTATCAAAAGGGTACACTAATGTGCTTATGTCTAAATATATTTCACTTCTTAATTAGTCTCTTCATTTGCTTATCCCTTATTTTTTTTGCACTTTGCATTATATTATTGTACACTCGTTTGTTTCTTTTTTATATTTTAGACTTGGGCCTTAATTTTTATTAAGGATAAAAATAAGTCAAAATAAAAATAAATTGTTACCACCAATAAAAATTTTATATCAGTTGGCTTGGAATGTCTAGCTATATTTGGTTATGCCTTTGTTCTTGTTATGTTTTGCATATGTCATAGTATGAATAATGAAGTATGAAAAAATTAAAGTATGATGAGTTCAATTTATTGAAGAATTTACATATTAAATATGGTTATTGATTTATGTATATAAACTATATGTTTTAATAAGATACCTTAATTAGATGTCATGACTATTAAGCTATTTAGTAGGGGTGGTCGGGGATGGTTCGGTTAACCGAACTGTGGCATAAAATAAAAACGAACCGTTAGTTTTTGGTTTGTTATTTATATAAACCAAAAACCTAACCATTAATATGGTTATCCAAATCTTCGGTTAACCATAATTAAAAATTAAATTTGCAATTCCATAATCATATATTAAAGTTCAAATTATACACTATTATAAATACAATAAAATAAATGCAAAGGAATAAATGAATACAATCTATTCATTTGTAATCCCATGACACTTGTGCATTTATAATACATCCACAAATAATATATGAAATGCATGAGATTAGATAATTTAATCACAGTTTTTTAATCAACCACATGTTTTAACAACTTAAATAAAAAAGAAACCGATCCAAAGAAATCATAGCCTATATGCTTTGGTTTGGAGGAAAATGATAAAAGCTTAGTTTGGAGGAAAAAAGTGAAAATGACAGATAAAAGTTGGAAAGTCTCAACTCACACAAGTAGGGAAACCTATTTTATATATATATATATATATATATATATATATTGGTTAATTGAAACCACATGGTTTTGTATTTTGTGAATCGAAACCTAAACCGAAACCAAGATATGTGTAAAACAAAAACCAAAACCGAACCTGTAAGACCCGAGAAATTCCAATTTCTGGAAAAAGGGTAAAATCGTAATTTCGATTACAAAATTGTTAATTTCTAAGTTAAAAATCAGGACTTATTCCTGTGATCTCTGGGATGACTAAACAGATTCATCATGGAATCGTCTCTAAAATCTAGTTAGCATGTAAAAATTCTTGTAATATTCCGAGACAGTTGGAGTTGGCACATTTTTCGAGGCATCGCGTTTCATGTGCCGTAAAACGATTTTCGATGCGACGAAAGTCACATATAACAAGTACTCGTGTACCATAGGTGGTGTGAGTAGAGAAATGATGGAAATGGACGGCCGAGATAGTACCGAATGTCAAAACTGGAGAAAGAAGGGAATTAATTGAATAAATTGATTAAATGAACTAAATGCCAAAATAGTGTACAGGAGTCTTCTTCTCAAATCAAAAAGGTGAAAAAAAAATGTGAAATGGAGGGAATTGAAAACCAGTAGAAGCCAAAAATGGGAAATGAAGAAAACGGATGCGCAGGGTCGGGAACCAAGGACCTAAAATGAGTGGCGACGGCTACCGGTGAGTGGTTTCATTTATGGTCGTGATAGCGTTGATTCTACCGATAGTAAATCGTTGAAAATAGCTTATCTGGGGTGGATCCAAGTCGAACTGCGGGTGAGTTAGCCTGGCCTGCCTTCCTTCCTCGCCGTGGGTTTGTGGAGAAGGATCTCCCGCTTCCGCACGACCTGCATTCGCGGTAGCTTGTTTGGTCGAAGTTCATCCAGTGGATGCATCTAACTTAATTTTAGTGTTACCTAAATCATGGGTCCTAATCCTTGCTTCACCAGGTCGGGCGCAGCACGCTGATGTGATTCCGGTCTTTCGGTCTCGCTTGAGTTCGTGATCAGTGGGAGCCGCTTAACGTGTTTTCGGTATCCAAATCGGGTCCTTGATTTCTCGTTATTCACTTAAGGTCGCCGCAGCTCACCGACTACCGTATCCGGAACTCGGCTTTCAAATGGGTCCGATTCGATCACCGATTCGGCTCAAGGTTTCAATGAAGGTCGTGGTCTCCGCTCCCATGCAGAGTTAGCGCCCTAAGTGGATCGCTGCTATCGTGTCGATGAGTTCAGACGACGTCAAGATTGGTCGCCATAAATGCTCCTGGGACCTTGACTTCGTTACCGATGGGGTCTTATTCCTCCAGAGGTATCATCTTGATCGATCTGGGTCAAGGCTCGTTGAAGAGTGAGGTCCGAGAGCAGGTTTGGGCCGCCGGGAGTTTTGACAAACTTCGAGGTGGGTTTTCCCTACGGCGCTTTTATTCCCCGCTTTTAAGTACTTTACAAATGTTTTTCCAAACGTTGAAGTCACGCTGATCTCATCCCAAACCTTTGAACCGACCGATAGTTAAGTGAATTTTGAAACTAAGAGAAGTGTATTCAAAGTGGATCGCTACGCTGGCCTGGGGGCCACCCAGGCTTTTACAATAAATCATTTACTCAGATTGAATGAGTTTTAAAATGGTCGAGAATTGCGTTCACTAAGTGAACCGATGAATTGTGATTTTTCGGGAATAGTAACTCAGGGTTTCACTATTCCTGAAACAATGTTCTCAAAAATATATTTTTGTGAAAATATGTCTGATCGGAAAGATTTAATCAAATTAATGTATTGATCATTAGCAATAAGTGAGCATTTTAGAGTTTGAAATGATAATTATACTTATTAAGATCAGATTGGATATTATGTGGATATGCATAAAGTTTTTATGATATTTCATGATTAGACCTGTATTGAATCGTATTAAGATAGAATAATTCCATATAAGAATCGGAACATCTTGTATTTATGAGTGAGTGGCTGAGACAGTCTGTGGAGGAAAACAATTTAGTGGGTCTAAAAGGAAGAGACAATTGATATTCATCAGAGGGTAGTCCACAAACAAATAATATATCAATCGCTGTGCCACCCAATCGATATTTATCTGAGCAGAAATTATTGAACAAATAATATATCAATCAGTCTGAGTGCCCAATCTGATATATATACAATAATTCCAGGGATATATCCAAATAAACAAAATAATAATTTTCTAATGAGGCTTAGGCGAGTGTGATGGGAGCCTCTGGTGAGGACTCCTGGATCTGAGTCGTCATGTAGACATTCAAGTAAATCATGCATTTGCTTGAATGTGTGTTTTATTGAAACATTGCACTCGCACATGTAGTGTGGTGAGTAGCCCACTTACATATCTTCACTACTTCCAAAAAGATTAGCTCACCTGTCGAGTGATATTATTTTACAGTAATGTGGAGGGTGCGATAGAGATCGCCGGTCCGAGAGACAAGAGGATTAGAAGAAAGCTCGTTATGGCTTTGATGTATACATGTATTAGAACTTTTAAGTTTAATGTAAGGGTATAAGATAAGAGTAAAAGCATATTAACTCTTGTAATCTATTGGTATATAGTTGGATTCATAGTTAGTATGTATATTGAGTATTGTTTATGGGCCCAAGTGGTCATGAATCATAAATCGGTTATCGACTTTTTTGGGACAGTTTATGTGTTCAAGATTTGGGGTAGAGTTCCTCGCACAGCCGGAGACTTCGCCCCGATTTTCGTGGAAAAATGCTCCGTCACCCAACATTCACGAGTATTCCGCGTCGACGGTAGTCAAACCCGACCCGGATCTGGGTGTCACGTAAATTCGCATCGCATTAGGTATACGAATACCAGTGGAGCTCGTGTTTGGGTATCCATCACCACTGGGTGGTTTGATGTTCGCTTAGGTATGAAATTACTTCCAGGAGATATACCTAAACAAACTAGATAATCGTACATGTAAGCCAGGTGTGCTTTGATACATCGTTGTTTGAATGGTGTGTATAACATGTTAATTGTTTCAGGTCGAGATTGTTATGTGTGCTCGGGTGATTGTAGCAATACTGGACGTGTTAGAAAATAGCTTACTTTACAAAGGAGTAAACCGAAAACAAAATTAAATTAAATAAATTTCATAAATTTATTTGGTTTAGAGGTGAAGAAAAAATTAATTTTTTTGGATTTTACAAGGTGTAAAACTGAAGAAAAGAGAAGAAAATAAATTTTTAGAAATTTATTTGGGTATTATGGAAAATGAAAAAAAAAATCAAATAAAATTTGACAAAATTTCGAAAAATAAAATTTTCAAAAATGAAATTTTCGAAAATAAATGTTTTGTTGAAAAAATGTTTTAAATGTAAAATTGATTGTCTTGCATTACCTTTAAATGCCAAGACAATGTGTATACACTGATTTATGTGTATGATTAGTGTCTCGGGGCTGTGTTTATGCCTTAGAGATACTGTATTGAGAATTGACTTGCCATTGAATTGTGTAAATGGCTAGCGAGGATCTATGACGTAGAGACCCGCTTCCAAGAGGTAATCGGTCGACACCACCATTATTTGATAAGCAGACTCTTTCGAGGTCAGGTATTGCTTAATAGGATCATGCACACTGACAGCTAGTATAAAGAAATAGATAGAACATCCAGCAACCTTCCAGAGGTTTAAAGACGATCATCCCCCCTCCTACATTCACAAGGGGGAGGAGATCCAATAGTGGCCGACCATTGGTTCATGTAAATCGAGAAGGTGTTAGAGGCTATGGAAATTACCTCTGACGTGACCCGGATTAGACTAGCTGTGTTCTAGCTAGAGAGTGAGGCCCAAATATGGTGGAAATGGGCAAAGACTCCTGAGAGGACCTTAGAGGAGCCTTAGTATGTGAGTTCTCTCCTGTGGATTGCATGAGGATGATTTGATGATATAGTCGAGGTCAAGGAAGGCCTGAGATCTTGAGACTCCACCATACGCTGACCTCGAGGATCAAGCGGATATATGTCAGTTCGATGTCATCCCGAGGATGGATTGGCCGACATCTTGGCTGTGGCTGCATTCTGATCAGGAGCGTATGAGGGTTACCGCCACACGCAGATCTTCGGCATCGTGGTGGTGTTTCAGTGGAGACAAGCACGACATTTCGCTTCAAACAAGATATACGAGTCCAGTGTCGTGACGCTAATGCATCGCTAGCGAGCCCACCTCCGGAGGACGAGGAGGGACCGCATCAGATCTACCTCCGCAGGCGCGAGTATGCGTGGATGTTTTTCCGTAGAGCGCTACCCGACTACCTCCACATGTGGATGTGACTTCTTGTGATTGAAGTTACACCTGGTATTTCACCATCTCATGACTCATAAGATAGATGGCACCGGCTGAAGCTGTAAGAACTCGTGAGTCCAGCCACAGAGCTACTGACAAGGTCTATTAGACCGAAAGACTTCACCATGGGGCGCTCCCGATTCTATTTGTGAAGAAGAAGGATAAGACCCTTTCTCGACTATGCATTGACACGACAATTTGAACCTGGTTACGATAAAGAACCTGGGTGACCTATTACCAGGATGATTTATTTGTTTTATCATTGAGGAGCGCGACATCTACTCCAAGATAGACCTTCAGACCGGGTTACCATCGCCTGAGGGCAGATAGAAATATTCCTAAGACAAATGGCTAGAAGCCGCATGGGCACTTTGAAGCCATTTGATGCCCTTCTGACGGGACGACGCGCCAAAGAAGATTCATGGATCCTTGCATAGGATATTCCAACCCTATTTAGATCAGTTTCTCGTAGTCTTCGTGGATGACATTTCGACTCACTCCCGCCGAGTGGAATGAGTATCACTTGAGGATCGTGGTTACTTGTCGAGACCATCGCTGTACGCCAAGTTCAAGAAGTGCGAGTTCGCCATCGATGTGATTCGGGACACGTGGTGTCGCATCGAGGTCGGCCACCCAAGTAGGTCAAGTCGGGTATGCTGATGATTGGGGAGAGGCCAGGCTTCCGGGCCTCGAGATACCAGTTTCTCGGGATCGATGGGTATTGCTGGAGATCTATCGAGGATTTCTCTCTAGATACAAGACTTATGACTGAAGTCGACCTGTATGGAGGTCAAGTTCGAGTGGGATGACCGATGCGTAGATACCCGTGAATTGAAGAGGAGATTCTACTTCACTCCCATCCCGATAAATTCCGATGAGGACAAAGGGGTACACAAAGTATCATGGATGCCTCGAGGGCCGGATTGGATGCGTTTGATGCAAATCGTGAGGGTAGTAGCTTGCCTCGCCAATAAGAATCACGGGGCATAACTACTCCCACACACGATATGGAGTCAAGGCCTAGTTCCCACCTTGAAGATTTAGCGCCCACTACTTACATGGCGAGGAGTTCAAGGCGCACTGCACCATAAAGTCTAAAGTATATTTTCACACAGCTAGACCTCAACATGAGGCAACGCTGCACTGACTGAAAGTTCCTAGCTGGGATTACGAGACCACTTCAGATTACCATCCTCGGGTAAAGAAAATATGGTGGCCGATGCACTACCTAAGTCACGAGAGGAGTTAAATTCTAAAGTATAGCTTCTCGAGTGGCAAGATGCTCGAGACCGGGATAGTTGGGCTACAAGACAACGAAAGCAGACTGCTGTGGTACCTTGGGAGTTTAAGGCTACACCGTCACAGGAAAGCGAGCGATCGAAGTTCCAAAGGGGCGTGACGCAAAGATAAGGTCCATCGTGATTGAGTACGCCGGGCACGTGACAAGGGTCGGACCGTCACGTGATGGTAGTCTTAGATATGGGGACGGCAAGGGTTCCTCACTACCGATTCGGAGGAGATTCTCGCGAGTTTCACCGCTTCTCGATTCGCCAGGCATCCGTGTGGCACGGATGGCCATGATCTTCTGGCCAATACTATCAAGTGGGATGAAGAGACACGGGGACTTTGTTCGACGATGTCTCGCGATGTCAACAAAGTTACGCCGAGCACCAAAAGCCCGCAAGAGGTTACTCACCATCACTGGAGGAGTCATGGAAGTGAGCACGGCCACGATGGACTCGGCGACCATCACCACAGCCAGGCTACGACGCGCGCATGGGGTGATAGAGCGGACCCAGCCACGAAGTCGGCATTTTCTGGGCCGTGCGACGACCTTCGCCGAGAGATCTCTACCTAAGCATTCGAGAGATAGTCCCGCTACACTGAGTACCAATCCATAGAGGCCCGATAGAGACCCGAGGTTTACTGCACTCGGGAAGAGTTTCCAAAAGGCTATGGGCAACACTACCGACCATGAGCAATAACGATTCCACCCAGACATGGCCAAATTCGAGAGATTCATACTGCATTAGAGGACATGTCGCGAGCAGCCGCCCGGATCATATAGCCGGAAGAAAGCACTTCGCCTAGTGGAATTCACCTACAACAACAGCTATCGTGCAGAGTGGATATACAGATGGCACCGCATGAGGCAACTATGGGAGGCCACTGTGTCAATGGTCACAGGTTTGACCGAGGTGGGAGAGCCCATCACCTGGCCCCGATCTCGAGCTTCAGACACTCGAGAAGGTGAGCTACACACACACAGCCTTCTCATGGCTCGGGAAACATGTAAGAGCTATGCGATGTGCGACGCCAACCCTTAGACTCGAGGTCGGGATCACGCCTTCTGAAGGTGATGCCATGGAAGAGGGGAGTGGTCGTTCTAAGAAGCTTGAAGCTATCGCGAGGTTCATCGGACCTGAGATACTCGAGAGGGTAGGCACCGAAGGCGCACTCGCCATATATATATCAGCCAAGACAAAGCGCCCACGAAGCTTCATGTCTCCTTGTTTAAATATACCCGTGATCCAAATTTCTGCGTAGTGGATTGGGGACATATCGAGGTCACACTGATGACCTTCGGGAGAGGGACCGATGTATATTGCCAGAGCCGTGGATCTGCTTTGCGACGCAGATCGCGAGGCTAGGCGAGGGTGCTGGGCGGCGCACTATGGAGTGGAGGAGTCACCACTGAACGAGATTAATACAATGCGGGCCACCTATCCCTTCGCTTAGGATGAAGGTACGTGATTTAGTCGCTTAAGATTTAAATGACCGCTTTACACATGGTAGTAGTGCACGTTGCATATGCATGTGAGTGATTTGATCGTCCAGAATTTCGGACGTGTACCTTTTGGCCAGGAGAACGAAGACTTGCAAATTCCACCGGAAAAAGGCAAAATCGCATTATCGATTACATAAAATTGCGATTCTTTTATTAAAATCCGAATTTATTCCTAGGATCTCTGGATGACGAAACTAATTTAACCGAATCGCTCCTCGAAAAATCTAGCTTAGCGCGTAAAATTTGTAATATTCCGTGACTCCGGCCTGCGAGTTTTCGGCACGCTTTTCGAGGTATCAAGGCTTTCGTGTGTCGTAAAACGATTCTTCATGCGTTAGACGAAGTCACATATAACAGTACCGTGGTACCATAAGTAGATGAAGAGTAGTAAACGATAATTCCGACTTAGATAGTGCTAATGTCAAAACTGGAGAAAGAAGGGAATTAATTGAATAAATTGATTAAATGAACTAAATGCCAAAATAGTGTACATGAGTCTTCTTCTCAAATCAAAAAGGTGAAAAAAAATATGTTAAATGGAGGGAATTGAAAACAAGTAGAAGCCAAAAACGGGAAATGAAGAAAACGACGTGATAGTCGAACTAGGGACCAGCAGTTTTAGTGGCACCCACACGGTGAGTGGTTTCATTTATGGTCGACAAAGCGTTGATTCCACCGATAAAGGTAAATCTCCATGGAAAATAGCGCTATCTGGGGTGGATCCAGTTTAACTGTAAGTGAAGGTCTGGCCGACGCCTTCCTTCCTGCCGTGGCTCGCTGGAGAAGGATCTCCGCTCCGCACTGACCGTATCCAAAGCCATTGTTCGTCGAGTTTATATCCAGGTGGATGCATCTTAACGAATTTGTGTTACCCAAATCATGGGTCCCGAATCCGCTCTAACTTGTGTCTGGGCAACATGTCGACTACTGTGGTCTTCTTGCTTGTTTCAGTCTCAGATCTAGGTGGGAGCTCGGCTAGAACGGTTTTCGTGGTATCCAAATCAGGAGTCCTTAAATTCAAGTATTCACTTGGCAGGCTGCCGGCCACCCGATCGCGCGGTATCCGGAACTACCAAATGGGTCTGATTCTCGATCACCGCATTCGTCAAGGTTTCGTTAATGAAGGCTCGGGTTCGGGCTCGCAGTTGGGCGGCTTCTAAGTGACTCCGCTATTTCCAGTCGATGGAGTCGTGACGACGGTCATCGTCGCCATAAATGTCTCGGGGACCTGGACTTTCGCTGTCGCCTGGCGGGCCCTATTCCTTTCGTGAGGTATCATCTCGATCGATCTTCGTCAAGGCTCGCGAAGATGCGAGGTCCGAGAGCAGTATCAATGGGCTAGGAGTTTTCGACAAAACTCCGCGAGGCAGGGTTTCTCTCCTACTTATGCTTATTCTCGTGCCTAATTCTTTACAAATGTTTGAGCCGAATGAGGTCAGCAAATGCTTTGACTCCGCCCCAAACTCAACCGACCGATATGAATTTTTGAAACCCATATAAAGTACCGTGATCGCCACGTACCGGGTTCGGGGTGTCAAATCGCGCTTTCGCATAATAAATCATGTTTTGATTGAATGAGGCCTAAATGGTCATGAATTGGCGTTCACTAAGTGAACCCATGAATTAGATTTTTCAGAATAAGAAATCTGTGGTTTCACTATTCTAAACAAAGTTGTTCTCAAAAATATACTTTCGTGGAAAATATGTTCTTTGATCGAGCGATTTAAATTAAATTGCTCGTGTTTCGATCATTAGCCCAAGTGAGCTAATTTTGATGTTTGAAATGATAATTACAATAGGACATGATCGGTGATCGATATTAAGTGTGGATATGTGCATGTTTACATATTCACAGATGTGATTGGGGATCAGATTGAATTGGGGTGTGGTATATTCGTATATGAATCAAACAACGGTGATTATGATGAAACAAGATTTAGATGCGCCTGTGAGAAAATGATTCGAGGGGTTGTCTAAAAATCGATATTCATCTACTGCATCCACAAACAAATAATATATCAATCGCTGAACAATTGATATCTATCGAGGTAGTCCACAAAACAGTCAATATATCACCGTCTGAGCGCCCAATTGATATATATACATCGGAGGGTTGTCCACAAACAAACAAATATAATAATTTTCATACGAGGCTTAGGCGAGTGTGATGGAGTGGGTGAGGACTCGGGATCTGAGTTGGTCATGTAGACATTCAAGTAGGATCATGCATTTGCTTGAATGTGTGTTTTCATTGGAACATTGCACTCCGCATTAGGTGGTGAGTAGCCCACTTGTGGTGCATTCCACTAATGAGCATTAGCTCACCTCGTCGAGGGATATTATTTTTATAGGTACAGGAGTTGCGAGGAATTTACACCTGGTAGACCGAGGATTAGAAGAAAGTCAGGTGGTGGCTTTGATGTATACATGTATTAGAACTTTAAGTTTAATGTATGTATAAGATAAGAGTAAAACATATTAAATCGTAACGTCAGGGTATTATAGTCATCCATAGTAGTTGCATGTATATCGGTATTAGTTTATGGGCCCACGGGTCGCTTTCTTTAATCATAAACTGTTATATTGGACTGTTTGGGACTGATTTTCGTGAAAAATGTAGGGTCACCCGACATTCACGAGTATTCCGCGGTTGACAGTAGTCAACGACTTCGATCTGGGTATCACAACCGCCGCTTCGATTAACCTTTCACTCTATTTTGGTTTGGTTTTATCATTTCGCTCTATTTCTTATGTTTTTCGCTTCACCCTTACTATTTAGCTTCGAGGTTCATTTTTAGCTTGATTATTAATTTATTTTCATTGTTCATTTTCTATTGTTATATTAGTTAGAACAATTTTTTTTAGTATATTTATATTTCAAGTATTTGTATTATATTGTCCTAATTGATTTAATAAATCTTATATCACTTTTGTTAATAGCAAACTTATGGAATGATCTCCATGTTTGCTAGTGGAAGGGTTGTCATAGGACTTGTTGATATCATCTCATCTCTTCATTAGGTTCTACATTCCTTCAAGAAAAAAGGTGCAACACTATATTACAAAAAATATGGTAAGAGTAAAATTTTATATTATGTTCAAAAAATGGTTTAAAATATTTTTTTGGGGCGTTTATTGTTAATTATTATATTAATGTTATGTTTGTCCTTATGTCCAAAAAAAAGAATGAAGACAACTATGATGAAGAAAAAGACCACCTCAAATAAAGATGATGTCAGAAGTTTTCGCTTTATGCTCAGACAACGGAGAGTAACTTTAAAAGATTTATCAAATTTTATATTTGGATATCGTATTGTAAATTTTTCTTAATTTTAACTATATTCACATTGTTTAATGGTTTGATCATTTATTATTGTAATTAATAGATTATGTACCTTATTTAATTCATAAATATGTCTCTTAAGGTAGATAACCATGATATATATATGGACCTTTAGCCTTAAATACATTCAAGGAAAAACTATAATAGAAGTATTTAGCTAACCTCGATATAAAATCAAGTAACATTTTAAACTTGACATATAATAGAAAAACTTCTCGACATATGTATTCAAACTTGTTCGAACCTTGACATAGAATACAAAATTTTTCGATATATATATATATATATATATACATATATATATATATATATATATATATATATATATATATATATGTCAAGCTTGTTTTTAAACTTTTATCGATATTAATCGACATAGATGACATATATAAGAAGTAGTCTATCTTTACCTAAATATATTTTATCTCGATGGTGAAAACTATCAATGAAAGGCTCTTTTCTTATAAGGTTATCCTCTACGATTCTCAGGTAATGGTGCAAGCATCATCCTTCTACTATCGACTTATCGACAATCTTTTCATAACTCCATTGTGGCGCCTTTTATTATCCCATTGACTATATCAATCAATCATTCGGCAATTGATTGTGGTGTCTTCATATCATCCCATTGACGACAATCAATTATTTCATATACCTCGATCATTCATCACAATCCGTCCTCAGAAATTGGTATCTGAGGCTCGATGGCCAGTCATAAGCCAAAAGGTTCTTGTCGTTGGAGATACACTGTAGTCAAAGACGACATTAATATTGAGATTGTTGTTCAACATCCAGTGGTGCACCCATTTGAGGTCCTATCATATAGTGAAGACTGGTGGGCAAGTCTTTTTTTTCCTCGCGGGGCTGATACAGAGTATTTCGTAATAGTTATAGGGAATTCAACCTTGATTACAGAAGATTCAGATTCAGTTGTGAAACATTGAGATTATCGTGGTCAAGGCTTGAGGAATAGTTTGACTAAGTCAATATTTTGATTTTTATGTATTTTCTTAAGTCCTAGTTTGAGTTAGAGTCTTATTAATTAGTAGAAGAGTTGTTTTTAGTTTCCTGTCAAAGTATGAGTTGTTTTATTTAATTTCCAACAAGTTGTTTTTATTAGAATTAGGAGTCTTATTCCAATTAGGATTAAGAGACTTAATTGAGAGTCCTATTTCAATTAGGAATTAAGAAGATAAGGGCCTATATAAACTCCCTCCAGCGTAGCTTTTTTTATAAATTCACAGTGTAATAATATTTTCAAGTTTCTCTTTTTATGAGTTTTTTATTGTTCTATTATTCTCTTATCTATTTAGTGGATTCCCTTGAGTGACAAGTTTGTGGCTTCTTATCCCTTGGTGGATTCTTTAGGTGGCGTGGCAGTTCCTCAGAAAAACCCGAGAAAATTCAAATTCCTCGAAAAATGATAAATGGTAATTTCATTAAAACCCAAATTTTTCTGCATCCTGATGACAAATGGACTTCACCGTTGATCTTATCTCGCAAAATCTAGCTACCACGTCAAATCTCGCACAATCACGACTTCATAGCCGAGGCACCGTGCTCCGGGTGAAACGGCTCGTGAAAGACATGATGTGAAAAAGTCACCTACTACATGTACCCATGTGACACATGTTGCATGATTAGTGAAAGGATGAAGATGAATGACTTAGATTAAGCCATGTGTCAAAAGTCACTTAAAGGGGACAAGAATGGAATTATTAGAAATGTTTAAGTGTACAAGAAAAAAAAGAAATAGTTTTTTTTTTCATTTTGTAAGACCCGAGAAATTCCAATTTCTGGAAAGGGCAAAATTGTAAATTTTGTTACGAAATTGTAATTTTGGTTAAAAATCCGTAATTTATTCTCTAGATTCGATGACGAAACGGATTACACTTTGAAATCGTCTCTCACAAATCTAGCTAGCACGTAAAATTTCTTAAAATTTTCGAGACAATGAAATGGTTACGCTTTTTCACATCGTTCAAGGCCAAGAATGAACTTCGATATGCTAATGAAAGTCACATAACCAGTACTATGTGCCATGGCGGTATGAGTGAGAAATAATGAAAATGGATCGCTTTAGATAGTGCCGTAATGTCAAAACTGGAAAAGAGGGACAAATTGGTATTAATGGAATTGATTTAAATGATAATAAGACAAAAACACTAAATACTTGTTTGTCTTCTTCAAAAAGCAAAGGAGAAAACGGGGGAGGAGGGACTTACAGAAGCTGATCTCATTTTTAGAGAGAGAGTGTCTTCTTCTAAGTTTCTGATCCGACCAGCTGCGCTGGTTTGACAAGAGGTGCCGCGACGTGATCGAGGCTCACGCGCGAGTCCCATGGTCGCTTTTGACAACTCCGAGAAGTGTGGGTTTCTCCCTTACTTGGGTTTATTCTCTTTTGCTTAAGAACTATGTGGATGCTTGAGTTGGCTGAGGGGCCGTGAGGGCCTGTTGATTGGTCCCAAAATCACATCGAATTGCCTGATTTATGGAACCTGAATCCCATACCATGACTACCACTAATTGCTCTGGGTGGCTAATTGTGTGATTCATGCCATGGGTTGTATTTCGTGTATGAGGCCTGGGACCCGCAAATATGGGTTCGCTAAAGTGAACCGATAAACTCCAGGAAGCTGAGAACAAGAATCGAGGGTTTTATCGTTTCCGAATGTTGATCACAAAAATAAATTTTGTGAAAATATGTGTTTGGTCGAGTAATTCAAATCGAATTGCTCGTGTTTGATCATTAGCCCACGTGAGCTAATTTTGATGTGACGAAATGAGGAATTACATAACATGATTGTGTGATTTAATTTTTATGTGAATATATTCATGTTTATATATTTCGTACGCTATGTATTAGATCAGATTTGGTGGTTTCAAGATATGCATTCCATATGCACTGGAACACCCTAGGACTATCGGAGTGAGTGCATGAGATGAGTCTAGAGAGAAAATGGTTCGGAGGGTTGTCTAAAAACTAAAAATATCAATCTTCGGAGACGGCCCAATTGATATATCGGAGGGTAGTCCATAACTAATATCAATCGTCGGAGACGGCCCAATTGATATACATACATCGGAGGGTTGTCTACAAACAAATAACTATATTAATTCATACGAGACTTCAGGCAAGTGTGAGGAGCTCTGAGGACTCCTGGGCACGAAGGTAAATGGGCCAGACATCCAAGTAGGACTTTACATTTACTCGATGTGTGTTTATTTCGGGAGCATCGTACATGCACTAAAGGGAGAGAGCTCACTTAGTGGTGATTCCACTGATCGAGAGATGCATTTCACACCTGGGAATTTATTATTTCAGTACAGGAGCGCACTGGGAGACTATTCATCCTAGAGGCCGCGAGAAGAAAGCTAAGTCATGGGGCTTTGGTTTTGTGGATGTACTACATGTATTAAAAATTTTAGATTTTAATACAGTGGGTATAAGAGTAAAATTTTAACTCTCAGAACTATCGTATAGTCGGGTATGTTTATGAGTATTGGCTTATGGGCCCAAGAGGCCGTTTCTACTCATGTGATTGTTGATTGGGACAGGTTATACATATATTGTATTTGGGTAGAGCTCCCCGTACAAGGGAGACTCTACCCGATTTTCTGAAGTGGCGTCGGGTAACCCGACATCCACGAATATTCCACGTGTTGACGGGTAGTCAACGGACCCTCGAAATGTGTGGCGTCACAATTAGGTATCGAGGTAAGGCAACGATCACTATGGAGCTCTGGTGTAGAGTTAGTATAACATATACCTAGGAGTTGATGGGTATACAGGATAGGACCATGCATCAGCGTGCATTTCTGGGTGAATTAAATGTGATGTGTGATGGTGTGTATAATATGTCAAGTTATACGTGTTATGTGTTTGTATGTCAAGTGAGTAGCATGGGGAGACATTGTTGAACACTAGGGTCGAGAAAAGATAACCTTAGGTGTCTCTAATTATGGGCAAAATAGTCAAGAAAGAAACAAAGAACAAAGGGAAAATTCTATACGTTGCTCCAATTGAACATGAACGTATCGGGTTTCGTGAATTCTGAAAAGTATTTCAGCTGACAAGGAAAGAATCAGAATTTCACTCTAGAATCAGAAGTGGTAAAAGGTTGTTCAAGCTTATTGTATCTTTAGAGTGAAGCAGAAGGCTAATGGAGGATTTGAAAAAAAATAAAATCGTGATATAAGGCAGAAGTCGGAATACTACCGCCAAATTTCCAATACTGGGTCGCACCCAGCTCTGCAGGTCGCGACTTGGTTTGGTTGAGGTCAATCGTCATTCTCGCCGTGACGCGAATTACGTCGCGGATACGGGTCGGGTGGATCTTAAGTCGCGACATCGAAGTGAGGTCGCAACCTGGTTTAGGCTTTAGAGTGTTGCAACTGATTTCGAGGTCATGGCACGAGGAAGCCTCATACCGAGGTCGCGGAGCAGAAACGGGTGTCACACTGGCCAAGTGGTAGGACCTAGTTCGTTAGGGAGTGAGGTCACGACCGAAAAGTAGTCGACCGTCCGCTTTGTCGTGGGCGTAAACTGCCGCAAGAATTGTGATGTCGAGACATGGGCGACAAGAAGGGAGGTCGCGATGGATTTCTGTCGCTGATCCGAAATCCCACCTGCGAACGAGGTCGCCGGTTATGAACTTGATGTCACGGCATGTGTTAGTTCCCACGAGTCGCGACCGGGCTTCGTGTCGCTACCGGCTTGAGGGTCGGGCGTAAGAAACTGGTAGCGATCTTCTCGGCTCGAGGTCGCGACCGATGACTGAGCGATGTCGCGGATATTCACTCGATGTCGCTGATACTGGCTAGCCTTCCGTGAGGTCGCGATTGAACGACATGTCGCTGACCGCCAGCCGTTAGTGCCATTTCGTGTCGCGACCGACACCGCTCAGTCATCAAGCCGATATTGTTCATGGACACCGCTCGCGAACACCGCTCGCGTGTAAAAATTAAATGCATTTTAAAAATTTTCTTGTGTGTGATTTCATATATGTAATATTGGTAGCGCGCGCGCATTATAAATGCATTGACGCGGGTATGTGTGAATTTTTTTTTGCGCGAATAGTATCTTTCGAGGTCAGGTTTTTATGTCTCAGAGATACTTCATTGAATTTTAAACTTGCAATTAGATAAAATTTTCGAAAAATAAAATTTAAAAATGAAATTTTCAAGAAATAAATTTTGCTGAAAACAATATTTTGGCGCAAATTGCTCGGTCTCTGCATTACTCCCGAAATGCAAGGAAAATGTGTATACACTAATTTATGGTATGATTGGGTGGTATCTGGTCGTGGTTTATGCCTGTAGATACCGTATTTGAGATTTAACTTTCCATCGAATCCATGCATGGCTAATGAGCAAGAGGACATAGAGGTCATCCACGAGGCATCGGTCGCACCACCGATAATCGACCATCACCATTTTGATCAATAGGCCTCTCAGAGAGGCCGGTGGCGCAGCCGGCCAAGATAGCATAAGCTAGCATAGGTGTAGTCGTGGAGGTCCTAGTAACTCGTAGGCTTAGAAAGCACATCATCCTCCCATTCAAAGGGGGAGGAGACCACGGTGGCGCACTTTCATTTGTTTATGCAGATCGAGAACGTACTCTGAGGCTACTGGAGGATCACCTCCGGGAGCAACCAGATCAAAAGTTAGTCGCATTCCGGGCCAGAGGGCGAGGCTCCTGCATGGTAGACGGTTAGGAATTTCTGTGAGACTTGTAGTTAAGGTGATACGGGCGTAAGAGTTTCGTGAGCTGTCATGGGTAAGATTTTCCGCAGACCGGCGAGGCATGCCAAGGCCTCGGGAGTTCCTGCAGCCGGGCCAGGCCACGATCAGGATGACCGCTGGCCGATTCATAGAGTTGTACTGATTACCGGATGATTTATGGGCCACCCCATACTGCCAAGGTGGAGGAGATTCGAGAATGAACTCGAAGTTGTCCATTCAAAGCCGGATTGTGACTTCTCGCCTGGCAGGATATGGACTATATGGTCAGACACTTTGACCATGTGAGCGAGAGATAGAGGATGCTCGGAGCACTCGGGATGCGAGTGCTAGTAGCAAGAGGAAGGACAGTCAATCTTCTTCCAGTTCAAGAAAGAGGCAGAGAGCTTGCCGTAAGGTTCGTAGAGTCGCGCTTCATCCGTGCCGTGACGTATGGAGAGTCACGGTCAAAGTGATACGGTGTGTTACTACTCGCCGGTACTGACACATGAGGAGGGATTTCATCTCAAAGACAAGGATCCCATGGTTTCGACAGCACAAGCCCCATTCAAGTAGGCCAGGACAGAGACGCCATCACACCATAGCCGAGTCATCGATCGCCGCTTATACAGTACATTTTTTCTATCTCGCCATGTGGGCAAAGAGTGTTATTTGATTCCGTGCGTCGAGATCTCATTCATTGATGCATCAGCCAGGATAGAGTTAGGCTTAAAGGTCGGGTAATCTGTAGGAGCTCTCAGATGTGAGTTCTCCCCCCAGGAATTGTACGAGAATGGATGATATGTCGAGGCTGTGAGTCGGAGGATCTCGAGGACTCTACCACAAAGGACCCGAGGATCACTTTGACATGTCGTAGTTCGGCGTCATCCTCGGGATGGATCGGGCCGACACAGTCTGCGGTCGCTATCGATCAGGAGCGCCAGTGTGAGGTTACCGCTATACGCCAATGCGACCCGGCATCGCGGTATTTCAGTGTGACAAACATGATATTTCGCCCCGCATGCGATACGTCCGTGTCGCGGATACAAACAGCTGGCGAAGTAGCCTACCAGAGAGGACTAGAGAGACTTTACTCGATCTACCTCAGTAAGGTGCGACATGTGGATGTTTTTCCGATGAAAGCACCGACTACCTCTAGAGAGGGCTGTAGACTTCCAAGATCGAAGCCACACCCTAAGATTTTTACTCCATCTCTATGACTCCAGACAGATGGCACCCTGGCTGAGTCAAGTAGAACTCGGTGAGTCCGGCCAAGGTGGAGCCACTGGATAAGTGGTTCATAAGACCGAGCACTTCACTCATGGCCGCTCCTGGCTCTATTTAAGTGAAGAAGAAGACAAGACCCTTCGACCGTGCATTGATTAATGAGAGTCAATGGTTAAGGATCTAGAAACGTTACCTATCACGAGGATCGATGATTTGTTTGATCGGGCTGAGAGGAGTGCGAGTCTACTCCAAGATGGAATTCTTCGTGACCGTTACCATCAACTGAGGCAGATAGCTTTGTGTTCCTAAGACAACGCCAGACGGATATGGGCACCATGATTGCTTTGTGGATGTCCTTCTGACGACAGCCAGCAAAGATTCACTTTCATGCATGCGGTATTCTTCAACCCTATTTAACGCCATCGTATTCCGCGGCGACATCTTCGATCTACCCAATGAGTGGGAGCATAAGTATCACCGAGGATCGTTTACGCTGGTTGAGAGACCATCGGGCCAGACAAGTTTAGTAAGTACAAGTTCCGCTTATCGAGGTAGATTCGGGACACGCGGTGTCGCGATCGTGAAAGTGTCAATCACCCGCAGGAAGGCCTGAGGCAAAGTACAATGAGTCGGGAGAGCCGGTCACCAGACACGTAGCTTCGATCACCGGGCACATGAGACCATCGAGGATTTCTCCGTGATAGCAAAGCATCTATGACTCAGCTGACCTCGAAGGAGGTCAAGTCAGTGGGATGACCGATGCTAGTGAGTATGGGCCTGTGAGTCAAGAGGAGACTACTACCCCATCTGAGAACTCCTGACGTGATGTGGGTACATAAGGTATCAGGATGCCTCGAGCCTGATTGGGATGTGTTTTGATGCACCGAGGGTAGTAGCTATGGTTCTCGTCAACAAGAATCACGCAGTGTAATTACCCCCATACATGACACGGAGTCACACCGTAGTTCTTGCCTGATCGGGCGCCACCACATTTATATGGCGAGGGAGTTCGAGGCGCATCACGCACTATAAAGTCCCCAAGTATATTGGGCAACAGACCTCACGAGGCAACGCAGATGGACGCCGAGTTCCTGCAGGATTATGACTTTACTCAGACATTACCATCCCTCGTAAGGCAACGTGGTGGCCGATGCACTCGTCGGTCCCGAGAGCGTTGGCTAGTATAGCTTCAGGAATGGCGGATGCTGTAGATCGCGACAAGCCGACAATGAGCACTCCAAGGTACTTGGGAGTTTAGTGGTTACACCGCCTCCGTCAGCAGAGTGATCGAAGTCCCGCCGGCAGGTAAGGATCGCGCAGAGATAGTGTCCATCAGTGGACCGAGTACGCCAGTACTGTTACGAGGGTCGGACCGCTCACGCAGATGGTAGTCTTCGATGATAGGGATAGGTAGTGGTTCCCCCAAATGACCGATTTAAGAGAGGAGATTCTTAGAGTTTCACTCGCTCTCGACACTAAGAAGATTCGTGTTTTAAGATGCATCGATCTTCGCCGCCAGATATCGAGTGGGATGAAAAGACAGTAGCTGACTTTCAGGCGATTTCGCGTTCCCATCGTGACAACAAAGTTAAGGTCGAAAATCTCGGCTACAGGTGGCTACTCGCCCATCGGGAGGTGGCTAGCGGAAGCTCGAGCACGCTCGAGCGGATCTCTAAGGATCACTTTATCACTGACGCAGCCAGGCTTCGACGCAGACAGGATAAAGGGACCCGCCACAAAGCCCGCACACTTTCTGGCCATCCGATGATCTCGCCTCACGTGATCTCGTCTGGCCAGACATTCGAGAGATACCCAGCCTACATGGAGTACCGGGGCCCCATAAAGGTCTGACAGGATCCGAGGCTCAGGGGCTGGCGCAGCTTTTGAAGAGTTTCCAAAAGGCTACGGGAACAAGGTCGACGATGAGCACAATGCTCCACCTCGTACGATGGTCATCGCCTTAGAGGAATATGGGCTGTGTATTGGGAGGACATGCCACAGCATGCGTCTTGTGATCATATGGGCACCGGAGGAGCATTTGCTCCTGGGAACTCGCTTAAGAACAACAATTATCAAGCGATAATATAGAAGGGCACCAGACAGGCAATGTAATGAGGCCATGCGATCACCGTTATGTTTGGACCGAGGTGGGCAGTGCTCCATCATCAACCTGATCTGATTAGAGACACCTCCGAGAAGATGAGCTTGATACGACAATGCCTTCACGCGCCGCAGCCGATAGAAGAGCTTGGCGCGGATGTGCGACGCCGACCCAGTTCGAGGTCAGATCACGTCTTCAAGGTGATGCCTGGTGGAGCGTCAAAGTTCTAAGAAGCTGAAGCTGGTCATTTAGGTTTATCGACCTTCCAGATACTGAGGAGGATAGTACTGCTGCACTACTGCGTTACCGCCCCAAAGAGATGATGTGTCCACGAGGTGTTTCGTGTCTCCATGCTCCTAAATATACTCGAGCCCAGCCTATGTGGTGGATCGGGATTGGGATTGAGATTGACACGATGTGACCTTCGAGGAGGATCCAAAGGTGCATCGTTGATACTGTGGATCAAGTAAGCACGCTAAGACCGTGAGGCTATGCCGGTGCTATGGCAAAAGACTATGGAGTGGAGGAGCACACGCAGAGCGCCGACGGATAACGATGCGCCACCCATCCCTTCGCTTAGTGGATGGAAGGCACGAGTTTAGTCGCTTAAGATTTAAATGATCAAGTTACATGCATGGTAGAGTGCACGCTATTGGCGCGGTGAGCGATTGTGATCGGGTTCGTAATTGGCATCGAAATTCCTTTGCCGAGTGAGACCGGAAAAGCACCGGTAAATTCGTAATTTCTCAAAAGAAAATCGTAGCCCTTGTTACTAAATCGTAATTTCGCTAAAACTCAATTTGTCTTCAGATTCTGACGATGAAACTGACGTAATCGTTTGAATCGTCGAATCTAGGGCCAGCACGCAAAATTTCGTGAAAATTTCGAGATACTGGAGTTGTCACGCTTCGGGCGAATCGCCGTGCCGTGAAATGAACTTCGATGCGACCTAAAGTCACATATAACCGCAGACTACAGGCCATGTTGGTACGAAAGAGAAATACGAAAACGACTCACGAGATAGGCGCCAATGTCAAACTCTGAAAAGAGTAATAAAATTGGTATTAATGGAATCGGGATGAATGATAATAAGACAAACATTCAAATAGTGTTTCTCATTATTCTCTTCAAAAAGCAAAAGTTAGAAAAACTGGTGAGGAGGGAGATTCAGGCCAGTAGTTCGATCTCATTTTTGTATAGAGTCACTCTCTTCCTTCTCTCATAAGTTTCATACGATCCTATCGTTGGCAATAATGACAAGAGGCAAGCCGCTTCTAATGATCAGGCCTACGTGTCCCGCTTTTTTTAGTGGTTTTTGACAACCCAAGAAGTAGGGTTTCTCCCTATACGGGTTTATTCTTCGCTTAAGAACTATGTGGATGCTTCGAGTCGGGTCGAGGCCGGTGAGGTCGCTGACGGCCCCAAAACTGACCGACCATTACCTGATGAATTCCAAATTTACAAGCCTGTGATCGCCACTGACCGCTTCTTCTGGGTGGCACGCGCGATTCCAGCGCCACGGGCCAGATAGATTAGGCAGCCTAATTCACTTGAATACGCAAGGTTCACAAAGTGAACCGACAGTCTGGTGCTTGAGAACAATAACTTAGTTCCATCACTTCGAATACATCACAAAATAAATTTTGTGAAAATATGTTTGGTCGAGTAATTCAAATCGAATTGTTTCATGGTTTGATAATTGCGCCCAATGGAGCTAATTTGATGTGTGACGAAATGAGGAATTACATAACATGATTGTGTGATTTAATTTTTATGAATATATTCATGTTTATATTTGCATGTGTTATTGGGGATCAGACAAGTAGCTTTGCATACATGTGATTCCATATGCACTGGAACACCTTAGACTATAAGGGAGCGAGCGCGCATTTGTGATTTAGCCTGGTGGTAGTAAAACCCGCTCGTGAGTAATGCCTAAAACTAAAAATTTCAATCTTCGAAGACGACCCAATTGATATATCTGAGGGTTGTCCATAACACATCAATCGGCCTGGAGACTAGCTTCAATCGACATATTATTATCTGAGGGTTGTCCATAAACAAATAACCATAATAATTTCATACGAGGCTTAGGCAAGTGTGAGGAGTCAAGAGGACTCCTAGGTACGAGTTGTACTAAGTAGACATTCAAGTAGATCATGCATTACTGGATGTGTGTTTATTTTGAGCATCGTGACATTTGACTAGTGGGAGAGGCACTTAGCAGGATTCCACTGAAGACTCACCTGTCGTGGGAATTTATTATTTTGTGTACAGTGAGCTTGAAGGGGAGACGCCTCATCCAAGTAGGTGCCTTTAGAAGAAAGTCGAGAAAGGTGCTTTGGTTTTGTGGATGTACTACATGTATTAAAATTTTAGATTTTAATATGCGTGGCATAAGAGTAAAATTTTAACTTTTGTAACTATCAGATATAGTCGGGTATGTTTATGAGAGATTGGCCATATTCCAAGATATCGCTTTCTACCTCAAGCGTGGATTGTTGATCGACAGGTTATACGATATATCACTGCAGAGCCCCCGCATTGCGCGGAGACTCACCGATTTTCTCATGGCGCTGCAAACCGACATCCACGGTATTCCGCTGCGGTCGACGGTAGTCAACTTAATTCTCGAAATGATAAGGCCACACATTCGAAGCACAAAACACATATAAGAGAAGTAGAGTTCGAGGTTTTAGAGAGAGAAAGTGTGACTTATGTCTAGATTTCCCGGTGTTCGACAAATGCGCTCAATGTGAGCAAGAAGCAAAGTTGATCTACGCGACAGAGGTGGCTACGCGCTGACACCGATTTCAGTGGGTGTTCTCGACAACCCAAGAGGTAGGGATCTTTTCCTACTGCATTCTTCGCTGCTTCATTTTCTCGATTGGGGATTTACGAGGCTTGGCTGTCGTGTTATCTGGCCTCAAAATATTCAACCGAAAGAAGAATCCCCATCAGGTCGAATGTTGTCAACCCGAGGGTTTCACTGTTCACATGATTTTTGGTGTGATTTTTGTGTTGTTGGCTAATTCATTTAAGAAATTAGGTGGGGAGTGACCCATGTAAGAAATTATCACTACTAGCTTACCAATTGTCGAGGATCACTATTTTGTGTGATTAGAAAGTGTAGCAGGAGGATGACGCCTCTACTGAGAGGCCGCGCTTTAGAAGAAATGGTTATGGCTTTCGTATTCATTTTGTAGAACATGGCTAGAACTTAAATTTTAATATATGTTTAAATTGATTGATTTATTAACTCAACCATGTAATATACCATCGGGATATGTTTTTGTGAGTATCGATGTATGGGTCCAAGTGGCTATTTTAGCTTCATTTTTATCCGTATGTGGACGGTGTGGCCTGCAAAATGTCGGGACGTGTCATATCTCGTGGTAGAGCCCCGCACAAAGGAGACTCGCCTGATTTTCATGAGTGGCGCCAAGCACCCGACATCCACGGTCATTCCGCAGTCGACGTTGTCAAACGGTGACACTCGATTCCGGGCGCCACAGCCTTATCTCACTTCTTCTACTCCTACCAATTCAATAATATTAACCGTAACCTCTACATAACCCTTTTTTTCACCTTCAATCCAACTCATTATAAATTTAGTTCCATATTTTAAGACTATCCTAAACACTTTATTCCATCTCTGAAAACCCAAACCCACCATGCTATCTCTAACTCTATATAAAAACTCTTAAATTCGTGCTAGCCCTAACCATACCTTAGAAAAACCCGAAAAACGCAAACTTGTTCAAAACAAGGCTATTATGCATCAAATCAAACCTAAACATTTCCAAACCTAAAATCCTTCATTATAAACCTTAATTTCATCATATATAAACCCTTAATTAGCCTTAAAACCTTTGAGACTGCACTTATCCCTTACTCCATCAAAGTTATGTTCCATACCCCCAAACTACCACAAACTCATACCCTAACCCATCAAACCCTTATATCATCCATCACGGCCTCGTCTCAGACAAAGGTGGAAAAGTAAGTATCTATCCTTCTAATATCGACTTATCAATCGATCTTTTCATAATCGATTGTCACATCTTCATTATCTCATCAACTTATCAATCAATCTTTCCATAATCGGGAATTTAAGGTTCATCATCCCATCGAATTTCATCAACTAATTACGCTATAGCCGATTGCGGCATCTTCATCACCCCATAAAGAAAATACCATTAACCGATACCTTAACTTGTTCAACCTCATCATCCATCATGGTCCATTTTGCATCGAGTGTTATTAGAGCCTATAGTTCGATGATCGATCATGGTTCGAGTTGTTCGTAGAACGCCAAAGCAAAATCAGATATCGATCTCTGGTGATTTTTGCTCAACATCTACAACACCGTTTTGAGGTCCTATTAAGGTGAAGATCTGAGAGTAAGTCTTTTCCCAACTATGGGGGATCAAAAGTACATTTGCAACATGTAAAACCCGGTACCTAATTTCCGGTAAAAGGCAAAATCATAATTTCTGCCATAAAAATGTACTCGCTTAAAAATCTAGAATTTATTCTCTAGATCTCGGATGAAAAAACGGATTTTACCGTTGGAATTGTATTGCGAAATCTAGCTAGCACGTGAAATCTTCGCCGACCCGAGACAAATGCACTTACACGCTTTTCGAGAGGCATAGCTACTCGAAAGTCAGAAATGAATTTTGATGTGCGACGAAGTCGCTATAATAAGTAATCATGTGCCATAAGTGGTATGAGTAGAGAAATGATGAAATGACTACCGAGATATTTAATGTCAAACTGGAAAAGAATGGACAAAATTGTCATTTTGGAATTGTTTATGACACAAAGACAAAACACAACAAGGTTTCATTTTCTTCAAAACCAAAGAACAAAAAAAAATGGAGAGGCAAGAGGGATGCAAAGGCGCCTGAAATGAGGTTTTAGATAGAGAACCTCAAGCTTCTAAAATATCAGACGCATCCGACCGCCGGCGCCTTCGGATAAGAAGGAAAGTCGCTTCACGCAGAGGGCTTGTGGGTACCTGATTTAGAAGCTTCTCAAACTCCGTGGAGGTAGAGGCTTCTACCTACTTGGGTTTACACTTTATTTAGCTAATGTTTTTGCTTAGCTTCGACGCCTGAATGGTTGTTGATCGGTCCCAAAACTGGGACCTAATTGATATAATTTTTTTGAACCATACGAAAGCAAACAGGATCGCCCACAAATGATTCGGGGTGGACACCAGCATTTGCGGTGTCGATGCATGGCTGATTGGAATGAGGTTTAAATGGCCGCGGGAAACCCGGTTCACTAAGTAAACAGAGATTTAGATTTTTCGAATAGTAACCCAGGTTTCACTATTCCCGAAACAAGTTCTCAAAATAATTTTTTGTAAATTAATATGTTTGGTCGAAAGTAATTCAAGCAGAATTGCTCATGTTTGATCAAGCAAATTTCACGTGAGCTAATTTTGATGTAATGAAATGAGAATTTACATGACATGATTGTGTGAATTGAATTTTAGGTTAATATATGCATGTTGAGATATTTGCATATGATATAGACTATAATGGAAATGACATCATGCATTCCATATGCACTGGGAGCACCCTAGGATGATAGGAGTGAGTACATGAGGAGAGTCTAGAGAGAATGGGTTCGGAGGATTGTCTAAAACTAATAATGATTGGAGGGTAGTCCATACTAAAAATATCAATCGGTCTGAGATAAACCCAAATCGATATACACTGAGGGTAGTCCACATATAATATAAATCATCGAGACGACCCAATTGATATACATAGAGGGTAGTCCACTAAATGTAACATCTGAGACTACCCAATTACTTATGCGCCGAGGGTTGTCCTAAATAAAACATAAAATTTCATACGAGGCTTAGCGAGTGTGAGGAGCCTATGAGGACTCCTGCACGAAATGACAAGTTAGACATTCGGCAGGATCACGCATCTGGGCTGTCAGGTGCCGGTTCTCGAACACGCACGCACTTGTGCCGAGAGTAGTCCATTGGTGCATTCCACTACTAAGCACTCAGCTCACCCCGGCCGAGGATACTATTTTACGTACAAGGAGCGTGCGAGGGACCCGCTGTCCCAGAGAGGGTGGTTTAGAAGAAAGCCTGATTGCGGGTTGGGGTTATGATACCCACACATGTATTAGAATTATCTAATCAGAATATATGTGTCAGATAACAGTAAAAACATTTAACTCTTAAAACTATCGGATATAGTCGGGATTCATAGTCGGGTAAGTTTTATGGATTGCTTATGGGCCCAAGGGTCGCTTTTTACTCATGTTATGATCATATTGATATATGCTAGAGTGATGATGTGCAAGGGCCTCAGCACATTATTTACTCGGGCTAGTCAGATATGAGACTCAGGTGGTCATCGGACTGCTGGGGACAAAGTTATGTACTAAGGTGAGCCTCACACAAAGGAGACTCGCCCGATTTTCTCGAATGGTAGGTAACCCACATCCACTTATATTCGTGGAATCGATGGTAATGACTTGACCCCCGTACGGGCGTCACATTTGGTATCGTGAGCTTAGGTATACGAATACCTATGGAGCTCGTCGGGTATCCATCACCACTGGGTAGTTCGATGTAAGTTAGTATGATTACCTAGAAATCACGGATAAAAACTACAGTGACACTGCATTTACGCGTTGTGTGTTTTGTGTGATTTGATGAATTATCAGAAGAATATGTACAATACTTAATGACAGTTTATACCACGGAGTGTTATGTGTAAGAGTGATTGCGGTGTTTAGTGATTAGCACATTGATGTGTTAGAAATTTTTCGAGTTTTACAAATGAGTAAAATCGAAAAAGAACAGAATGAATAAATTATAACAAATTTATTTGGTTTAATGGAAAATAAAACAAAATATTAATAAATTAAAGTTGAACACTGTGTTTAGTGTCGGGATTAAGAGGTTTGGGGAGATTTGCACAAAAATGTCCAAAGTTAAAGGAAAAAAAATATGAGGTGAAGAAAATAATTTTCTAAGGTTTTACAGTGTAAAACTGAAGAAAATTGATTAAAATAATTTTTTATAAATTTATTTGAGTATTCTGGAGAATGAAAAAAAAATGAAGAAAATGGTTTTCAAATATTTTTACAAAGGTGTAAAAGTTAAAGAAATGAAGAAAATAAATTTTCATAAATTTATTTGGGTGTACTGAGAAAAAAAGGATGAATATAATTTTTCGACATTTTCCAATAGCCGAAAAAAAAATTGAGCAAAGAGAATCTGTCACACGCCCAAATTGTATTGCGGAGAGAGGTTAGAATGACTTGATTTGTGTCACAATACACCAATCGGGACAGAATGTAAGGCGTGTCAAGAAGGGCTTGAGGGACTTTATCGAGAATACAATTATTGTATCACAGTAAGAGAATACTGAATTTGTATTGCAATACACTAATAGACAGGATATGAGTAAATAATAATGAGAAAATCAGATTGTGACATGTGGGCTTAGTCAGTAGGAAATTGTATTATAAGATTTGAAGCATAGACCAATAAGACATGGGAGTCGTAACAAATAACAAATAACTCGTGAACAGAACAAAAAAAAAAAAATGAATGAAATTCAAACAAATTTTGATGTTAAAAAAAGATTCGACATGTGGAGAAATCGTTGTCTTGCATTACCTATACATGCATAATATTAGTTTATAAAAGGCATATGTTTTGATCATGATTTTATATTTCAAATCAAGGTAATGACATATACACGATACATGAGAATCTATGATCGCGCTGATTATTATGAAAATTATATGCATGGTGTAATGCGATAGGAAAAGGGTGAATTTCTAAGGTTAGGTCAATGACCTTGTGGATTTGGATACTTAAATGAATAAGAAAGCTATAATTATTGAAATAAATTAATTGAGGGTTGAAATTTAGCATCATTTAGAAAATGAACGGCCGTGGGCTTCATGGTTGTCAAGTCCATTAGCACCGCATGTGCATCACTAGTTAGGATCGAAATGAAATTTAAATTATTCTCGTTGCCATTGGAAATACGTAAATGGCTGGGGTCGAGTACCAGGATGTAGAGGGCATCCACGTGGCATCGGCCGCACCACGCATTTGATTAAGAAGCTCAATGA
Source organism: Tetrastigma voinierianum (assembly GCA_016808115.1). Lineage (NCBI taxonomy): Eukaryota > Viridiplantae > Streptophyta > Magnoliopsida > Vitales > Vitaceae > Tetrastigma > Tetrastigma voinierianum. The sequence continues at coordinate 62,024 of JAEQBH010005505.1, read as the reverse complement.
GGTCGTACAGATTGTGCATTAGCCGCTATCGTCAGTTAGTATGGGCAGAATGGGCAGTCTAGTAACCTCCATAGTTTAGAACGCATCATCCGATATCCATGGAGGAGATCCAATGGTGGCGCATCATTGGTTTATACAGACGAAGGCGTTAGAGATACTGAGATTACCCCAACACCACAAGATTAGAATAAATTTCATGCCCAAATAGAGAACGAGCCCCAAAGATGTTGGAAATGGGCAAGGACCTCATAGACCTTAGAGGAGCCTGTATGTTAGCCCTCCTGTGATTGTAAAGGAGAACAAGGATGATATGTCGAAGTTGTGAGTCTAGATCTCGGGACTCTAGTCACAGTAGACTGGTGGATCAGCCCATACTTACAGTGGTCAAGAGACGACATGAAATGTGAAGGGTTACCGCCTTTATACGCAGTTTGGTACCAGGTGGTATTTCCTCAGGGGACAAGCATGACATTTTCGCCTGGACAAGATACGAGTCCAGTGTCAGGATGGGCTTAGCGGTCGGGCTAGCGAGCCTTAATTTTGCAGGACTATGAGAGACCGACTTAGATTCACTGAGTAATTGGTATGTGGATGTTTTTCCTCCAGATGAGCTACCCAGACTACCTCCATAGGGTCAGACATTTCTGATCGAAGTTACACCTGACATTTCGTCACCTCTATAACTCGCATGATGGCACCGCTTGAGTTGAACTCGCAGTCTAGTTACGAGCCATTGACAAGGGGGTTTATCACCAAGCACTTACCCGCTGGCGCCCTGCTCTATTTGCGGAAGAAGAAATGGCAAGACCTCTTCGATTGCGGTACTACCATGTGCGCTGAACAGGTTATGATCAAAGAATCTCCGCACTCATTACCGGTGATTGACGATTTGTCCGACAATGAGAAGAGCGAGTCTACTCTAAGATGTAATTCTTCTCGTGACCGTTACCATCACCGAGATTTGTGGCACGTATATCCCTAAGACAACGCTTAGGACGCGTTGGCGCACCTCGAGTTTACTGGGTGATGCCTTTGATCGGACGCACGTCAAAGATTCACGGATCTCACGATAGGATATTCCAACCCCATTTAGATCAGCCACGAAGTCTTCGCGGATGACATTCGATCTACTCCCAAGAAGATGGGAGCATAAGTATCACTCATAAAGTATCACTTGAGATCGTTTTAGTTATTGAGACCATCAGGCTGTACGCCAAGTTCGGTAAGTGCGGTTTTGGCCTGGGGTGAGATTTTTAGGACACGTGGTGTCGGCATCGAGTGTCCACTCGACCAGGAGAAGGTCGAGGTAGCGTAGGTTGGGAGGCGTCATCAAATCTTTGAGGTCGTAGTTTCTTGGGGATTGGTGGGCCTTGGAATCAGAGATGAACTCAAGTTTAGTGTTCCCGGCGGGATCATAGGACTTCGCCTACGGGACCCGGGGACTCCATGGTTGGGACGGCCTTGGCCAGTAGAGAGAGAGATCGGATGCCGGAGCACTGGGATGGTGTTGGTAGCGAAGAAAGGATCATCCTTCTTCTAGTTAGGAAGAGGCAAAAGACCTTACATTTCCACACGAGTTTAGGACTAGGGCTGGATTGGCATACAGGCAGGGATTACGCTTTAAGGCGAGATGAGAACTTTAGATGACCTGATCCAAAGTTCGGCGTGAAACGGGGAGAGTATACAGTTCTTCCTCCCACACAAGTACGATTCGAGGAGGAACCGGAGTTTCGGTTCGAGGAGTCTTTATCACAAGCACTTCGAGCCCAACGAATGACGAGAGGGGGCCGGAAGTGTGGAGTCGAAGTCGAGGGACCCGGTCCAGTGCGTGAGCGTAGTGGACCTTAGGAATTAGTAGACATAGCAGTTTGTTGATGTCAGGCTTGACATGGATGAGTTGACAGCCATCGGGTTGTTAGTAGTGGGACCTTAATCGGGTTGTCATACGAAACCACGACCTGAATTTGGGCTTAAAAAAGTTGAGCCTTTGAAGCCAGGTATGAATGTTGCTTCCACTAGGATGTAGGGTGAAAGTTAACACGATAAGGTGGGATTATGAGTAGAGATATCTAGAGATTACGCTCATAGTGGACCCAAGGATTAGGTGTACCGGTATGGCATCATTGGTTGATGCAGTCATGACCATTTCTGCTCTTGGTGAGTGTGGGTTGAGGATTTGTCTTTAGGACTACGTCCGATGAAGACTCATAGTTAAATTCATTAAATGAAGAATAAGTGGAGTGTGTTGAAGCCAAGCAAAGGGATCGTTAACCCCCTAAGATGAGAATGCTAGTCGAAATTATGCAAAGACACAGGAAGTGCACTAAAATTCTGTGTGAATGCAAAAGGCTCAGTGTAAAGCCCAGAAGAGTTATGTTAATCGAGATAACTTCTGCTGTGGTTATCACATAAAGTTAGAGTTGAGTAATAAGAGTCCGGAGTGACTCAAGATTTGGATACCCCTTTGGAAATTACATTGGGTGTTGTTGATCATCCATTGGATTGTCAACGATTGTGACCTTGGGAAGGTAAGCGTTTACACACAAAGTAAGGATTGTGTAGGGTTACACGTTGTGTGGATTATATCACAGTGTTAGAGGGACAAGGCTGCTTGAGCATACGTCTGGGTCTGGGGGTAGTAACCAATTTTGATAGTGGAGATTCGCTGCAACAGTTGCTGAAGCCAGTATACAGTGGCACCATATAGAGACGATGTATGGGAAGCCATGTGATCCACGAATTATTGTTCGGCCCAGAGGTGGGAGAGAGCTCCATCACTAAATCTGATATGATTAGAAACCTCAGGGGTGTGATACGACCGACTTCTTCTGACTCAGCGTGAAAGAGCTATGCGGATGTATCTGACGTCGACCCTTGGGGTTGAGGTTGGGGATCACTTTTTCTTGAGGGTGTTGCTAAGAGAGGAGTAATTCAGTTCGGCAAGCATGAAATCTATTGAGATTCACTGGAGCTCAGAGATACTAGGGATGGCGTTGTAGCGTACCGGTTGGCTTTACTGCCCAGCATGTCAGGTGTCCACGAGGTGTTTCACATCTCCATGCTCTGGAAGTATACGCTAGATCCAGCTCATGTAGGTAATTGGGGACAGATCGAGGTTAACACTGATGGGACCTTAGAGGAGGGACCGTGATATGTATTTACATGGATGATTGCATTGATCGGTTTTGACCTTGAACCGTGAGGCTAGTGAGAGTGCTATGGCGGTACTATGGAGTGGAGGAGTCCACGTGGGAGCACGAGGACACGATGCGGGGCACCTATCCCTTCTTGTTTGCAGGGATGAGTGCGTGGTTTAGATCGTTTAAGATTTAAATGATGTTGCATACATGTGGTAGAGTGCCAGTTGCATATGCCTTGAGTGGTTGTAATTGTCTGAATTTGGGACCCGAAATTCCCTTTCAGGAGGGAGAATGTAAGACGAAATTCAAATTCACGGAAAAAGGGTAAAATGTATTTGGTTCTGAAATTGTAATTTTGGTTAAAATCCTGAATTTTATTGTTAGATCTCGGATGATGAAATGGATTTCAGATTCAGGTAGTCCATAAAATCTATTATGTAAAAGTTGATAGATCAGGAACATTCGAATTTGCATTTTGAGCATCATTGTTCGAGTATCGTAAGCAATTTTGATGCGAAAAAGTCACATATAACAAATACTCTCATGTGCCATAGAGTGGTATGATGAAATGATAAAATGAATGAGATAGTCAGAATGTAAAAACTAGGAAAAGATGACAAATGGTCATTTTGATTATTTAGTGACCTGAAATGAGAAAACACAAGCCAGGTGCTTGTCTTCTTCGACCAAGAACAAAAAAAAAAAGCGGGGAGAGGCGACGGGGGGATCACGGTGGGCGGGCTGAAATGAGGTTTTTAGAGAGAGACAACAAGCTTCTCTCTGAAATATCGCCTTGATCAGATAGTCGGCGTCTTCGGGATGAAGGGGAGAAAGGCTGCTCTGCGGAGAGGGCTTGACGTGAGTCTGCCGGTTAGGAGTTCTCAAACTCCACTGAGGTGGGGTTTCTCCTACTTAGGTTTACTTTATTTAAGTGTTTTCAATGTTTGGTTAGCTTGAGGCCTTGAATGCCGTTTGATCGGATTCAAAACTAGGGACTGAGTGATATATTTTTTGAAGCCATAGTGTGCACTTTGTGACTGTCACAGCTGATTTGGAGTGGATTAATTATTGCATGTTATTGTGTGTTGATGCATGTATTGATTGGGAATCGGTAAGGAAATGTCCAGTGAAACAGGGTTCACTAGAGTGATCAGATGATTTGTGATTTTGGGAATAGTAGCAAGGGTTTCACTATTCATTGATGTTCTCAAAATATTTTTTGTGAATTAATATGTTTGGTCAAGTAATTCAAGTAGAATTGCTCGTGTTTGATCGTTAGCCCACGTGAGCTAATTTTGATGTAATGAAATGAGAATTTACATGACAGGATTGTGTGAATTGAATTTTAGGTAAATATATGCATGTTGATATATTTGCATATGATATAGACTATAATGGAAATGGAATCATGCATTCCATATGCACTTTGGGAGCACCACAGGATGATAGGGTGAGTGCGTGAGGAGAGTCTAGAGAATGGGTTCGAGGATTATTACAAACTAATAATGATCGGAGGTAGTCCATGCTAAAAATATCAATCGTCGAATGTGATTGATATACGCCGGATTAGTTCACATATAATATCAATCGTCGGAGACTGTCCAATTGATATACATCGGAGGGTAGTCCACATATAATATCAATCGTCGGAGACGGCCCAATTGATATACATCGGAGGGTAGTCCACTAAATGTAACATCGGAGACGGTCCACTACTTATACGTCGGAGGGTTGTCCTTAAATAAAACATAAAATTCTCATACGAGGCTTAGTCAGTGTGAGGGAGTCGGTGAGGACTCGGCTACGAAATGATAAGTTAGACATTCAAGTAGGGATCACATTTGCTGTAGGATGTGCTTTTACTTTGGAACATTGCATCGCACCCTAGGTGGAGAGTAGTCCACTTAGGGTGATCTCCACTTATCGAGCACTACCACCCCCTGTCGAGGGATACTATTTTACAGGCCAGGAAAAGGCAGGGAATGTGCCTCATTCAGAGGTCAGGGGTTTAGAAGAAAGCCCCTGAGCTTGTGGCTTCGGGGTTATGATGTTCTACATGTGGCTAGGAATTATCTAATTGTAATATATGTGTTGTATAAGAGCAAAAACATTTCCAATCCTTAAAAATTATCGGGATATAGTCGATTCATAGCTGCATGTTTTATGGTATCATGCCAGCCCAAGCGGCCTTTAATCATGTTGTGATCATATTGATATATGTTGTGAGGCGATGCAAGGGCCTGGCGGGCTATTTTTTACCACAACTTAGTTGTAGTATGAGACCGCTGCGGCAATGACCTGCTGGGGGATGTGTTTTGTGCTGTGATGAGCTCCCCGCATAAAAGTGAGACCCTTGCCTGGCTTTTCGAAATGGTGTCGAGTAACCCAACATCCACTTGTATTCAGTGGAATTGACGGGTAGTCGACGGACCCCCGGGTATGGGGCGTCACACAACAGCTATTGGAAATTCAACATTGATTACAAAAGATTTAGATTTAGGAGGTCAGGAAACACGAGATCAGCGGTGCACGGGCTTGAAGCCTAATAAATAGGACTTTTTAAAGGAGTTATGGTCATCAAGTAAAGGTTTGGAGGACGAGTTTACCTAAATCAATATTTCCTTGCTTTTTTTTATGTATTTTATGTTTTAGTTTGAGTTGTAGTCTTATTAGTTAGTGTATGAGTTGTTTTTAGTTTTCAGTCCAAGTAGGAGTTGTTTTTATTTAATTTCATGTAAGTTGTTTTATTAGAATTAGGAGTCTTATTTCAATTATGTATTTAGAAGACTTTAATTATAGAGTCCTATTCAATTAGATTAGGGGAAAATAATGGCTTATATAAACCCTCCAATGTACTTCTTTCTCAATTCAAAGTTTAATAACATTCAAACTTCTCTTTATAAGAGTTTTCGTTTTCCTTATCTCTTGGGTAAAATCTCTTAAGTAGCTAGTTCGTTGCTTTTTATCCCTTGATGTATCCCTCGGGTGGCAAAGTATATCTCTTGGGTGGATCCTCTTGAGTGGCAAGTTTGTGGCTTCTTATCTCTAGGTGGATTCCTTGGGTAGTGAAGTAAGTATCTATCCTCCTACAACTTCAACTCATTCCATCTTCTTTTTAATTTTCCAATCTCCAATCACAACTCAAAACTTTCCAAATCTGGTTCCATACTTCAAAACCCTTTTGAAATACTTTGTTTTTAACCTTGAAACCATAAATACCATCATCCCTAACCTTAGAGAAACCCTAAAATCGTGCATAGCCCTAGCCTACCTTAGAAAAACCTGAAAACCACAAACTAGCTTAAAACAAGGTTGTTTTGCATCAAACCAAACTTGAACATTTCCAAACCTAAAATCCTTAATTCCATCATAAATAAGACTCAAATAAGGCCTATAACCTTTGGGACTAGTCCTATCCCTTATCCTTCAAATTACATCCTGCACTTAGAACTACCACAAACCCATCTCAAACTTACCTAAACTGGTTAGGATCATCCATCACGGCCTCGCCCTTCATCACTTCTCATATACTCTTTTCAAACTTCTTTGCTTCGTTATAAGGAGGGTGATTTTTTTACTATTCTTGACCTGAAATCACTTCCATCGCTCTTTCTCTTCAAATAAAGTGATTTCTTTCACATCAGCTTGAGTTTGCCTTTGTTTGCCTTTTAATTTTGCTTTTTTGTGTTTTTTTCTTATCGATATGTTGCAACGTAATACTAAAGCAAAGAAGTTGTGTTGATGACAAGTAATTTCTTTCGTGAGATTTGGCATTGTCGTCGTGGCTGCGGTAAGTTCTGGCCCAACAAATATCAAATCATATTATGCTCATCCAGATGTCGGGAAATTCTTGAAATCTTAGGTATTTTTGTGACATTTTTGGACTACTAATATGTTCTCGACATCCTAAAAAGTTTAGTGTATTTATTCGAGCATGATGTTAGTTTTTTATTTATTATTTTTAAATAATTAATTTTTAAAGATATTTTTAAAAATATAGTAATTTTTGAGTTCATTTTTTATAGCTAATTACTTTAGTTACAATATAGTAAATTATCCCCACTAGGACTTCGACCCGAGACCTCCTTCCTCCTATGTCTTACATTCAAGATTAAACGCCTCTATCACATGAGTTAAGCTTTACCCGTTTGAAACCATCTATTTCAAAATTGATTTTCACAAAGCCAGGTGCAAATAAGATTATACTAGAACTTAAAATCTAACCTTAATATATATATATATATATATATATATATATATATTGGGGTTGATTGACTCATGCCTAGTGGGCACTTCTGTCGTTCTTATTCAAATTTATTTTTCACATCAGATTAAAAGATTCAAACTCAAGCAATTATATTTCTCCAGGGAAGACCGAAATATTGGAAAATTTATCTTCCTTAATCTCTGTTTAAGAGGTTAGTATACAGTAGTGAGTAGGGAGTATATATATATATATATATATATATATATATATATATATATATATATATATATATATATATATATATATATATATATATATATCACTACCACATATCGCCTTTATGCAATGTTATTTAGCAAATAAGCAAGAAACCTTTGCACAGGTTCCTTATAATAGCTTCGCTTTGGTACGCTTTAAAACCGTTGTAATCTAAAAATAAAAATATTCAGAAAGTTTTCTTATGCAATGCTTTAAGAAAATAAGATAAAATTGACTTCATGCAAATGATATAAAACCGTGACAAGAGCAACCCTTTTTCTTCCCAGTTTATTTTTAGCTCATCACAATATCAAAATTTTGTACCACAAAAATTGAAACTCCTAATACTCTCACTTTAGCTGACTCCATCCCACCCCACTTCGACAAAGATGCCCATTTCCTTTTTTCCCCTTTCGGCTGCCTCTAATGATGCCGCTTGTTTTGGCTTTTTAGTGGATCTCTCCTCCTCTCTCTAAAAATAGGGAAATAAGAGAAGAAAATAAATGAAAAGGGGGCGGGGGGGAGGGAATATTGTTTTTCATGTGTTTTTTTGTGATGAATATGAGACGAACAATAAAATGGGGATTGAAATTATGTCAAGATAGATGACACTCCACATTGTCTTAAAACAATAAAGAAAAAGTAGGAGAATGGGATGGAGGAAAAGAGACTTTTAACATGGTTCGACTGAACCTTAAGTACTTCCCTCTGTATACATAGCTGACGTCCTCTGCGGAAACAACCACTCTTAACTTGTGGATGCTTGAAGAATAGTTATAGAATTAGTATTTGATTATTCCATGAGAAACAATAATCCGGAACAGTAGATAGCTCAAATATATCAGTTCCTGGTTTCAGGCAAAATGTCGCTTACTATTGTAAATAACATATAGGCTGTAATTCATCTCTCATATTCTTTTGATGATGTCGCTGGTTAATTGCATACATGGAGGCCTGGGTATGAAAAAAGGACTAACTTATATAATTTTTGTGCATATTTGCAGCATACATAAGGATCAAGACCTTCCATGCAAACCCAATTTTGGCTGAAATTTTCTTGTAGGTTAGTTCAAATAATGAAGTAAATAAATAAGCTACTTGCCGCTTCCAAAGTGTCTTCTATGGTTCTAATTCTTTGCAATTAATCTTTCATTTTCACAATAAACGTTATTTTTGTATTAATAATATAATGCAGCACGCTAGTGATGATGATTATGCTAATACCTGACTAGGACAATTGGGGATTTAGCTTACGCCATTCAATTTTATGATTCTCTTACTTGCTTTCCTTGTTATGGTGAACCACGTTTGTTCTATGACGTATTTACATTTGAACACTGGCATGAAGTTCTTATCGATCGATACTGCGATAAATTTTGTGTGATGAGTTTCTCTCAAACTCATTCTCATACAAGGAAATCGAAGGAGTGATGAAGTTGGAACCTTTTGTTTGTTATATTTTATAAAAGCCAGTTCCTCAGCCTTATATCTTAAATCTTATTAATAGTAAAATTATTATTATTGATAGGTGCATTTTTATACTTGAACACTTAAGCGGACTTGCCTTTTTCACTGGTCGTTCAAGGTGCGTAGAATAGACAATAAGTTAATCCTTCACGAGGTCAAAGATATTGATGCCCAGTCGCTACTTACTAAGTGAAGGTAATTTTTTTTTTCTTATCAATTTTTCTTAGTTTTTTTTTTTTACTTTACTTTGTTTCTGATTGATAATAAAGTCAAGTGATTTTAGTCTGGGTTTAGCCACAAATTTTGTCAGCATCAATTATCTCGTCATTTACAACCATTTCATTGTCTCGAACGACTACCATGCCCCTTTAAAAAACTTTCAAAACCCAGAAAATCTACTCCCTCACAAAAACCAATGAAAATCCTCCCTTACATGTACTTCCTCTCCATCATTCAACTCAATAATGGACAACCCAACTCTACTCCCATTATAAATCATGAAGTGCAAAAATATATATTATGATTTTACATTCGTACAAATTTATGGTTTATTATTTTATGATTTTTAGCAATAATTTTTCGGTTTGGAAAAAGAAAAAGAAATAAGTTTAAATAATTTAAAAATTGAAACATTTTTTTGTTTTTAAAAAATATATCACATTCTTCCATTTATGTTTTTTCTAGTTTACTCATGATATAGCAGGAAACCAATTTAAAATATATCATAAATTATCAAAGACCAACTAAAAACATTTCAAACCATTATTTAGATTTTTATTTTATAAAATATTTAAATAATTTTAAGTGGTTTTAAGGATTAAGGATTCCATCTGTGGACAAGATATTAAGGATTGGTTGTCTAGACATTTCCTACAAAAATATCCTTTTCCATATTACATAGCAAATGGCTTCTTAGTAAAACTTATTTTAAAAATATTTTCCCTTGATATTGAAACTAAGGCTCCGACTAAGAAGTTCCTCAGTCGAAACACGAGCTGAATGGGGATGCAGATCAATGCCGTCAGCGCTCCGCCTTATCTCCAACACAATGGTTCAATATTTTCGGGCCAAAGTTCCGGCCAAAGATGGAAACCCGTAAATAGTTACTGAATCGTTGCATTAGACGCTTAAAAACCGCTGCATAAGATCATGGACAAAATCACGCATAAAAATCCAAACCGCATTAAATAAATACAAACCACAGACCGAGGTGTAAAAACCGCTGCGTAAAATAATGATAAAACCGCTACAATAGATTAAATAAACTCATTGTAAATCTAGAGGAAAAACCGCTTCATTAGATGACTTCGCTGCACCGGCGTATCCAAACCGGGCGTAATTGTATCTCCAAACCGCTGCAATACCCTTTGCAACAAACAAATGCATCGGCCTCAAACCGACAGATCTAATGCAAAGAGGTTTAGTGGTCTTTGCACAGATGTGTAACCGTTGTATATGAACCGACATATGTGGTAGTATATATGTACCACAATTTGTGCGTTATATTTCGGTCCTTAAAAAGTTAATTTCAAGAATGTGGCCCACAATATTTGGTGGTTCTATGCGCTTCTTTTTCAAAGAAAATATTTCAAAACTGGTCGATCGTCAACATCAACTCGTGTCACTTGTTTATATACAAACAAGCTTACCATGACAATGATACAGAGAAAACAATGAAATAATTTACTACGGGCTATTTCTATTTTACCATTCATATCTCTGAACAAACAAGAATCGGGCGGAGTCACTATCCAAGTATGCTAAACAACACCTGGGATTTAAGTAAGTTCTCATTTTATTTTTATTTGGTTTACATACATGGCTTAATCTAACGCATTACCCACCCGTAATAAAAAAATAAAAAGAACACCTCTCGCTCTATCCCTAGCAACCCAGCATTCGTTGATGCATTTATGGATGAGTAGTGGTGGCATTGTGCCATGTGTAGGGAAATCATAACCCTTTCTGGGATCCAAGCATAATAGTGAATATATAATTAAATGTAATTAGCATCAAGTAATAGATAAAAACTGTTTCCAACATTCAATATGAAAGATTGAAAGAGTGCATTGATAGTCTCATTATATGGTTATTTTGTGAAATAGTCATTCCAATAATTGAAAGCGAGACAAGGCCGCCAAGATGTAAGAAATTCCTTCACCATGAGCCTAAAACATATCATGAATGTAATGCCCGAAAGCTATGTTGGTGATTGATATGTAAATGTGAAATCGCTCTTTGATTCCACACTCCCAGTAATAAGATCAATGCTGATGGAAAGTTAAAAATAACCATGTTTTTTCAACCACATGTTTATTTTTACTCCTACCAAGCGTTACCATTTTGCTTAATAGTAGAAAACATGTTTTGTTGGAGATCCAAATGAGTTAAAAATTTAGCCCATAACCCTATGAAGCTTTGACTCTAAAAATCGCTCTAGTTTCGTCAACTATGGCTGCCTTTAAATACTTACCTGAAACTAGGTTTTTTTTTTTCTTAGAAAAACTTGTTTTAATTACCATCCTCAAACTCAAACAACCTGTGGAACAAATTTTTATTAAATGTTAAGTCCTTGTTACATAAAAACGAAAGTAGTAACAAGATAAAATATTCTTCACTTATAAGATTTTATGTAGACTTGAAATTAATAAAATAAGTGGAGTGATTATGGGAAGAGTTTTATAAGTTTCTTCTCTAACCAAAGAGTGTTGAAGTTAGTAGCTATTTATCATGGAAGTAACTTAAATATGAATCATTTCACGTTTCATAAAATTTTAACAAATATTGAATGAATTTTATTACAAATAGTATAAAAATCAAACTTCAAACTGGAGCCAATGAAAAATTAAAAGTAGTTTCTTTTTTTTTAAAATAATCAAGATGTTTCTAGAAGGATTATAATTCTAATAGCAAGGCTTTTAAGTCTAGAAGACTATTACTAGTCAAACCATTTCTTTTATAGCCTTCATGTTTTTGAGAGATTATTTTATTTTAATACTAAATCTTAATTAAGTCCTAGCGTATAGCTTTACTCATCTTCCGATCTTTGATATCTCAATTTTAAGTCATAGAACAATTTATTGTGTTTAATTCTTTTTTAAGTTTTAAAATTTTATAATTAATAGTCTAATATAGGAAATGAAATAATTGTTCACAGTGCCTCAAGAACACATTAAGAATCCATTTAGAACAAGAAAAGGTTAAAAAAAAAAAAAAAAAAAAAAAAGAGCAAATGCAAAGCGTAAAATAGATCTAAAATGAGATGAAAAAGTAAAAAATAAATAAAATTTACTTGGGCCACTAATAGATAGTTTTATATTGCAAGATGTCCGATAAAAACCAAGCTAAGCTTGGAAAGTTGAAAAATATAGATGAAGAAACTCAAGCCAAAAGAAAAAGTTATCCATTAACATAATCCAAAGGGTTTAAATAAAATGGGTGCGAGAATGTGCAACATGGAATAACAAACATATGTAGAAGATGTGATAAAAAAAAAGATAAATGATAAAAAAATCGCAGTTGGGTCTTCCACATCTCTAACCTTCAATCCCCACTCTCAACTAATTGCTTCCTCACCCTCTCCCGGCTCGTCTGGCATCTACCATGCGGTGGTTGCATTATGGCAGTCTCATCATCACCCATCCCTTTAAGCTTCAACGTTGTCCCCGGTTTAATGTGAAATAAACGCCGGTGTGGTGACCTCGATTCTTCAATTCCATGTTATCGGTTTCCTTTTCTTCCTCACTAACCTCAAGCTATTGGAAAACATTAATTCACTACAAGAAAAGGTGACCAGCAACATAATTTTTGTCGCTAAATATTAAATATTGTAGCAAAACTATTTTTGAGACAAAAATTTTGTTTCATGAGCGTCGCCTTTATCCTCGTTGCGTTTTTGCAACAAATAAAATGATTTCCTCAAAATAATTTTTGACGACATAATTTGTTTGTTGTCTCCAATGTTATTTATCAACAAAAATTTTGTTATTAAATGTTCAAATCTTTGGTGCTAAAAATGTCAAAAAATAAATAAATTGTTGCAATTGAAAATATGGCAAAGCAACAAAAATTATTATTTCGTTGTCAAATAGAATTGGTAACAAAACTTTATTTTGTTTCTAAATTTTAAAATTAAAAAATAAATAATTAAATATCTGTAACTTTTTTTTAAATATCAATATGTGCAATATTGTTTATCATATCTTAGAATATTTATATTTTCATTTTGGTATTTAATTTTGAATTATAAACCAGCTAACAATTAAATTTTGTAATACATTGATTTTATAGTATGGGCAAATAATAACATCTAAATGGAGGTGATTAATTATGTGATATTTATATAATGTTATTATATAATTGAACATTTCATATTTCATCAAATATAAGAGGAGAGAGAGAGGGCAGAGATATATATATATATATATATATATGGTCATCATCATCATCATCAAATAGCAAATAAAATAAAATAAAACCCAATTTCCAATATTACATCAGAATCGCCTGCTCGAGATGGTGTGTAATGGCACGTAACCGTAGGGTCGCATTTGTACACCAAAAGACTATTTACTGGCATTATAGTATTCTTAGAAGTTGTTATTAAGGATAAAATTGTAAAAGCTTTTCAAAGACCTGCACTTTGCAGCTGGGGCGAAAAGCCGAGGCGAAAAAGATAAATTGGTTTAATTTTAAATGATAATAAAATTACGTCATTAAAATTCGCCTCGCGGTAGTTCTCGTAAAATTCAGATTGATGATCGAAACTGGATCGCATTAAGTAGCTGTACCCTCGCGAATCTAAAGGACCCAAAAGCCATGAATCTGCGACGTTTAATATTTGCGTTTAATTTCTCATTACTTTGCTCGTGTTTAAACTCAAAACGATTAAAAAATTCAAAATCTATTAAATATTTAGTTATTCACCAGATAAATAAAATTAACCCGATAAAATAAATCATTTCGACATCGAAACTGACGTATATGAAAGAAAAAGGGACATACGGGTCCCACTTAAAACAAAAATCAAAACATCAAAAGTCATGACGACGGAGAGCGAGAATTGCTAGGGATGAGAGATTTTTATTTTATTTTCACTTCTTTCTCAGATCTACAACTGATCGCACTGGTCGCGCCAAGAACGAAAAGTGCTCTATCGCGACGAGAGTACTGACGCGCCGCGGCATCAAAACACGAGATTTCCACTTGGGACCAAGTAAAAATTTAAAATCCTAATTTTTGGTTTTTCTGATTTACGTACGTTAACTATTAATTTTTCTGATCAAGAGTCGGAAGTCACCTACTTACAAGAGCCGCTAAGTGGCATCGGAATCACTGGATTTCACCAAATTTCCATGTGAAATAGTGAATACATATAAATACATATAAAATAACGAATACGTATAAATACGTATGAATAGTGAATTGTGAATAGTGAATAGTGCAAAGTGAATAGTGAACAATGTTTACTGTCGCTACCGACGTACGCTAGCCTAATACATCAAACGCCAGAGGCCAGCGCGAGCGCCAAAGTTTTCATGTAATCACGCCCAAGTTTTTTAAATAAAGTAGAAAAATGTGAGTTTTCTAAACTTATTTTTCAAATACTAGCCGTATTATTATTATAAACCTGCTCTACACTCAAGATTTAAATTCGCTTTGAACAGAAACCATTTCCAAGAGCAAGCAAATGGTTTTGATTAAACCATATTTTTAAAGCAAGCAATGAGTTCAAGAAGTAAATGGTTTTTGATTTAAACCATATGCTGAAGAAATAAATAACGCGATTCAATTATTCAACCATATTTAAAAGGCAAGAATAATGGTTTTAAATTGAAAAACCATAATTTAAAGAGCAAGAAAATGGTTTTGATTTAAACCATATTTGAAAAGCAAGAAAATGGTTTTGAGTTGTAAAATCATATTTAAAGCAAGCAATGGTTTTAAATTGTAAAACCATATTTCAAAGAGCAAGTAAGCGAACAATGGTTTTGAATTATTAAACCATGTTTCAAGCAAGCAAGCAAGCAAAAGAATATTCTCAGGAAAACAAATCTAACTAAAATCCTCTACCTAAGGCATACAAGTCGGGACAGATTCAGACGCCAGACGGCTACAGAAGTGATATCATAAGATGGTATTTTAGTTTTGGCTCGAAGTCTCCGTAAACTGTGTGTCATACCGCGCATTTAAAGCGAGATCAGGGTACTGCATCGAGTATATGGGGGGTTAACGCTGTTAACTAAATTATGGTGATGGAGAGACACAAGTCAATTCCACCATATTTACCTTAAAAGGATGCCGACACGTCCTTCCAATCGCACCTACCGATGCCTGTGCTCTCAAAGGCTCACTGCAGACGGCAAAGGGGCATGTGCCTCCAAGGTCGATGTTCGAGGTTGACGATCAGCAGCTTTGAAAAACCCAACTACTGGTGCACCGCCGAGTTAATGTGCCAACAGAGACTTGACGCACCACGAGCCTCAGCCCCTGAGGGATTTAAAAGCAAATGAATGAGTTAATGCCCCGCCATATTTCAAACGACCGGGCCAGAGTCTTTTCAGGCTCCTGGTGGTGATTTAAAAAGAGCGTCGGAGCCCGTTCCTCATGTTATAAAGTTCGGCAAACCAAAGTTAAAGAGTGCTTCATTTAAAATGTTTTTAAACTTTTTTGCTAAAGAGGTTTTATCAAAAGTCGAAACTTTTAAAGCAAGATAAAGAAAGCAAGCAAGAGAAGTTTTATAAACTTTCAAGCAAGCAAGCAATAAAAGTCTTAAAAGCTTTTAAAGAAAAGCAAAGCAAAGTGTTAGTATTAAAAGTTTTGTGAAACTTTTAAAAGAACAAAGTACAAGAAGTTTTGGAAACAAAAGTGGCAAAGGGCAAGGCTTTTAAAAATAATTGTAAAGAAAGTTTTATTGGCTTTGAGATGTTTTTATGAAAAACAAAACATTTTATAAATTATAGCACTCACCGAGATCGTTAGCTCATTATTTTGTGTTTTAAAAACTATTTCTGTGTATTGCGTGGCCACCTGGTTGCCGTGAAAGATATGCTAGATTCTCTGACATTTGTACAAGCGCCATTTATTAATAATATTTCAAGGAATACTTTGAATTTGTATAATGGAGCATATGTATGTACATAGTGTAAGTTTTGTGAGAATGTGTTGGTCGGGCCGCCGTTGCTGCTGGAAATGTGTGTTGTGTAAGGCCGTGATTTGGAATTATCCTATATGTAAATGGCCAAGTGATGCCAGGGGTGTTTACCGCAAGATTTTTCCAAATCCTAAGTTAGAAAAAGTAAAAGAAAAATCTTTATACGAGGTTTAAGGAAGCAATACAGCTTCACTTCACAGAAGTTTCTAGTCATTAGAGGTAACTGTGGAGTGGTCGGCACATACGCCGCTATTAGGGGGTGGGGGTGTGTCAATGTGGTATCAAAGCAGAAGTATAAGATAACTTATGGCTTGAGGAGATCTTATACCATGTCAAGGTGGTATCAGAGCATAAGTATTAAAACTATGCATTGACATTCAAAGTATTATTATCAAGTCTTTCAAAGTATTAAACAGCTGGATTTTGGTAATTACGCTGACTATGTCGGAAGCGGATGGAACCCCTGCTGGAGTCATTCCGAATCCAAGCTTAAGCGCCTCCCGCAAAGACCTCGAGAGGGATGAGCACGAGTGGGTGGTTCCAACACTACCTATATGAACTGGGTCAAAGAAAGAAGTCGTGCCCCACCATCCGTCACCGTATGGGAGCCATGCCAGGATTGTTTACGTGAGAGCAAGTGGCACGGCAAGTTGTACGGGAGTAGTGTCTATAGTGACCCGCCGGGCAAATGAAATCCCTCCACCGCCACCCAGAGGCTATGGGAAGAACCTTGGGGAGGTCGATAGAGAGGCTGCAGCCGGGCGCCAAGACATATGACTGGCGGCGATCCGCAGGCAAAATGTTATGGTTAGATAAAGTAAAACAAGGTTTACAGAGTTATCGTCGCATCGATGAGTAAAGAGTCTCGCTTTTCCGGGCTTTTATGGAAGAGCAGTGGCTATGATCGTGGGATGTCAAATGCGGAGAGAGGTATCCACTGGTATCACGGACCACTTCTCAAAGCAAAGAATCTCACCGACGATTCTTTCCTCGAGTCACAAGGATTCAAAGATTGAGTTCTTCAACAGGAATAAAAGAACATGTTAGTATCAGTATCATGAGGAAGAGGTTCCTCATAACTAGTCGGGATGTTGGTTTCACAGGATTCAGCTTCAGAAAGTCCTGGCGCAAAAGGTTTTTATCGTGTGACTACAAAGACCGGATCGTGAGCGCATTTTTCGCCTGCTCCCCGTAATAGACTGGGGGGGACCCTAGTCGAGGCCCAAGAGTCGAGCAAAGCACTACGCCCATGCACGCAGCAGACAAAGAAACAAAGGAGTGCACTAGGTGCTTCCCAACAGATCTCTAGTCAGTACAGTAGAAAGAGAAACAAGGGCAGAGGTTATAAAGGCCGAGGGGTAGGTCGAGGAGCCACCTCAGCCAGCCGACCGCGCTGAGGCCCCAAAGGCCGTCAGCAGCGGGAACCCGGAGCGCTCCCTCCTGCTTGTCATATGTGTCAAAAAAGCGATACACCATGGGGAGTGTAGATATTTAGTACAGTGGTGTTTCCATTGTGCATGTGAAGGCTATTTCATTAGGAGTGCCCTCGTGAGATTGGTGCAGAGACATCGCAGCACTTAGCTACCCCATACCCTAGATGAGCACTCAAAGGTCTTCAGGAGGTTTCCCGCTGAACAAAGTGGAAGCCAGCAGTGTAGGCGCCGTGTATGCAGGTAGTGCCTCAGTGACGAAGAGTGAAGTCCCACTTCGATAGAATAAAAGTTCAGCAGACCAATCAAGATGATAATCTGTATGTGGTTATCGTGTATTATTTATCCCCATCATGACGTGAGATACATTATGATCCAGAGCCACACATATCTACCGCATTCAGTTCCTCTCAGATCGCTTCAAGAGAGAGACCCTGCACCATTAGAGGTCAGATGAGAGTTTCCTCCCAAATGGAGATCCTGTTATTCTGTGATGATAGTAAATTTTTAGATGAAGGAGTTCCCATCGTGGGATGAGTCTCAGCCGATCTCGTAGCCTAGATAAGAGACTCGACAGGTTCCTCAGATGGATTGGATTGTCTCGCCACGAGCCATACATTAGATTATGTTATGGTGCAACACAAAGAGAAGCCATGAACGAGGTGTATGCCAGGGAAGACGTCTAATATGATCCCCACACACAATACAGGAACGTTACCAGTATGTCAATGCATTATCTGGGGGCCATGGTGAGACAGAAGGATGAGACTGAAGGGATGAGATCCAGCTTGTTGAGAGTTCTCGTATTTATTCCTGCATGATATCGCAAAGCCATCTCCAAATAGAGTGAGTTCACCAATATCGATCCAGTGACCTGTTCCCGACTCATTCCTCCCAGACGGCTCCCCGTTGTAGTCAGAGAGCTAAGGTTCTAAGCATGAACTGCTGAGTATGGGATCTTATCTGACCTGGCATTATCCCACTGGGGAGCCCACCTCTCAGTGAAAATAAAGTGATGGGAGTTTTATGTTATGCATAGGACACAGAAGCAAACAGAAAGTCACCATCCGCACCTGATCCACCTCAAGATAGATGGAGTTACTCTGACTCAACCCGCGGGGTCCCTGAGCATACTCCCAAGATGATCAGTTCGGTATCATCAATGAGGGTGCAGAGAGCAGAGCAAAATCTAAAAAGACCGCCAGACTCGTGATGACGCCACGACATTACGTAGTTTCGTGATGCCGCTTATTTTCGACGAATGCTTCAGCAAAGATTTATGAATTTGATGAATCTGGGCATTCCACCGTGATTCGATAGTTCATCATAGTTTTTATCGATGATATCCATGTGTATTCGTGCAGTTTAGATCACCTGGCGACGGCCATTGCACCCGGGCGCAGCACGCGATACGCCGCCGAAAGTGTCGCTGGTCGACAGTGGCATTCCTAGCCGCGTGATCCGCAAATGAGGGTGGCTGCAGATCCTCAAAAATGGGCAAAGGTAAATTTCAGAAACCACCTTAACGTGAGTCAGAGGCCGGCTTCTGGTTGAAGGTGTGGCACAGAAGCTCGTCGAGGTTCTCCAAGGATAGCACCATTCACCGCTCACAAGAAAGATCGGGCACATGATCGGGTAGATGCCCTCACAAAGAGTTTCAGGAGCTGAAGATATCAACTCCCACCCGCCAGCTTCACTAATGGAGACATGGCTGTGTCTATAGTGATGCTCACTCGCAAGGCCTTGGTTGTGTTTTTAGTGGATGCGTAATGACAGAAGTATCGCACATGCCCCAGACACTGGTGCCATGAGAGAATTTGTCTTTACAGATCAGAGTTTGAAAGAATGCAGTTTTTGTTCGAAAATATGGGATATTATCACTATATGGTGTTCTCGGCAAGATCTGCTGTACTCCAAGAGCCCTAATATATTTCACCTCAAAAAAGGAGTTAAACCCGAAAGGAAGAGATGGCTCAGAAGCGATTAAGGATCACAGACTGCATTTATTGAGTACCATCCCGGGGAAAAGCTAATGTAGTGTTATGCCCCGGGAGTAGCCACCATAGAGTTCATTGTCCCATATGGATCGGGGCGACTTCCACTCACGCGGACGAAGAGATTGAAAAAAAATCTCATCTCTCTGTGAATAACACATTTGGCAATGGCCTCTGTGGGGAAAAAAGTTAAGACACAAACACGCTTGCGCGTCCTTGTGGTATATCGAGGTTTGGTGATCTGGGGAGCCTTATTAGCCACATTTCATGTTAGATCTTCCAATGATCGATTCTCAAAGAAGGCCGCAGTATCCACAAATGATTGCTTTAAGGAAGAGATAGAAGAAAAAGAAAAATGGAAGCCAAATGGTGATGACATGATAGTGAAAGGGACAGAGAATGTGGAGTGCGAGTATGGCGAAATAAGAGAGACATTATGGAAGAAGCACATTCATCTATGTATGTTATGATCCAGTAGCACTAAGATGTACAGAATTTAAAGAAACATTACTGTGGAATGGGGATGAAGAAAGATTGTAAGCTTCTGCTTCCAGATGTGTCTAACCTGGCTGGGCCGGTGCAGCAGAGCATCGAGGGGTCTGTAGGGAAGATACGCTTATTTCTATATTCTAAAGTGTTCGGGAAGATCACTATGGATTGCGGTCGTGTCTTCCACTTAACTCGAAGAGGCGCATGATATATGGTGAAGGATCGACATCGACGGTTCCGCTATTTTCGTCGCTAATGTTATGATTCTTGGAAAATCGGGTCTGGCAGGGTGTGGATGAGAGGTAGTGGCGGGTTCTCCGGCAAGTTCCAATGATAGTGTTTCGTATCGGGGGTTCCAAAGCTCTTCACATCCGTGTTTCTCAAGCCCCACTTATAAACAGCCTTTTAGGTACTCACCCACATTTCGCTGACAACATTTCCATCCTCAGACTATGCCGGGCCTGAGAGGACCATTTTGCATTTTTCTTTAGAGGATATGCTAAGAGCTTTTGTGATGGAATTCAAGGGAGTTAGGGATACCCATTTGGTACCTAATGGAGTTCGCCACAACAATAGCTGCTGGTTAAGCCAAGATAGAGTGGCTCCATTTGAGGCACTATATGGCGTGAAATGGTGGACTCAGCAGGCCGAATGAGGTTGGTGAGAGAAGCACCAGAGGGCTCCGTATTAATGCGCATCACTTCGTGAGAGCGTGAAAGTTGTTCGTGATAACTTGAAGATAGCAAGATATAGACAGAAAAGTTATGCTGACAACCGTGGGCAGACTTACAATTCGAGATAGGTGATCGCCCTTGAACAGATACTTCCTTGAAGGTTGTTTTGATATTCGAGGCGAGGCAAGCCTACAAGATATATAGGACCTTAAGATTGTGAGTAAGGTGGGACCAGCTTAAATTAGTTACCCCCAGAAAGGTCTGGCGATTCACATTGAAGATCATCCTGTTTATGCAAAGAAGTACATCCTAGATCCTTCACATGTGCGGCAGGAGCAGCCGCTATAAAGTAAGAGAACTCCGACGATGAGGAAACACTGTGCATTGTAGATCACAAGGAACAGTGTTGCGATTAAGGTGATTTCTTTAGCGGTCCCGTGGAGGAATCATGAGGAGGGAGTGCGCCTACTGAGCCGCAGGTTCAGATGCGCCACAAGATCCTCAATTATTTTCACTGGAGTATTTTCCTTCCTTTGAGTTTAGTTTGAAACGGCTTCGAGATCTAACAACATGATGAGAATTTGTAACGCCCCGCTCAGATGCAATGATACGTAACCGTAGGTCGATCAGCACCAAAAGACTTTTTAAAGGCAGTCGTAGTATTCTCGAAGTTGTTATTAAGGATAAAATTGTGTAAAATTTTCAAAGAATTGTAGTACTTTGCAAAACATGAAAGTGGAGGGTGAGTACAAATTAAGGAATTTTAAAATGATGATAATATTAATAAATTGCCAAAATGGTTCAGTGGAAACTCAAAATTTCTAGATCTCGATGATGAATCCGATCGCCTGTTCATCCCGCAAAAATCTAGCGCACCCGTGAAAAGTTTTTGAAGCTGAATTCCGAGACAATATAATATTTTACGTAATTTCGCGACGAGTGTGAGTGAAACCTCTAAAACTAATCTTGAAAACTTAAAAAATGGCAAATATTTAAAATATTCAATTAGGAATAAATGAAATTGAAAATCAGGGACAACAAATTATTTCGAGAAAATGAAACTAGACTTAGGTAAAGAAAAAGGGACATGGGTTCTACTGAAAAAGAAAAACTAAAACATCAAAGTCATGATCAGAGGGAGCGTGAGAATTGCAGAGAGAGATTTTTATTTTTTTTCTCAGCTTCTTTCTCTCAAACTTATGGAAATCGATCGTTTAATTCGTCGCCAAGAACAAAAGTGCTCTATATGAGGGCTACGCTGCGGCAAATTAAAAACACCGTATTTCACAAAATTCAAAATCCTAAATTTTTGGTTCTCGTGATTTACTATATTAATCCACGTAATTCTTTCTGCATCAAGACAGTTACTCTACGCCGACGAGCTATAAAAGCGTACCAAACTACGATTTCACCGGATTTCCACGTGAAATAGTGAACACATAAATACGTATAACATAGTAAATACATATGAACACTCGTTCTTTCTTTCTTCAATATAAACATCGCATAAGAATAGAAAGTGAATATAACAGTAAATAGGTGTAAAGTGAATAAAGGAATAAATGCTCTCGCCGGTTGTAATGACGTATGTGGTCAACAACACATCAAACGCTAAGAAGCTAAAAAGCAGTGCGTGAAATTTGTAATCGTGCTCAAATTTAGTGTGTTTAAAATGTGAAAGTGTTCTAAACCTATTTTTTCAAATACTAGTGTATTATTAGTTATAAACCCTTATGACCGTATTTAATGTTTGAGTTGTAAAACCATATTCCTTAATAAATAGCAATGGTTTTACTTAAACCATATTTTTTAAAGCAAGTAATGAGTTTCAGCGTTGCTTAAATTGCCTGATTTTTGGGGTCATATGTTAAAAGAAAATAAATAATGGTTTTGAATTATTCAACCATATTTAAAAAGCAAGCAAGAAAGCAATGATTTTTAAATTGAAAAACCATAATTTAAAGAGAAAGCAAATGGTTTTGATTTAAACCATATTTGAAAAGCAAGCAAATGGTTTTGAGTTGTAAAACCGTATTTAAAGCAAGCAATGGTTTTAAATTGTAAAACCATATTTCAAAGAGCAAGTAAGCAAACAATGGTTTTGAATTATTAAACCATGTTTCAAGCAAGCAAAGAATATTTCCAGGAAAACAGCCCAACTAAAATCCTCGGGCTTCTAACCATGCATACCGATCGGGGGAGGTATTCAGACGCGTGTGCACCGTGTGGTGTTAGGATATCATACATGCATTTTAGTTTCCTTTGCCTCGTTGGCAACCCAGTCATGCATCATGGCATTTTAATGGAGACCGTGGCGCACGTACAAATATATATAGGGTTAACGTGTTAATCAAAATTCATGTAATGGAGACACAAAAATAATTCCAATTATACGATCGAAAAGGTGGACTGACACAGTCCTTCCACCGCACTATTGATGCCCAAAAGCCCTGTTCACTACTAAGACAAAGAAGCATAGGCCTAAAGTGGTTGATGTTTTATACATGACTCATACACTTTGAAAAAAATCAACTATCGGGTGCATCTGATCATAGGCCTCAGAGAGATTTGATGCACCCGCTGGTTCCAGATCTCCAGAGAGATTTAAAAAGCAAACTAGCCGAGCACGTGCTCGCTTTTTATAAAAGTTTTGAGAAACTTTTAAAGCAAGAGATTTGTGAAAGGTTTTGAAAAACTTTTTAAGTAAGAGATTTGATTAAAAGTTTTAGAAACTTTTAAAGCAAGATAAAGCAAGCAAGCAAGAGAAGTTTTCATAAGTTTTATAAACTTTCAAGGCAAGCAATAAAAGTCTTATAAGCTTTTTAAAGAAAAGCAAAGCAAAGTAAGCAAGTATTAAAAGCCAGAAACTTTAAAAAGGAAGGCACAAAAAGTTTTAGAAACTTTAAAGTGCTGCAAGCAAGGCTTCGGAAAATAATTGTAAAAAGAAAGTTTTATGGCTTTTGAGATGTTTTTCTAAAAGCAAAACATTTTATAAAAGCATACACTCACTGTTCATTTAGCCTATTATTTTATTTTAAAACTATTTTGTATAGTTACCTGACATTGTGAGCATATTAGATTCTCCCCACATTGTAAGTGTGTTATTAATAATATTTTTGTAAAGAAGCACTTTCAATTGGTATATGGGAGCATATGTATGTACATAGTGTTGTTTTGTGAGAAACGTGCCGGCCGTCAGCTCGCCATATTTGGTATCAGAGCATGTATAAAGGATTTGAAATTATCCCCTGATATGCAAATACTATGTCACACTGAGGTTTTACTACGCAAGATTTTTCCAAATCCTAAATTAGGAAAAGTAAAAAATTTTATAACGAGGTTTAAGCAAGCAATACTTCATTGGCTCACGTGAAGTTTCTGCACGTTGTATGAATTTCATCAGATTTATGAGAAAGGGTCACACATCCGCCAATATGTGGGTGGGGGTGTGTCATATACATTCCAAGAGGATATAATATCTCCAAGAAAAAAAACAAAATCAAGTGATTATCATGAAAATCCCAACCAGCATGAGAGTTTATACTAATTTAGTATTGGCCGAGCATCATACTTTCTTAACTTTTGGATGAGCTCCCGTGTTAAAAAAGCTAAACTCATTCCCTCCAATTCTACATATGGGAACTTTTGATTAGCCCTGTGTTAAAATGTTAAACATTCTCCAATTCTTATCTTGACTTACATAAGCATGTATAAATGTCAAAGAAAATGAGAATACAACCACATCATGATTTAACCCCCGTTTATCCGATTCAGTACGGCTAAAGATTTGTAAAAACATGATATCAACTCCACCAAGATTTCCATCATCTTTGAACGCTGATCGCTCTCATAAAATCTAAACATTTTTACCTTACAAATATATAAAAACAAAACCCAAATAGACAAGTAAAATTTCAAAGTTGAAGCACATTAAAACAAACCATTTTGCAGCTTCAACCATCATTATTTATGTATATATCTAGATTATTCAATCACAATATTATATAGACATTAAATACAGATCTAATAATTTAATAACATTTGCTTCTAAAAAACAAATGTGCTTATAATTCATAACATATTTTTCTATGATTACGTGAAATTTTTAAAAAGATTCAAATTTAATTTTTATGTAGTTTTAAGAATTTGTTCTTCTATAGAATCATAAAAACTAACAAATCTTATTTAAATTCATTTTAAAATCATAAAATTTAATGTTAAAACCAATTGTTTTACAATTATATAGCTTAAAGTATAAGTTATAAACAAATTCCAAGATCCCATTTAAGTAAAAACAAAATATTTTATAAAGAAATCTGGCATCAAAGTTCTATAACTTATTTACTCCGATCACTCCATATATTGATGTCTGCCAGAAGACCCTATAGAAAATTTAATTTTCTTAAAAAGAGTAAAACGATAATTTCGTCAAAATTTCGAAATTTTCATCTCGTAGATATTTGAAATGGACTTTTACCGTTTGAATCATCTCGCAAAATTCATACTATGTCGAATTCCTTCGAATTACCAGATAGTCTACTTGCACGCTTTTTCGAGAGGCACCAGAATCCGGTGCCGCAAACGCCCATGTGATGAAAGTTGCTCTACGCTGAGTGGCCACGCTGCGGGCATCTTCGATTTGTGGAGTCAACAAACCCAAGAGGTAGGATCTTTCCTACCAAAGACCTTGTCTAAGAGTCATGTAAATGGTTAGGAATACCGCTGTTTTGAATGTGAATTCTGGCAAATTCCTAAACCTTGAACCGAGTGAGAAAATTCCTATTTGTGGGGCCGGAACAAAGAATCCGAGGGAAGTTTCACTGCTCATGTGAATAGTAACTTTAATAGCACGCGGGAATATTTTGTGAGAATTGTGATGTCGTAAAGATCTCTGGCACGAACAGCCAGGTTTTTGCACTAGCCCATGTGAGCTAATTTTGGTGTTATTGATGCACCCCTATTAACATGATTTTGCTATAACACCGTGTTAATATATGTATGTGAATATATTAGCATAAATGTTTCGGATTAGCATCATGCATCCCATATGCACCGAGGTTCTAGAATAATATTGTGTGAGTGCATATGAAATGAAATGTAAAAACGAAAAATGTTGTCAAAGGAATTTCATTTGATGATTTTCCTGAGAACGTGTTGGGAGATGGTCCAACAATTACATCGTCTGAGGAGTCATGAATTTGCAGCTTAAAGAGCCCTTCCAACACATTCGCACTGGGAGGTGGTAGTCCAATACTTTTAATGGAATTTAGGTGGAGTTTTTCAGAACAAAGCTTTGTTTTGAAAACCCGATATTTTTACTCGACCATTTTAGGCATATGGAGGTGGAGCTCCGTGAGGACCGGACATGGGATTGGGTCATGGTGAGACCATTAGGTCTGGCGTAATCGCTGAATGTGTTCGCTTTGTCACGCATGTGCACTTAGGTGGGGAGTAACCCATGGAAGAAATTATCTCTACTCTGTTTCGCTCACCCCCGCTGAGGATCATCATTTCGCACGTGAGCTTATCGGAAGTGGCGTACACTCATTGGGAGTCGCTTTTAGAAGTAAGCTGAGTCAGGCTTTGATATTATTGAGTGTATGACATACAGAATTTTATAATTTTAATATATGTTTATATTAAGAGTAATGTAAAACCCTCAACCATGATATATACTGTCGGGATATTTATTTTGTGAGTATTAATAAGGCCCAAGTGGCCATTATTTTACCTCGCATTCGACCCCTCGTGGGTGGTCATTGCTGGGATTATCGGGACAGTTTGTACCTCGTGCAGCCCGCATGCTGAGACTCGCCTCGATTCGTGAGAGTGGTGCTCTGCCACCCGACATTCACGTAGTATTCCGCTGGCTGGATTCGTTATCAACCCGACACCCCGATTTTGGGCGCGATGTGTCCAACACATAAACACGAAAAAGGTAGCGCCTATCACAGACGGCGGGGGCATCATGCCCATATGATGTCGGGTGAGATGAAAGTGATTAGACAAAAGAGGGAAGTCGGGCGCTTAAGGTACATTGGACCCTTCGAGGTAATCGGAGTGGGTAGGCGGCCGGGCGACGGCTAGCATCGCTACCGAGTTTGTTGATCGCTCATGAAGCATTTCACGTCTCCTCAAGCCCTATATACCCGCATCCAACTCATACAAAGGATCGTGAGCTTGTCGTTGATGTAGATGGGACTCAAGGAGGGACCGCTGGCGATAATGGATAGAAAAGAGTGTGTTTTGTATGGCAAGACCGGGTGAGGCTCGTGGAAGGTGTTGTGGGCAGCACCGAGGAGTCGGTGAGGCGAAGCATGGGGAGCGCCGAGGACACCGCATAACTATCCTTCTTATTTTGATGTGGGAAGGTGCGCTTCTCATTATCGCGATGTTTTAAAATGGATTATCGCGATATGCATATGTTTGATCAGGTGCATATATGTGGGAATTTATCTAATTCTTTTTATGGAGAATGAAACCCGAAAACGATTTTTCCTGGTAAACAGTGAATCTGTAATTTTGTCAGATCGCATGTGATAAACCCAATCTTTCAAGACCTCGATGATGAATGCATCACGGTAAGAATCATCTCGTGAAATCTATTAACTAAACAAATCAAGGCCAAATTCGAAACTCGTGAGGTTTTACACTCATTTCGAGACGACCACACCATTGGGTGCCACGGCATCTGTAATGGAGACACGGCAAACGTTGGGGGCCCAAGTGTCATGCCCTTAGGATTACATGAGTTGGGTGTGTGACGCCCCATTTCCGTGTGGGGTCCGACTACCCGCCAATCCCGTGATTGGCAACGTCAAATGGACCACATTTCGACGTAATCTGCAAGTGCAGTCTCCTTCTGAGAATGAGGAGCTTCACCCAAATACAAATACCTGTGATAAACCCGGGTCTCCCAAACAAATTCAATATAATCACCACATGAGTAAAACACCTGGCTCCAATAATAACTATAATCATCATGATACAACAACTATATCCAATAGTTTCAAAAGAGTTAATCTACCTTCTTAAGTACACACATATGTTAAAATTTAAAAACTCTAATACATGGTATGATCACAAAACTGTCTGGCCAATCCCATTTTCTTCAAAATGCCCCATGACGTGTCGCCTCCTCGCCTCGCTCCTCAGCACTGTGAAATATAACACCCCATATGGTGAGCCATCACCGTGAGTGTGGAATCACCCCGAGCATCAACTCCGCGCACCCCGTCGACCACCGCCCAACTCGATCCTACTTTAAATGCCTGTAGCGCTGATCAACTCGCCCCGAGCCTTCATCGACTCCCGGGCTAATCGCCCAAGCTCATGTATGAGAAAATAATCATTTTCAAAACAAAACCCATTTGTTCTGAAAATATACTACCGAAATGAGTCTCGTAAAATATGCGGATCTGTCCTCCCAGTGCCAATTAGCTCGTGAGCTCCGAAATGGGCCACGGTCCTGGTTCAGCTCGATCTCGCTGGCCCATCTCCCAAACCTGGCTCTCCTGACACATCCTCGTGAAATTCTTTCACAAATCAGCGCTGTCCGTTACAAAAAAACATGTCATGCACTCACACCTAACTTCTGTGTTATTTCCACAGATATGAAACATCAGGGATGTTATTTAATAACTCCATATAGTTAATACGTAATTATATCATCATGCATATATTCACATAATTTAAATCACACAATCATGCTGGCAAAGCACAATTCATTACACCAAAATTAGCTCACTGGGCTAATTATCAAATCACCAGCAATTCAATTTAATCACTTAATAAAACACATTCACACCGAAAATTTATTTCTCGTGTCACTGCTCATATGAACAAGAAACCCTAGGGCTTACTTCGCCCACCATCAAATCATCTGGTCACTTGCGGATCCCGCATTTCACCGCCATTCCGCCTCATCCAAACCAATACATGATTCAACACACAAATGCACATTTAATCCACCCAAATCAGCCGTGCGCTCACTTCGCCGCTCCATTCGGGGTTTCAAAATTTATAACACCCTGCTCCAAGATTCGGGACCGCATCAAACGCCTCACCGCCTCTATTCAAATTAAACAATGTAACACTTAAACGAAGTGTAAAACCCAAAGTAGGGGAGAAACTCTACCTCTCGGAGTTTGGAGTAAACTCCCTAAATCCGACTCATGCAGTTCAAGGCAGAGCGCTTCCTCTCCTTCTTGTCCCGAAGACTATCGACGATCAAATCTTCCACGATTCTATAGAGAATGTGGTCCTTCTCTCTTTAAAAACCAAACAAACTCCACATCGACCACAAATCTCTTCTCTCACGTTTTCTTTGTTTTCAAATGTAGGAGACAACACTGTTTGTTATTTTATCATTTAGCTCATTTAAAACAAATTCCAAAAATGACCATTTTATCCTTCATTTCCCGCTTTGACATTCTACACTATTTCTACTATCCATTTTCGTCATTTCTCTACTCATGCCACTTATACACATGATTACATTGTTATATGAGACTTTCTGTCAAGATATAAAATCGCTTTACTTGGCACCGAACTCGCGATGCTCGAAAACGTATCATCTTCCCGACAACTTCGAATTCAACGAAATTTTACATGTTAGCTAGATTTTATGAGACGATTCCAACGATGTAATCTGTTTCGTCATCCGAGATCCAAAGAATAAATTTCCGATTTTTTTACCGAAATTACGATTTTACCCTTTTTCCAAAAATTGGAATTTCTCGAGTCTTACAGGGTGGGGGCCAAATGTCAAGCCTCATGCATGCGCATGAAAGTGGTTGAAATTGTGGCATGGAGAACACTTGGTCTTGAGTTTACCAAGTGTCAAACAAATTGGTGTTAGGTGTGCTCCACCTAGGTCAGACCAACTTGGTAGTTTGAGGAGAGTTTCCAAACAATTCGTGGAGAAGAGGAGAAGAAAGAAAAGAGAGAAAGAAAGAAAGAAAGAAAGAAAGAAATGAAGAAAAGAAAACAAGAAGAAAGAAAGAAAGGAGAAAGGGAGGAGGAAGCTTCTCCATTGAGCGATTGCATCAAGAATTGGTCCTACACACTTCAAGAGGTGAGGGATCTTTCCTCCTTGGTTATTTCCTTGTTCAGCCATGGAAATGGCATTTGCTGAGTTGATTTGTTATTACCGGAATGAATGCCATGCGTAATTTTTGGAACTAATATGGTTATCGTGACAAGTTATCAGATAAAATGCTTTTCGGGTTTTAAGACCGAAAATCCGTGTCGGGCTTGTTATTAATCGATGAATGCCATGCGCACTTTTCGAACTAACTGATTATTGCATGTTATCAGATGTGCCGCTTTTCTCTCGGTTTTAAGACCGAAAATCCAGTTGGCTTGTTATTACTTTAATGAATGTCATGCGTAATTTTTCGAACTAATCCGGGTTATCGCATGTTAAGGCGCGCTATTTTTTCCGGGTTTTAATACTAAAAATCCAGTCAGTTTCGTTATTACTTCAATGAATGCCATGGCTAATTTTTCGGGAACTAACTGCTATCAGATGTTATTGTATGTGCCGCTTTTCCGGGTTTTAAGACTGAACCAAAGCGTCGGGTTGTTACTCAATGAATGCCATGCGTAATTTTTAGGTTTAGACTACGAAAAAATCAAGCCGAGTGTAATCGCTTCCATGACTAAGTCATGCGTAAATTTTCTGGCTTAAATTTCCGGCTGTTTAGGTCATAATTCTTTCCGTCCTAACTCCGATTCGGTGTTCTCGACTCTATGACAAGCCTACGGAGTCAAGAATCAGCCATTAGCCATTCAATTGAAATAGGTGCTCACATCTCGCGGTCGAAAAACCGGCGTTGTACTCAAGTGTACACCGCTATCAATACGGGTGTTTCAAACACATTGGGTCGCGCAATGTGTCAGGCCGAACATGGTCATTCGCATGGCGTGTTGGCACGACCATTATCTGCGGCCCGCCTGGAATAGTGAATTATGGTATTATCATTAAATAATGGTCGAATTATTTTAATACATGCTGAATGATGTGTCGACATGAATGAACCGAATGATAGAAAGATGTAGTGCATGCTTATGTGATGTACCGATTTGAATATGTGGAATATTAACATGACTCCATTGCATGTTAAATATATGAAATGTCAGGTGCATAGACATGAGTGTTCATATCACACACATAGTGTAATGCAGAATGTCCATGTGTAGAGTTCCCACACATCGTCACGGGTTCGAGTGCAAAGGACACAAAATCAGACAGATTGGTGTGTGCTGTGAACAATTCACATTATATGAGAGTGTACATGGTAATCGATGGCAATCGTGTTTGGTGTTGAATCCAGGTGGGCTTGGGAATAGGACGGTCCAATTAAGTTCCACAACATAAACGAAATGGAAAGAAATGTGTCTAGCGTGAGTGGGGATGTGACACCCCCGTGTCAAAAGCCCAAAATCGTTGGGGACAAATATCCACCAAAGGAGCTCGAAAAATATCTAGAGTGTAAGAGACCCACTTGAGATCCGAAAGTTCGTTGCCCAAAAGACAATGAACGACAAATAAATATCACATAGACTACGTTGTAAGATGTGAGCCTGGATCACTTTGTGATGATTTCCCATCGGCATCAGATTGCGGTGGGTCGAGGTTGACCGGGCATACGGGGCATGTAGGTCGCCTCACATGCATGTAGTTTTTTTTTCCATGATAATACAACATGTATGCACGACCTGATTGTTGGTTTGACTATGAAATGATCATTTGCATGTGCACTTAGTGGGGAGTAAATTTCAGAGGGATTTATCTCACAAAGGGCATTTTACCCTGCCGTGGGACCCTTTCAGGTACAGACGGCACAAAGTGCACACGCCCTTAGGAGGTCGGATTATGAAGCTACTGACCGTGGCCTCGATTTTGTTTTATGTATATATTAGAAATTAACTCAGTTTCATATATGTTTCAGACAGAGGAGTGGACAACTTAGATCTATAGAAATGTACGGTCTTGTAACCCTATGACTAGTATGGATGATGGGCCCTATTGGGTCATTTTACTTCACATGGGTCTCATGATATGAGACACACATGTTTCACAGGCCGACGATTGTCAACGGACCCCTGCTTTTGGGGGTGTCACGTTTCACTGTTTGTTTCTAGATTCATTTGAACATATAAAGTATTATGATCAATCAACTAATCCAATAGACAACATAAAAGAGGAAAACATACTTCACAACCCAAATTATCAAGTATATGATAAAAAATGAAAAGGAAGTGAAGCACAAACTTCTACTTAACCTCCAATGTAAAAATATCAATTGCTCAGCAACCATCCAACAAGTACAACAAAAAAAATTAATGAATAAGAGAGAAATTTAGTTAAAAGATCAAGAAACTAGCATTTTATTTTGAATCAAGGAATGGGAATTCATAAGAAGATACAAGAAATAGTGCAATACTCACAACAAATAAACCATATGTACATTTATAAACTTTGTAGTATAAAAAGTGATTAAAATTCTCATACTATGCTCTTAATCATGTTTTTGTTTCCCATGAAACATGTTGTAAATAAATTCAAAGTGCAATATTTGTTAGTAAATTAGTTTTAATTTCAAATTAGAAGAAAATAAATACCAAAAATATTCTTATGAATAATGTAAGAACATGCATATTGAATTTTTTTTTAAAGTACATGGTTGATCATTAACTTTTGAAACTAAATTCGAACTTACACTTAATTTTCTATGTTTGTATCAAAAGTAAGCCTTAACATTTTTCTTAACTTATGTTTTAATGGGGGATGACATCACTTTTAAAATTGATTGAAACTTGTTATATTAATAGGATAAAGATTAATGACCAAAACAAAATTATGATTGATAATACTAACTTCTTATTTTGTGTTTTATGTGGTCATTGTAACAACCATATGCAATGTAAACTTAATGTAGAAATGAAAAATAAAAAATAAAACTTCATAAGTAGAACAAAACCTTTTATAAATATCACTATAATTAGCTATGTATCAAGAGCTTTTTTGACTTTTTAAACTGCAAACTGTCTTTGCAACATGAAGCTTTAATAATGATTTGCTAAAAAAATTATTTCTTTTCTTTATCGGGCTTTCAAAAATTTCTTTTCCTTTTAAATTTTTATTTTCTAGTTAATATTAATTTTCTTTCGACTTTTAAATGGACACAGTTAAATTCTCTTTTGGGAGCAAAACGTTTAGCATCTGAATGTGGATCCACCAAGCTACCTCCATTGGATAGTTTTGAACAAGATTTTAAATATTTATAATAATAACATATATTTTGTATTATTTATATAATAATTAAATATGAAGAATATAGATTATATAAAAATCATACCCTTTATTAATATTCATTTATTTATTTAAATTCAAAATTATAATTTTAATATTAAGTATATCTTCAAATCATCTATATTGTTATCACTTCATAATATTGATGTTAATAATATTTACTCATGCTAACAAAATTAATATTATTATT
This sequence comes from Tetrastigma voinierianum, assembly GCA_016808115.1. Taxonomy (NCBI): domain Eukaryota; kingdom Viridiplantae; phylum Streptophyta; class Magnoliopsida; order Vitales; family Vitaceae; genus Tetrastigma; species Tetrastigma voinierianum. The sequence continues at coordinate 28,703 of JAEQBH010005505.1, read as the reverse complement.
ATTATTATTATTATTATTATATATAAATTTTTCCAAAAATAATTTTATTTAAAATCATAAATACGATCCATATTTAGACAGCTCTTATTATTTAAATTGGATTAATCTCAAATAAAAATATTTTATAGAAAACTATCTAATTTTTATTTAAAATGTAATAAAATATGAGATTTAAGAATAATTTTGAAATTTTAAAGTAGATAAATATTTTATATTGATTAAACTTATAAAATAATTTTAATATGTTTACTTTATTATTTTTGAAAGGTTTCACCTATTTTTATGATTTTTGAATAATTTTTTGTTTTATCCATATTTAACGTAATATCAACATATATTTCTGAGGATCAGATATAATAGCAAATGAGGTATTTATATATTTTTAATGCTATACTGATCTACTTATCCTAACCACCAGGTTTGGAAGTGATAAGGATTTAATTACCATATAAACATATAGTAATGCTTTCTAGTTCATATTAAATAGACAAACTAATACAACAGGGATTCACACATAATAAAGATTCAACATTTGAAGGCTTGCTCGTACATGAATCTTATTTCAATTTGGATCAATGTATATATATTGAACATGAAAAGAACTCCATCTTTAACAATTAAACAAAAAGACGAACTAGCAAAGAGGGATTATGTAAGCCCATAAAAAACATGAATGAAATTTAAGAGGCATCTAAGCTATGAAATGCCACACTATAAATGTATTTACAACCATCTCATGATAAAAACTAAATAAAATGTATTTATATAAATATTCAACTACTTTGTATAATAGAGGGTGTCTGGTGTGGAGAGATGTCTAAGGACAAACTCCACTTAGGAATGAATGGCGCTCACTTGAACCCTCCTCCAAGACCCTTGATTTGTGCATCAGTAACAAACTGTCCTTCAATTGGAATAGAAGAGGAATTCCACATAACCAAAACTTTTCACTTCCATAAACTCTCATTGTCTAATACCAAAGTCCTTACATCTCTACAACTTGTTGGTTGAGCATTCAATAGCACATAACCTTGTCTTATTTATTTACTCTTAAAAATTTCTTGGTTGTAGCAACCTTTAGTTTAGATAAGAGCTTTACACATGTCTCTTAAGAATCTTTATATATTCTTTATCAAGGTTCCCCTTCACATTCGGTGCACCGCCAAGTAAGTTTATTGGATGGTTCAAGCTCTCTATCGCCATGTAGTGTTTTCTCCCTGTGCTTTGAATATTCACTACCTCTTTTATTAATTTCTTAACTTTGTTGCCTTAAGGATCTTAGTGACCAAATTATCGGGAAGGTTTGTTTCATTTCATGTCTTGAATCCAGACTCCTATCTTTCTTTAATTCAAGGCTTAAATTCAGAGATGTATGGAAATGCAATATTTGGAAAAGGAGAAATACTGGGGCATAACAGTGTTATCCTTAGTCGGTTTTGTTTAACGGCTATGAATATTTTAGTATAATTTTGGAAATATAATTTATTTCCCGTGTGAAGTCATAGAACAAAAAAAAAGTAAATAAATAATGTAATGTAACAATCCCCACCAATTTTTAGCTTATTTTATTTTGTTCTTTCTCTATTTCTATCTCTCTTCTTAACACTTATATTCAAGCCGTAAATGCTGATTAAAAATATAATAGCCTTAAAAAAACTCTCTTTTTGTATTTATTTGTTATATGGAATTTATATATATATATATATATATATATATATATATATATATATATATATATATATATATATATATATATCTGTTTTGGGCTATTGAGGTAGGTGCTTGGAACCTTTAAAGGATAAAATAATAAATGAAAAGAAACATGATAAGAACTCTCAAATGGATTCATGGAGGAAAAAATGAGTAAGAAAATATAATAAAATATACAATAATTTATTATTTCAAATTATCAATTAAACATACAAAGAAAAATGAATGTGCCTCCAAAAATAATCCTATCATTTTCTATCTTTGTGGAATGGATTATATAGGAAACAAAAGAAGGATGAGAGAAAGAGAAGATTGAATGACCTAAAAAAGAGATATAAGAAGTAAAAAAACAAACCTTTTTGAAGGTTGCAAACCCTTCCAATGAGTTGGAGCCAAAGGACATTTAATGGAAGGCGTAGAATGTTGTTTTAGACAAAAGGTAATAAGGAAACTCAAATAGTTTTTGTAGGAAATCCAATCTCACAAGGAAAGACAAAAAGTTTTGGTGGGAAATCCTAATTAGTTTTGGAGGGAATTAACACCTATGCATATGATATAGAGTCATTATATCAAAGTCAAACTAGAAAATGATATTTTTAAATATGATGAGACAAGTTTGGACAAGTGATAATGATGATTGTACAACTATTATTTTTATTTTATTTTACATCTCTTCACTCTTATGACATATAAATGAGAAATTTGGTTCATTTCATTATCTTGGTTATGTCTTGTTCAACATATTTTTTAAAATAAATAAATAAACTTATTTGATAGAATGTTTTTAAAGACTTATTTGAAAGAATGTTGAATAGCTTCTTAATGTACATAATTGAAATTTTAATATCTTTAAAATGATTCGATTTCAAGGTTGGGTTTAGCTTCTAAACTTCATTTTACATTTCATTTTAGATTTTTATATTTAGAATTAGTGAAAAGTAGGTTTTTTTTATGTCCATATAAAAATATTTAGATATCAAAAAAGAAAAATTAATATATGTTTTCCAATAATTATGGTTTGATTTAAAAGTCAAAGATGCCCAATAATTATAAAAGTAACCGCAATATATTATGATAGTAGATAAACTACTATTATATACATAACATGCTATATTTATTATCATAATATAATATAGCTATTATCATAATTGTTCCATTTGTTGTCATAATATAAGATAGTTTTTTTTGACATCTTTGATTTTTAAATAAACCATATTATTTTTTAATAGTATGTATTAATTCCATATTTTTATAAAATTCTTTTAGACTATTGTATAAATAGTTTGGTTTACTACGGTAAGAGTCGTGGATTCGGATTCTCTACGACCGTAATTATTTATTTTCTTTCATATTTTAGATTTAAATATGAAATGAATGAAAGTCCCAATGAAGGGACGTATTGTGACGCCCTAAACTGAGGTCCCGCTGACAACCTCACAACTGGCACTCCCGTGGATTTTGGTGACCAATACCACACTGTTGTATCCAATTTATCAGGATCCTTATTTTCACAAAAATCGAGCAAAGTCTCATTTGTTCGAGGAACTCTACCCAACATACAACCTGTATAACAATATAATTATACCTCATCCAAGGTCTCAATAGAAGTAGTATCACCCTACATGGTCCATATATATCCTCAACATATCTCAATATACATCCCTTACCTAATCCATTCATTTACATTTAAATCTAAAATATTAAAATAAAAACACTTAATTACAACAAGAAATTCGATCACTGTCTCTTTTACCATAATTACATACCCGGATTATTTATGTTGAATGTTCCCAAAAAAATTTAGTTACAATTCTTTTATACAAATTTTTTTTTTTACAAAAATGTTACTCAAAGGTAATATCAAGGCCACACATCAACCTTCTTCATAATCACGGCCTTGTTGGAGCGCCATCTCCCTGTACACCCCCTTTACCTGAAAGGGGGTCCCATAACGGGATGAGCAATGCGCAGTAGAAAAATTCTCATACAAGGGCTACTCCTCGGCTAAATGCACATGAAATGGCGTACATAAAACATCAAATCATATTCCATATAAATAATGCAATCCTATACAGAATGTTCTGTGTCATGCATGAGATGAGACTCCTCATACCCACAACCCGAGTCCTGACCAACTCCCTCATACCTACAATGCCAAGTGTGAAAAACCAGCCATTGTTGTTTCACCCAATGACTTAAACCATTGGACAACCCTCCAATTTTAATTTATCAAATCACGTGTGTTTATTTGGATTGCGAATTTCCAAGGTCTCACCACAGGCTTTGCACGCCTTCATACACTTTCGCGAACTTTTATAGTTGGATACATATGTCTAACCAAGAATAAAATTTTGGGTCTCACCCTAGGATCACTCTATCTTACTACCCTAACACATGTGATTTATTATTATTGTTGTTTTATCCAACCATGAGTCTCAATTTTGGACGTTGTCCCATTTATGAGCTCACCACCCATTCACCAAGAATGGTGAATAACAGTACCATGCACACACACCCGACTCGACACAATGTGACCATGCATATGAAATGCAATCATGTCATTTCATGCGATGTCATGCTACATGCATAATAAGAGCTACATGCAACATTTATAAATTTCGGATAATTATATTTCTTATATATACTTCAATTCTATCACAATTTTCATGTTAATACGTCAAGCAAGTATAAATAAACATGATTTTTACACACAATAACATGTTATTTATTTTTCCAACAATAACACACAAAATGACCCAAATCTCATACCCATATAAAAACAAATGGTTCTCTGTCCCTTCACTGGGCTTGTCATCGAATTACTATGATACAAAAACACACCCACAAAACCCGAAGACATCACCCCGGATTAAAACCAAACCTCAACTCAGTCCAAGACTCCATTTAAAATAATTTCGAAATTTGTCTGACTGCTCGAAAACAACCCTGGGGGAATTAGCCAGACTGGCTCGAAACAATTCCCGAATTCGCGAATCGGTCCAAAACAATCCAAAAAATTCTAAAAAATTCCTACACTCGGTCCAAAAAATTTGGGACTGAAATTTTAGTCTTTCACAGCACCTAAGAAAACCCCAAGCCATTAAATGACATTTAGGCTAGAAATAACCTAAACAGGAAAATTTCCTACCTCGTGAAATTTGACGAAACTCAAAGATTTTGGTACCCACACGTAGTCATGACGCCCCAACCCGGGTCCGCTTCGATCAATTGCCAACTCCTACGGACACAAGTGGATGTCGGTTACCTAACGCTAATTAAAATCGGGCAGAGTCTCTTTCAGACGGAAAGAGTTTCACCAAATACAAGATCAGATATACCGTCCCAAACAGTCCAATGTAATCCCACACATGAGTAAAACGGCCTCTTGGGCCCATAATACAATGCTCATCACAATATATCCAAACTATAAATCCAACTATATCCAATAGTTACAAGAGTTCAAATATTTTTCACTCTTATACAACATATATTAAATACCGAATTCTAATACATGTAAACATCATCAAAGCCACACCCGCTTCTAATCCACTTTGAACGAAGCCGCCCCTCGCACGCCTCCATGTACCGTAAAAAGGGGTCCCATGATCGGGTGAGCTAAAGCTCGCAGGAGAATCGCCTCTAAGTGGGCTACTCACCACCCAAGTGCGCAATGTTCAAAGTAAACACACATTCAAGCAAATGCATGATCCTACTTGAATGTCTACATAACCAACTCATATCCCGAGTCTTCACCGACTCTCTCACACTCGCCTAAGCCTTGTATGAGAATATTAATTACAAACGAAATTATTTGTTTATAGTTGTGGTCTACCCTCCGATCCAAGTAGTGGACTGTCTCCGATATTATATTTAGTGGACTACCCTCCCGAGATATCGACCAAGCCAGCTCTCCGACGATCGATATTTTTATATGTGGACTACCCGATATATATCAATCAAGCCGCCTCCGACGATTTATATTTTAAGCCTGACTACCCTCCATCACTTAATATTTTTAGACAACCCTCCTAACTACATTTACTCTAGACTGCCTCACGACTAACTCCTATAACCATAGGATGTCTTGGCAGCATATGGAATGCATGTATGCCAATTCCAATACAGTCTAATCATGCAAATATATAAACATGAATATACTCGCATAATTCCAATCACACAATCATGTTATGTAATTATACAGTTCATCACATCAAAATTAGCTCACTTGGGCTAATGATCAAACACGAGCAATTTAATTTAAATCACTCGACCAAACACATATTTTCACAAAAATATATATTGAAAACACTGTTTCGGGAATAGTGAAACCCTCTGTTACTATTCCGGAAAAATCACAACTCAACTGCCTCACTTCTTAGTGAACTCGTAACTACCCGCCATTCCCGAATCTAATCCACAATTCAAGCAAACATTTAATGCACAAACTAACATAAGATGTAAACTAAACAGCCTGCACTAATAATACCCGGGCTGCTCCAAATTTTGTTTCAAAATTTATATCAATTCGGTCCTGCTCAGATCCCATCGACGCCTCACGCCTTATTCGACTCAAACATCGACAAAACACTTTAAGAAGGAATAAAATCCAAGTAGGGAGAAACCCCTACCTCTTGGAGTTTGTCAAAAACTCACAAATCCGGCATTCCACGCGAAGCCCCTCCCTCGCAGAGAGCGCTTCTTCTATCATTCCGAAGACCGCCAACTGATCGCTTGTATTTCTAGAGAGAAAGCTCTCTCTCTAAAACCTCTCAAAAGAAAGCCAATGATCTCCCCCCAAATGCCTCTCATGTTTTCTTTGTTTAAGTGGAGAAGATAAGCGTCACTATACATGTTTTCGGCTCAGACCGACTTAAACAATTCCCTAAATGACCATTATGTCCCTTCATTTCCCAGATTTGATATTCCTAAGCAGTTATTCCCTGGCCATCCATTTTCATTATTTCCCTCTACTCATACCACTTATGGTACATGAGTACATGTTATATGTGACTTTCGTCACACGAAATCATTTTACTAAGACTCAAAACCCGATGCCTCGAAAAACGTGTCAATCCGACCGTCTTTAATTTTACGAAATTTTTTACGTGCTAGCTAGATTTCATGAGACGACCTAACTGCAATCTGTTTTGTCATCCGAGACGGGGAGCAATTACCCGAATTTTTAACCGAATTATAATTTTGTAATCGAAATTACGATTTTTTCCCTTATTCCGTAATTGAATTTCTGCCCATTCTCCTCTTAAAAGGAATTTCGTCCCGAAATTCAGAACGATCACAATCACTCACATGCATATGCAACGCGCACTCTATCATTCATGTAAACTAGCCATTTAAATTTTAAACTACTAAACTATGTATCTTCATCCCTAAACACGAAGGGATAAGTGGCCCGTATTGTGTCCTCGCGCTCCCACGTTGACTCTCCACTACGCGTCGCCATAGCACTCACTAGCCTCACGGTTCATGCTGCAAAACCTGATCACGCTTATCCAATTGCACACCGGTCCTCCTAAAGGTCCCATCAGTTGTCAACCTCAATCGCCCCCTCAATCCACCACATGAGCTGGGACCCGGAGTATTTCCTGAGCATGGAGACGGAAATACCGTGGACTCCAACATGTCAGGTAGCCAACCAGACGTTAACACCGCCTATCCTCTCGAGTATCTCGAAAAGCGTCCAATACCTCGACGACGCCTTCCCGCGTCACGAACCTGACCACTCCTCTGCATCACCTTCAAGAAGACATGATCCCAAACCCGAACTCTAAGGGTCGACGTCAGACATCTACATAGCCTTCGCGCCCGAGCCGAGAAGACACTGCCGTGATCAAGCTCACCTTCTGAGGTGTTCCCAACAATTCAGACCAAGACGTGAGCCTCTCCACTTCTGGCCCAATATAATGGTGACTCACATGGCCTTCCATACAGCTAGCTCACATGGGCCATCCGTGATACTTCGCCGATAACTTTGTTGTGCGACCCACTAAGGGCAATTTCTCCTACCCTTAAGACCCAGACGTATGCTCGGCAGCCAAGTGTCCTCTAACACCAGATATAATCCACACAACTGTAACTCTACACAACCCTTACTTCGTAAACGCTGACCTTCCTAAGGTCACACAATCACCGGGATACCCATCGGACCGTCAACCTAGTCCATGTGTGATGAATGACATCCATATACCGAGCCCTGCCGACCATCAACACCCAATCCAAATTTCCAATGGGTATCCTAATCTCGAGTCACTCCCAACTCCTATCACTCAACTCTGCTTACGTGATAATCAATCGTGTGTTTTCATCCCGATTAACATAACTCTTCTACACACTTCAAGCTCTTACATTTCCTAATTCAACCATGAGTTTCATCGAACGTAGTCTTAAAGACAAACTCACCCCACTCAATCAAGAGTGGTGAATGACCATACCGCGGCACCCACACCCACTCCGACACGATGTTACCGCAGCACACGAACGCGCAACGATGCTATACTCCAGGACAACCAATCCCAGCCCGCCATGAGCGTAATCCGCAGATCTCTCACTCATAATTCGACCTATCGTCAATCCTCACCCTACATCCTGTGTGGAAGAACATCTGGCACCGGCTTCTCTAAAGGCCTTAATCATTAAGCCCAAACTAATGCCATGTCGCAAGGACAACCCGGCCGAGGTCTCACCATCGACAACCTCGATGAAGGTCAACTCATCCATGCGTCAAGCCCGACAATCAACAACCAATAGTCTACCACCCTAAGGTCCACTTTCACGCCTCGGCCACAAGAATCCCGATGTCGCCCACTTCGACCCACACACTCCGCCCTCTAGCCTATCTCTGCGGTTGTCGGGAAGTGCTTCAGATAGCACCTCGAACAAACTAGTTCCTCTAACCCTTACTAGGGTGTGGGAGGAACTCGTATAATTCTCCCGTCCTACTACTTAACCGGACCGGATTGTCCCAAAGTCTGGGATCCTCGTCTCCTCGGGGGAAACCACCATGCTCAACTCGCCCTAGTCCCGAACTAGTGTAAAGCGTAGTCTTCCGCCTCTTCCCGAACTGAGAAAGTCGATCCTCCTCTGCTACTAACAACTGTGATCCCGAGTGTTCCAAGTATTCGATTTCCTCTCTCTATGGTCGTGTGGTCGTCCCAACCATGGAGTCCATATCCCGTAGAGGCGAAATCCTACAATCCCGCCCGACGGACAACTCGCCTCCTTCTCGCATCTCCAAATACACCTAATTCCAAGAAACCACGTGATCTCGAAGATTGACATTCTGGCCTCCCCAAACCCATCACCGCCAACCTTTCTAGTCGACCGACACTCAGGCCACACCACACGTCCCAAAAATCTCCTCAAGAAGCTAAACTCGTGACCATCGAACTTAGTTTACAACGATGGTCTCCTCGCAATCGTAACACATCCTCAAGTGATACTCATGCCCCACTGACCGGGAGCATCAAAATGTCATCCACGAAGACTACGCACAACCGATCTAGATAGGTCGAACATCCCATGCATGAGATCCATGAATGCCGTTAACGATTCGGCCAATCTAAAGGGCATCACCATAAACTCAAAGTGCCCATAACGCCCTAAACGCCTTAGGATATCCGTCTCCCCAACCCTCGCTTGATGGTAACCGCGTGAAGGTTCATTCAAGTAGATTCGCCGCTTCCTCTCAACCGATCAAACAAATCATCAATCCCTGCGAATGGGTACCGATCGAATCGTAACTCGCTCAACTGTCGATACCAATGCATACGAAGGGTCTTGCCCTTCTTCTTCGCAGTCGAACTGTAGGCGCCTCATGGTGAAGTGCTCTGGCTTCATCGAACCCTTTGTCCGGGGCAGCCTCAGAACTGACTCGAGCCTCCCCGCAACTCAACCTGCCATCCTATGGAAACATGTAGATGGTGACCACTGTGGTGTAACTCGATACCGGGGTCTACATCCCCATGTGGAGGTAGTCCAAAGGCTCATCCGGAAAAACATCCACATATTCAAACCACTCGAGGTAGATCCAAGTATGATCTCTCCTTCGTTCTTCAGGCTCGCTGAGCCAACTCCGTTAATCAAGCCTCGACACTGGGACTCAGATAATCGTCTAGTGGAAAAATGTCATGCTTGCCCCCCCTGAAATATAACACGAGTACCGTCCTGCGTATGGCGGTAACCCTCCTACACTCACAATCGATAATGATCCTCAGAAGTCAAGCCGCCCAATCCATCCCCGTGGATGACATCGAACTCCGACATTGTCCATGATCCTCGTGTCCACTGCAAGCAGAACTTCGAGATTCCACCGCAACCTCGACATACATCCATATTCTCGCCCTAATCCCTGTGTGGAAGAACCCCACATAACAGTTCTCTAAGGTCTCGCAGGTCCCTTGCCCATTTCCCATCATATTTGGCCTCATTCTTCAGCTAGAACGCTAGTCTAATCCTAGTCATGTCAAAGGCACCTAAGGCCTCTAACACCTTCTCGATTCCAGATAAACCAATGGTCCGTCAATTTATCCGGGTCTCCCTCCCCGTGAATGCTCCGAGGATGATGCGCCCTAAACCTCCGAAGGTTACTAGGATCTTCCTGTCTACCCGCTATACCAAACAGGCTATTGCATTAGCTATACACCTACAAATTCAATAAAGTTTACTGAGATCAAACACCGACCGTGCTCGACCGGGCGACCTCGGATCGCCCTCTCGGGTCCTCGTCCTCGACTAGGCATTTACACAATTAACATGGCAACAAGAATCATTTAATTTTCACTACCAACTAGTAAATGCATAAGCCGATTACTAATGTATTCTGACAACCATGAATCGACCTGCTCATTTTCTAAGTGGCGCTAAATTCCACCCACCAATTTATTTATTTCAAGAAGGTTCTGTGCTCTCTTGCTCATTTCCCAAGCAGTCCAACTCCTAAGGTCATAGTTCATAACCTTAGCATTCACCCTTTTCCTATACGCATTACACCATGCATATAATTTTCTACGCAACTACCGCGCAATCACAATTTCAAATGGTAGTTAAATCCCAATACAGTATCTCTAAGGCATAAACACCGCCCCGAGACACTCTTCATACACATAAACCAGTGTATATGCATTGTCCTTGCACTTTCAGGTATTGCAAGGCAATCAATTGTTTTCATTTAAAATATCATTTCAACAAAATTTTATTTTGATATTTTCATTTGAAAATTTTATTTTTCGAAAATTTGTCTAATTTTTATTTGATTTTATTTAATTTAATAAAAAATTTCAAAAATTTATTTACAATGAATAGTGTTCATTTAAAGGACTCAGAAAATACCGAGTCAAAATCGTCCAAAATCGAGTCGTGGACCGAGCCAGTACGCTTGCAACCGACTGCCCAACCGACCCAAATAGCACATTCCAACCGCCTGTGCCACGCCCCGTGTCAGCGCATGGCTCGCTTGCGTACCGCGCCCCACCGTGCGCCCCCGTCGCCACGCCAGGCGCCGTCGGCCGCGACGCCCGCTGCCGCCGCCTCGCAGATTCGCCAAGGCTTACGCCCCGCTCAAAGACGCTGGCTTCAACGCCCGCCAGGCGCTCGCCGCTTCCCTGGGCCATACGGGCCGCCACTGGCTTACGCTGCCCGCTACGCTTCTAGCTCGCGCTACCGCTGTCGCAAGACATCACGGGCTGTGCTCCTAAGTGTCACGATACAAACCCGCCGCAATACAATTCCTACCAACCTACTTCACACGATACAACTCAGGACATGACACACTTTTCACCCCACTAAGCCTCCGCAAATTGCCAGTAATACAAGGCCTCTTAAGCTAACCACCTCAAGCTTCCTTTCTTCTAATACTAAAATTGTATCGTTAATACAATTTTTTCATTATCCACACAACTTGTAATACACTTCGCGCAGCTAATTTCAAATTTTCTCAACTAATTTTTTTTTTCCAATTATTTCCACAGACTCGAAAATCATTAAAAATCACTAAAAATCATTTTTCATTCTATTTAACACTCAAATAAATTTACAAAAAATTTATTTTCATTTTTCTTCGCTTCTTTACACTATATAAAACCTTAGAAAATTATTTTTCTCACTCCTCAAACCAAATAAATTCATAAAACATTTTCTTTTCTAGTTTTTCACTCGAAAATTTTCTCCACTAAATAAATTTATAAAATTTATTTTCTTCCATTTTCTTCACTCTCATCCAATAAATTTATTAAAAATTTATTTTTTCTTTCATTTTCATTTCCGCTTGCACACTGCACACTCAAAATATTTTCTAAAATATTTTCTAACACATTCATTTGCTAATCACCAAGCACACATAACCGATCTCATCACACAACATGGTAAGCATACCATTCACACAATAATTCACCAAATCACACAAAACACATCAACACACGTGCACGTAGTGTCCTAGTTTTGTCCCGTGATTTTCCAAGGTAATCCCATACCTAAACTCAACATCGGAATCATCTAGTGGTGATGGATACCCAACCCGAGCTCCTAAGTATTCGCATACCTAAGCTCGATACTAAGTCGTGACGCCCAAACTCTGGTCCGTTGACTACCCACAACCGCTGGACATAAGTGGGATGCTCAAGTTACCCGACGCCACTTCGTAAAATCGTAGTCCCTTTGTACCCAGAGTTTACCCAAATACGCGCATCGCATATACCGTCCTAAACAATCAAATATAATCCCACACATGAGTAAAACTATTCTCAGCTCCATAATACAATACTCATCATAATATATCCAAACTATAAATCCAACTATATCCAATAGTTACAAGAGTTCAAATATTTTTCACTCTTATACAACATATATTAAAATACTCGAATTCTAATACATGTAAACATCATCAAAGCCACACCCGGCTTTCTTCTAATCCAGCCTCTAGGACGAGCCGTCCCCTCGCACGCTCCCTGTACCTGTAAAAAGGGGGTCCCACGACGGGGTGAGCTAAAGATCAGTAGGAGAATCGCCCTAAGTGGGCTACTCACCACCCAAGGCAAAGTAATGTTCCAAAGTAAACACACATTCAAGCAAATGCATGATCCTACTTGAATGTCTACATGACCAACTCATATCCTGAGTCTTCACCGACTCTCTCACACTCGCCTAAGCCTTGTATGAGAATATTAATTTCAAACGAAATTATTTGTTTATAGTTGTGGTCTACCCTTCGATCCAAGTAGTGGACTGTCTCCGATATTATATTTAGTGGAATACCCTCCGAGATATATCAATTAGGCCGTCTCCGACGATTGATATTTTTATATGTGGACTACCCTCCGATATATATATCAATTGGGCCGTCTCCGACGATTGATATTTTAAGTTTGGACTACCCTCCGATCACTTAATATTTTTAGACAACCCTCCGAACCATTTACTCTAGACTCGTCTCATGCACTAACTCCTATAGTTCTAGTGGGACGTTCGCCAGAGCGCCGAATTTACAGACGCCAATTCCAATACGCCTAATCACATGCAATAGATAAACATGGAAGATAAACTTTTTACACCAATCACACACCATGCATGCACCATAATACCATCACATCAAATTACCACGCCATTTAATCAAACAAGAGCAATTTAATTTAAATCACTCGACCAAACACACATATTTTCTGCAAAATATATATTGAAATGACTGCTTTTAAATATGAAACTTCACATTATTCCTGTATCTAACCTGTCGCTCACTTATTGAATTAATCCGCCTATTCCCGCCCATAATGCACACTTGCAACATTATTTAACGCACAAAATAACATGTTCGAGAACCAAACAGCCCGTGCATCTAATACACTGATGTCTAAATTTTGTTTCAATCTATCAATTCGGTCCCGTTCAATCATCGGTGTCACTGTCATTCATCGGGAAGATCACAAAACACTTTGTATGAAGAATCAAGAGAGAACTCACTTTGAGTTTGGTCAGAACTCACAAATCCACCCACGTCAAGCCCTCTCCGCATAGAGCGCCTACTTGTCCCGAAGACCGCCAATACTGGATCGTCGTATTTCCCAGAGCATGCTGCCATCTCTAAAACCTCCGAAGAAGTTCACCTGATCTCCCCCAAATGCCTCTCACGCTTCTCTTTGTTTGGCGGAGAAGACAAGTCACTATACATGTTTCATTCTCAGACCGACTTAAATAATTCTAACCACTCCATTATGTCCCTTCATTTCCCCTGGGTGATTTTATATTCACTACCTCTACTGGGCCCATTTTCATTATTTACTCATACCACTTATGGTACATGAGCAAAGATGTAATCATATCGAAAAATCGCTTTATTTGCATCTGAGAACAGCGATGCCTAAAAACGTGGACACCTGACTGCCTCGAATTTTACTAAATTTGATACATTAGATTTCATGAGACGATTCCAACTGCAACTGCTTTGTCATCCGAGATCTAGATAAATGCAATCGGGAATCAAATTATAATCAAATCGAAATTACTATTTTGCCTTTATTCCATAAATCGAATTTCTGACTTACACTCGACGCGCTGATGAACTTTGCCTCGCTTCTAGCCAAAAAACCTACGATCCGAATTCAGAGATCTCTAGGAAAAAGGAAATCATAGAATGCACCCGGCGGTAAGATACCGCTTCGCCATCCGAGATCTGTAAAATTTTCATGCTTCCTCAAACCATTACGACAACTATCGCTTTGTCATTCCTTCAAAATTCACACTTTCGTGCCTACATCTATGGAAGTGGTGCCGAGTAACTCCTTGTCCATGGTAATGGCACTTCAGATCTACTAAGACTTTATGCAAGACTAATTCCAAGACATAAATTACACGAATGATTTATTACAACGACTCGAAATTGTGGTGTCACATTTAGCTTCATATTGATTCCATATTCAGGCAAATTTAGGTATTCATTTCATATTTAGTTTTTGATAATATTTTATTTTTTACTACTTTAATTTTTTTTGGAAAACAAAATTATTTTTCTAAATAAATTTTAAAGAGAATGCTATATTAAATATAAAAAGTAACGAAAAATAGTGAAATATATAAAAATAGATAAGGAAAGAAGAGAATTAGAGTTAAAAAAATATTTATTACTTTAAATTTATTTTCTTTATTCTTAATCTCATTAATATGAAAATTAAATAATTTAAAATGCATGTTTTTTAACTAATATTACTATTTAATTTTTCATAAAATAATTAAAATATAACAAATTAATTTTTTAAAATTTTATTATTATTGTCTAAATCAAACATAATGTTACTTTATATATTCAAATATATTTTTTTATCTAAAATTTATATATGGGTTTTAAGAAAATAAAATAGAAAAATGATACTAAAAATGCTTAAATTTGTAGAATGGAGAAGGGCGTGCATTATTTATTAGTGAGACTTCTTTGGCTAAATACATGTTAAAAGAAATATGGAAGAAGTAAAGTAAGCTCATCGTGCAACATCCACCATTTTAATAATTTTTATGGAAGAATTTGTAGTGGACAATATGCTAACACTTATACTTATTTTAATCCTTCTGTTACTGATATATCTTAAAAAGTAATAAAAGAAAAAACTCACTATTACTAAACCAAGCACGTACGGAAAGGAAGAAACACCTAAACGTAGGATCTCCATCATCACCCCAAAAGACATTCAATATAGAGCGCAACTGGTTCTAGCTTCTCGTTTTTGAAAATGTAATACATACAATTTTTTTAGGAAAAGACAACCACTTTCGCTTTCTTTCTGTATGACTCTTGCACCGAGATAAAATCGACCCCATACAAATTTATCAAAAGAAGACAACCAATCTCACTTTCATTTTTTGTACCACTCTTCCAACAGCCAAGGGCCCCCTAAGTTTATGTTCAGTATAACAATAATGCCAAATAATAGTACTTCTCTATGATTCAATATCATATATATTTGTCATCATCTGTTTAGCTAAAGATGTTTAAATAAATAATAAAAAGGAGGGTTATGAGTTTGTGTGAGGTATAATTTTTTAAAAGAGTAATTAAAAGTGCTTAGCTTGTAAAAAATTATATATATATATTAAAGGCATGTGAAGACTAAAAAAATTCCAATTTATTAAAAAAGACAAAATCGTAATTTTGATCAAAACTCGAAATTTTTCTAGATCTCGGATGATGAAACTGATTTCACTTGAATCGCCAGAAATTCTAGCTACCACGGCCGAATTTCATCGACTCCGAGATAGTTCACTCAGACATTATGATCGCAGATACTGAAGCTAGAAGAAAACGATATGCATTGACAAAGTCACCATGTCGTGTTATCGCGGAAAAGACTACGTTACTTAAGGCCGCATGAGTATAAAAATGATGGAAATTGAAGATCGAGATAGCTCAAAATGTCTAAATCCAAGAATTTAAGGCATTAGAATATTTTAATGATAATAAAGCATATAATGTGGTTAATACATTTCTCTCAAGCCAAAAGTGTTCGATAGAGGAAAACAACAGCGTGGAGAGATAAGCTGTTTTTTGCAGACACCTTCTTCTATAATTACGCGATCCGACTTCTCAAATCTTCAGACAAGAAGGAGTGTTGTTTACGCAAGTGCGCCTACGCGCGGCTCTCGGTTTAAGGAAGCCACAACCCGTGAGGTAGGGGTTTTATCCTACTTGTTTTACTCAGATCAAGAGCTTGTTGATGTTTCGCGGTCGAGTCTTAAATACAAGCTTGATCTGGCCCCAAATTTTGGAACCGGTCGAGAAATTTATAAGACCCATCATATAAAACTGTACGCTTGATGGCTGTTTTGGGGAGTTTGTATAATTTGTGAAACAAATTTGTATCAGATGGTGAGGCCAGAAAACAAGGATAAATCGGTCTTCACGGCTTTAACCGATGTTCGTGATTGGTTTGCATCAAAGAAACAAGGTTTTAACGTTCATATGAATAGTGTTCACTAAATAAATTTTGTGGAAAATAATGCAATGAGTAATTCAAATCGAATTGCTCGTGTTTAATAATTAGCCCACGTTAGCTAATTCGTGTAATGGATTGTGAAAATTATATAACATATTTGTGTGATTTAAATTATAAGAGAGAAGATAGATATATTTGCATGTGTGATATAAATTGAAGAATAGATAATGCATTTCATATGTATCAAGAACTTAAAATCAGTAAAGTGCACGACATGGATTTTATGAAAATGAAAATGGTTGCGAAAGGAATTTCACAGATGATGATTTTCCGAGAACGAGGTCGGGAGACACCCAACAGACATTTCTGATTTAGGACCATGACTGTTTCTTAGTTCTCCAACACATTCACGAGGGTAGTCCCATATTTTACCGACATCTGCAGGCTTCGAAACAACAAGATTTGTTTTGAAAATAATGTTTTTCTCATCCATGACTTAGGCAGTGTGGGAGGAGCCTGAGGACTCGAGATACGGGTCAAGGTCATGTAGAGATTATGATCACAGACACAGACGTTATTTGGAGCATCAGATATGCACTTAGGAGAGTAACTCATTTAGTGGTGATTCCACCATCGCGATTAGCTTCACCCCTGGGATTTCTTCAAAACCCACAGTCCTGCTGACGTTCCGCTTAACTCATGGGAATCTATATCGCCTCAATCACGAGACGCATACCTGAGTACAAATGGCCACTTGAGACCATATACCATTGCTCATCAAAACATATACCCAACTATATTCCAATAGTTCAAGAGTTATTTATTATTTTAATACAACATATTAAAATCTGAAGTATAATTATAATATATATTATCCAAAAATCAAAGCTATAACCCATTTCTTCAAAATCGGCCCTAAGAAGAGTCGCCTTCTCGAGCGCCGCATTCGAAAAAATACCGACAGGTGAGCTATCGCCCCACAGCCGTGAATCACTCCTAAATGGGTTACTTCCTCCACCTGGCGCATATGCACGCTCCACCTAAACACACACCCAAGAATACGTTGATCCTACTTGAATGTCTAAATGTCATTCCCATGTCCTTGAAACCTCATCGACTCCTCACACTCGTCGCTTACGCTTAGAAAATATCATTTTCTAAAACAAACTCTCATTGTTGCTCTTGAAATATACTTACTCAAATCTCAAGAAAATACGGACTGATTCTCCGAGGCGAATTGGTTGGCGTAGCCCGAAATACCATGGTCCCTATCCGAAATGATCCACATCCATCTCTAATCAATTTCCTAATATCATCATGTGAAATTCCTTCGCAACCATGTCCATTTCATAAATCATGTCATGCACTCACACCTAACTTCTAGGTTACCCAGTTGCATAAGAAAATCTTATTATTCATTTTTCAAACCATTATATACAGGCTAATATATAATTAATCAATTACAATTACATACATGTAATTCAATTACATCATTCACACCCGAATTTAGCCTACTGAGCAATTTACATTCTCATCTCCAATGGATATTACACACACAATTATATTCCATATAATTGTGACATCATGTTAACACGCCAAACATGAACTGGCATCTTTTCGATCAACCAACTCCCAACAGCTCACTGGAAAGTAATTCGCAATATCATCTCCACTCGCCTATACACACAATTATATTTTATATAATTACGCTGGCCATGCGTAACACATTAATCATGTATTAACCCCACACAACACAAGCCATTCTATTCAAACAATTTCAAGCAAGCAATATACGACGCTTTTTGGTCCACTAATTCTAAACCCGGATCGTTTTAACATTTCTAAATGTGAGCAAGTGTAATATTGGTTCATATGCCTTACTTCCCCATCAAACATTTGTTCACTTTTTGGAAACTGATTTTCTATGGTTACCTTGCTTATCTCCACATTAACACATAATTTATTGCATAAATTATGAAAACATCTCCTAATGCAGCCCCTACACCGTCACTTTACGCCTAAATGTGTCCCCGCACTACACTTTGCCATAAGACTGAACCGATCAAACGCTACCATGACCTTTCAAACCAACATGGGCGATCACAAAACACTTAAATCAGAATAAACAAGCAGGATGAAACCCTCTACCTCACTCTGAGTTTGTCGAAACTCCTTAAAACCCGAGTCCATGCGCTGTCCTCTCCTACAAGGAAACAAATTTTCCTTCAAGTTCGATGAACTGACTACTTCTGACGCTTTGAGAAACTCGAGAGAAGTGGCTTACTTTCTCATTCACTAGAAATATCAAAACTTAAGCTTCTCAGAACGCTCTTCCCTCTCGCACGCTTTCTTGCCTTTTCATTTTGATATAAATCATTCATGTCTTGTCTCACAACTTTCCAAATTTCCGCAATTATGTTCTTCTTCCCATTAGTTTGACTATTCATCCAATGGCATCATAATTACGGTATTGAATGGGTCCCACTTGATCTAATCTTAACTGAATTGATCTGACACATGGCACCCCTGTGCCACCTAAAATTGAGCTGCAACGCCTCCGACGCCGTTTCGAAAAACGCAGCAAATTCCGACCACACACCATTCTCAGACTGACGCGAGCTGTGATTTCTCATGGCGACGACCCAACAAAGGAAATCCGTTTCTTCATCCGAGATCTAGAAAATTTTTGGATTTTTACCGAAATTACAATTTTGCCATTTTTCATAAAATTGGAATTTTCTAGGGTGTCACACACTCACAGAATTATATTATTTGCATGAGGTAATTAGGAGATAAATCATTCGGTGCCAACAATAAGAAAGCTTCACATGGCTGGGTTTTAATAGGACATATAATGATTAGAATTGTAGATTTTAATATATGTTAGTGTGAAGAGTAAATTTCGAATTTTGAAACTATGGCATTGTAAACCCAAGAAAATACTAATTTCCGAAATCCAGATAAAATGGTAATTTTGGTCAACCAAAATTTTCCTAGAT
This sequence comes from Tetrastigma voinierianum, assembly GCA_016808115.1. NCBI lineage: Eukaryota > Viridiplantae > Streptophyta > Magnoliopsida > Vitales > Vitaceae > Tetrastigma > Tetrastigma voinierianum. The sequence continues at coordinate 9,067 of JAEQBH010005505.1, read as the reverse complement.
CTTATTATTGCAAAATTCCTGATTCCATCAGAAATCATTCCAAAACTGAACACCATCAAATTACTAATTCCAGACAAATGATTTGCACATATTTCGAGGCAATCGGACAAATGAGTAAATGACAAGTAAGATGAAGTCCCACACTCATGGAGTAAGGCATGTAGGTAGGCTACGTGTTCAGAGAAAGCGGTCTGTACGTGAGGGTAAATGTTAAGTGATTGCCAGGTGTCTCGATAGCGTGATGACACTGTGGGAAGAGGCGGGTTATGGCATATGCGGAGTGAGTGTCAAGAGACTTGTGACGAACATGCTCTAACATCTTAAAAACCGATCCGATGGAAAGGGGGAATATAAAGAAAAGAAAAGGACAGAGAAGAAAGAGGAAGAAAAAGAGAGAGTTTTAGAGAGAGAGACTCCACCTTCTCTCTAAATTTCCCGACAATCACACTGGCTTGCTTCAAGAGCAAAGAGGGGAAGAGTTCATCCTCACGATAAGGGCTTCATGGGAGACTCAGAAATGAGGAGCTCGACTAAACTCTAAGAGGTGAGATCTTCTCCTACTTTGGTTACTTTTATACCCCAAGGGTTGTGGAAGGTTTTCTCCTATGGAATGTCCACTATTTAAACTATAGTTTTCACATCGGGGGCAAGATGCATTAACCGACTTTATAACTCCTCGGTAGGAAATAAAGGCCGGCCTCGTGAGTCCTTCGAATTGTAGTTCACACTGCTGAACTTGATGATAGGCTTTGAAATTCTCAATCCACTTCATGCTAAGTAGGACTTTTCTATAACTGAGAGGATGGGATTGTATTTGTTTCGATCATCGAATCGACTTTCGTCGAGCTGATTTTCCCAGATGAGCCAGACAGCCCTCCGCACGAAATGCGACGATCTCCGCATTTAACTCAGGCCAGCTCTCCCGCATGAGTTGTGCTGATCTCCCCATGGCTAACCTCTTGGGAGAGCCAGCTCTCCAAGATGAGCTTCCGCAGCATGAGTCGCATGAGGCCGAGCTAACCTCCTGACTAGCCTTCCGAACGCACTCGCCAGGAACGAGCTTGGCCGTGCCAACTCACAATCATAACTTCCTGGTCCGGTTCTGCTAGAGTTCTGCACTTATGGAAAACCATTTGAGTCTAAAATCCATCCACATATGGCTCAATATAATATGAGCTCATATTTCATTCGAAATAGACGAAAGAAAGAGAAAACAGCCTTATTTCTATCACAATATTGCCATGTGAAGTCATTAACTTCGATGACCATAACTTCCTCATCCAAGTTTCGCTTATGGTTTGACTCTATGGAAACCATTTGAGTCAATTCTTCCAACCAAACCCTCAGAGGTGTTCAGGTCCCGGCCGCCTGAAACGTCCGATCAAGTAAGGTAGGTCAGTCCTAAGATCAAGAGGCTTCATGTGTGGACTTCCAACTTTAAGGTCATAACTTTCTTGTCCGACCCGACCGATGTTCGACCCCATGGAAATCCCATCGAGTCAATATCGTTGTTTTCATGTCCTCGGAGGATATCGCCAATCATACAAAGTTAGTGTCATTCAGCTTAATTTGTAAAGTTATGGCTTGAGTTGATAACATGCAAAGGGTGTGGAATATGACATGTCGATATGTGCCGTATGACATTTTAACAAAGTATGCTTGCTTAAATATGAAGAATGCGGATAAATATGCATGAGCAATGCAGCATGGATGATTATATATATGCAATTAGCATAATAGTGTCAGACGCACGAACACATCGTGATGACATGGGTCATGAGTGCATAAAGATCGCACCGGCGCCAGTGGGTTTTGATGGGTAAGTCATGGCAATACGCTACGGTCAAAACTGTATGGTGTTGATTTGCGACTCCCGTAATGGACAAAGTCTAAATGAGTCACAATTTCGCTTTGAAAGGAATGAAAATAAATATGCCAGTTGGCATAACAAGACGGGTAGATCCCCTAAGAGAAAGACCAAATGTTATTCATACTACTAGACATGAATCCCACTATAAGCTCAGAAAATGTTTCAGAACTGACAGATGAACTGGCAAGAAAACCCAAAAAAAAATCAGGGCCCACAAATGAAGGGAAGATACAATTTGATCAAATCAAACGAAAGCATTGAGATTTTTCCAATGGGTTATAATTTTAAAAGAAAAACAAAAATTTATTTTAGAAAAGGTCATCAAAGCGAACAAAATGACGGTCAGATTCACACTCGCCTGTAGTGGAGGAAGCCTGCGAGTGACTGATATGGGCACGAGACATTCATGCATCGATATCCATGTAGGTATCTTACTCGAGTGTGTGTTTTGTGCAATCATTGTACGTGCACTTGTGGTGCACCTCAGGAGATTTATCACTTCTGACGCGGCCACACCACTGCACCTAGTACACGAAGACGACGCCTACTTCCAGGTCGTGAGTACGAAGAAGGCCAAAGTTGTGGCCTCGGTGAAGCATTTTGCAAAATGTATTAGAACAATATAGTTTTATATTGTATGTGGGTAAGAGTTGTATCAAACTCAGATGAGAAAAATGGACCCTAAAATCTGAAGGCCACAGCTAAGATTTGTCATGATATTAAAACCTGTATCTTGGTGGCATGGTCTAAAACATGTCAAGGACAGTAGGAACATCACACCTTGGTATAGCCCCGTGTTGAGCTTCGGAGTTATGGTTACTTAGTGCTCTAAATCGATGTTTAGATCATAGCTGGGTATCAAGGTCTAGATAGAGGTCATTTAATAGTTCACGATGTGATTTAGATCATTACATGCATCAGGTGTTTCGTGTATACTTTGATCAGATGTGCGTGATCGTGTTACAAATTTTTCTTTGAATTATATATTACTGGATGAAAGGTATGTGGGAAAACAAGGAACACTAGGGTTCGAAAAACATAATGAACATGGAATTTCATAACTCTTTGCCATTCGCATGTGTGTAGATGGCGCAGGCTCGTTATTTAGGTAGAGGTCGCCCACGAGGTTCTAGTCAGGCACCCTCGGTCTTTGATCAGAAGGCCTTCATAGAGGATTATTGGGCGCCATGGAGAAGCATCGCTTACACAGCCGATGCACCAGAGGTCAAGGAGGTGCCAGTAACCTCCAGAGGTTCAAGGCACATCATCCTCCGACATGTTCGAGAGTGAGGGACCACTGGAGACACCATTGAATCTCACGACGAGAGGATTCTCTCGGCCATGGAGATCACCGATATTACTCCTGACACGCTAGCTTCATTCCAGCTTCGAGGGTGAGGTCCCAGATCCGTGGGAGTAGGTCACTACTGTGAACTGAGACTATATATGGGTCGATTGCAGGTTATTCATGGGAAATATTTTCGCTCACATGAGAAGGCCCGAGAGTTCCTAGCTTGGAGAGTGTGACGATGATCAGACTCGAGTACGTAGCGATTCGCAGTCGCACGCTTTCGATGATTATGTGGCTAATGACGTGCCAAAGTTAGGAGGTTTGAGGATGCAATAAGTTGTCCATCCGAGGTGGATTGTAGGATACAACTCATAAGACGTGGACTACGGGTCAATACACCAACATCGAGTTTATTGTGATAGAAAACGCACTATATCTCAAGATGCGGGTGTTAGCAAGAAGAGGAAGGAGAGTCACTTCTTCTTCTGTTCTGAAATGTCGTATGGGCTTCCCACTTCACGAGGGAACGGCAACGCGCCACTCGTGGCCAAGACAGCGTTGTGGTTCTCACGCCAGAGGGCCACCAGACAGATGACATGTTTCTATCAAGCATCAGCTCAGCATATGAAACGGATTACCCGTGAGAAGCATGGATCTCAAGGTTTTGGGCCGACGCAGCCCCTGGGGCCATTAGTGGACAGAATCCAGACATCGCTATTCCTCCACCCCAAAGAGGCTTCGAGGAACCAAGATCAATCCGGGGAAACACGAGCACCTCGGGCTGCTGCACAGGCGAGGGTCGTGGCACCGGGTCGAGGTCGAGGATGCGCCCATAGCTGGGACATCAGGTTCGTGGACGGTCTATTAGTCATTTATACCACCGATCGAGCCAGAGATCGCCGCCCATACATACTTATCTCGCCTACGGGCAAGGGTATTATTTTAATCTCGTGCATCGCATTCATTCACGCATCAATCAGAAGGTAGAGTCAGGGCTTAGAGGTTGAGGCTCTGAAGGTTTTTGTATGTGAGTTCTCCTCAGGGATTGGTGGCAAGGATAGGGATGATATACGTGTTGCAGCGTTGAGACTCGGATTCTACTCACATCGACCGGTGCAAACGACATGTCTAGTTCACATCCTGATGGATCGGGCTGACAACCATGTGAGTTGTCACCATCGTGAGGGCAGAGGATTACCGCCACAGACGCACTGCTGTACTCTCAGGGGATAAGTACAACATTTTATTTTATAGCAAATGAGTTCAAGTGTCGGCGACAACTAAGTGTGTCAAGAAGTCTTTACCTTCACTTAGTGAGACCAGAATTGGGATCTACCTCGAGTAGCTCATGAAAATGAGAATGCGCTTTTTCTGTATGAGCCACCGCGAAGGGCTGTAGACTCGATGAGCTACACTCCCGGCACGCGCCCATCTCATGACTGAGATCGGCACCACTATATTTCAGAAACCATGTCCAGATACGTGGAGTTGGCCGACAAAGGGTTTATTGCATCGAGAACTCACCACGGGTGCTCCCGCTCTAGCCTGAAGAAGAAAGATAAGACCCTTCGATCGTAGCATTATTATCGACAAGTATTATACGATCAAGAACAGTTGTCCCCACAGGATCAAATGATCAAAACATCTGTCGGGAAGCCAATCCTGTTCCACGCATCTCCATCGCCAGTCACCATCCCGAGGTTGGTGGAGACAAGATGATCCCAAGACAAATGCCAGACTGCCACGCGCAACTTCCTGAGTCACAAATGACGCATCTTTTGATCGACGACGTTCAGCAAAGATTCATGATTCATATGCCAGTGGCATTCCAAACTCATCAATAGTTTGTCGGAAGCCAGGGATGATGATTGACCTACCCGTCGCATGGACATGAGACTGAGACTGTTTTTGAAGCTACCAGATATTCATCACACAAGCTCAAGAAGTGAGAGTTTCACTTATCGAGGCGCAGGCTTCGGGGACAAGTGGTGTCGATCAGGCTGTCACGACCCCGATAAGGTTAAGGCCAAAGATGAGCCGAGAGTTTAAGTCGGGCCTGTGATATACGCAGCTGGATTACCGGGTACTACAAGAGATTCATTGAGAACTTCTCTAGATTAGCGGCACCTATGACTAGATTGACCTGGAAAGAGGTCAAATTTGATTGGGATGACCGATGAGAGGAGGCATTCCAGGAGTTGAAGAGGAGATCATTATTTCCTATCTCTGAGTAGTCCTGATAGATAGTGGAAAATAATAAAGAATGGAGGCGGTACCCGAGGGCCGGATCGGATGCTTGATCCAGTCCGGAGGGTAGCAGCTATGGTTCCCGCTAACGAAGAATCATGAGAAGAACTACCCACACACAACATGGACAAGGCAAACCATAGTCTTCGCTTGAAGATTTGCAGCTGGGCTGCAGTCTGGGGGCACATCTTCATGCTGCGAGACCTCAATATGAGGCAACGCGGGTGGATGAAGTTCCTAGAGGATTATGACTTCACTCTGCATTACCATCCTGTAAGGCAAATGTGGTGGTGGCTGATGCACCCACAAAATTACAGAGGAGATGACAGTATAGCTTCCCAGAGTGCGTATGCCGGAGACTCACAAAGGGGCCGACTACGCATTTATGCACTCAAGGCACATTGGGAAATTTAGTAGCTACACAGTCTCTATTGAGTAGAGTGGATTTTATAGTCCTGCTGATGAGATTGCAGGAGAGGTGCCCATCAGACCAGATACCAGATCCGACGAGGGAAGCTGAATTATTCACGGTATGTGGGTCTTCAGATGTGAGATCGCAAGGTCGCCCGCCATCAGATTCGAGAGGAGATCCCCTCAGGGGAGTTCCATACCGACGGTCAGGCATCCGTGTGGTACGAAGATGTACCAGATCTCGGGTCGCCACTACCTGAGCGGGATGAAGAGACACGCAGGACTTGTTAGACCATGTCTCATGGGCAGCGAGATTAAGGCCGGCATCAGACAATGTATTACTCCACCATCGAGGTAATGAAAGCGGGAAGGGAGCATGTCACGCATGGACTTTGTGACTCCAATTTCACTACACCATGAGATATTGATTTGCATGGTGATAGACTTTACTTCACTAAGTCAAGACATTTTCTCTAGTCAGTATAATGACCCTTCACAATCTGGAAGAATCCCGACTGGCCGTGACATCATGGTGTCCGTCCGCTACATGGGAGCAAGATCCATAGTGCCTGACATGATCTGAGGCTCACGCGCACTTTTAAAAAGAGTTTCCACAGTTGGTGACTGGGTCATGAGTATAAACTCTTTCCAATTCAATACGCATTTACCTGGGCCAACTGAGACTACGCCATATTGTGAAAGGAGAGGACATGTCATGAGCATATGCCCTTGATCATATGGCAGCATGGAAGACACTTGCCCTTAGTAGAATCTCTCGCGCCTACAAGCCACAAGCCATCAAGCGAGTGAAGGCCAGATATAATCTGTATTTAGAGCTTTCTTTGTACAATGGAGGCACAGTGTATCATCAATTTGTCGGACCGAGGTGGAGAGAGTCTCCACACGGTCCGCACTGATTAGAGACACCTCCGAGAAGGTGAGTTTTGTTTGCAACTCTTTTCTCACTGAATAGAGTTTAAGAGCTTACAGCAGACAAAACGACGCCGACCCTTAGAGTTTGAGGCCGGGTGATCACGCCTTCAAGGTGATGCCCAGAGAGGAGTGGTCACCCGACAAGCGCTGAAGCTATCGCCAAGGTTTATTAGGGCCCTTCGAGATACTCGAGGGTGGGAACCGTGAGCGCACTGCTAGCCTTACTTTCAAAGATTTCAGGTGTTCATGAGGCATTCCACGCCTCCATGTTCGGCTACACCCGATCTAGCCTGGGTGTAGTGGATTGGGGAAAGATTGAGGTTGAGACAAATGAGACCTTTGAGGAGGGACCAGTGTGCATTATGGATAGCCGAGATCAGGTTTTGGGACGCAAGATCGTGAGGCTAGTGAAAGTACTATGGAAACACCATGGAGTGGAGGAGGCAACGTGGGAGCGTGAGGACACGATGCGGGCCACCTATCCCTTCTCATGACGTATATTTAGCTACGCCTGCTTGATAACTAAAATTACTAGTTTCATATGTGAATAAGATATATAAAGATGCTATGATAATAAGATGTGGATTTTTTGTGTTTGCGTGGGAATTCCTCGACGAAATTCTTTTAAGGGGGAAGAATGTAAACCAGAAAATTCTAATTTTCCTCAAATGGGCAAAATTGTAATTGGTCAAACCCGACTTATAGATTTGACATGAAACGACTTCACCATGAATCGTCTTCACTAAAGACCAAGTTACTATGTCAAATTTCGTTGAATCTCGAGATAATGACTGCACGATTTCGAGGCAATCGACAAATGAGAAATGATGGGTGGCATTAAGTCCCACACCACATGGATACATGTAGGTGCAAAGACGGTTCAGAGAAAGTAATGCACGAGGCAAATGTTAAAGGATGATGTGTGTCTTCGATAGGCTTTGCATGAGGAATTTGAGTGCAAGAAAAGTGGGTTAGAGACAAGGGAAAAGAAAGGTCAAGAGACTTAGGATGAAATATGCTCTAAATAGACCAAAAACTTTATCCTGAAATGGGGAAGGAGAAAAAAAGAAAGACAGAGAAGAAAGAGCAAAGAAAAAGAGAGTTTAGAGAGATTCCACTTTCTCTAATTTCCTGACGATCAAACCCATGCTTCAAAGTGAGCAAGAGGAAAGTCTATCCTCACGACAAGGGCTTTTGTACAGAGACCGGAGCGAGGAGCTTCCAACAAATACAAGAGGTAGGTCTTCTCCTTCACTTGTCACTTTCTCTACCCTAAGGGTTGTGTGGTGGTTGCTTTCCGCTGTGGGAATGTATGGTTGTATTTGAACCATGAGAAGCTTACTGCTTACCTGGGGGTAGTGCATGCATTAACCTGACATTATAACTGATTTTTGCAGGAAATAAAGTGACTTAGACAGTCCTTCGCAATTGTAATACATCATTAACTTGATGTTGCTTTGAAATTCTCAAATCGATCCTATAGCCCACGTTGTCCTCTTTTACTTTAGAAGGTTAGTACAGAGGATGAGCTCAGCTCCTCCCTTACATGATCACAGCCTCCATGGTCGAGTCAGCCTCCTCGCATGAGTCGCCTGCCTCCTTATTGAGCCATTCCTTTTCAGCGCAGTTGCCTCCCGCACGAGTCAAAGAGGATGACAATGAGGGCCTAGCTTACCTCATTCGATCGTTCTTCTGGCCGGTCACAGGAATGAGCCCATTGACAACTTTAACGACCATAACTTCCTCAACAAAGTCCGCTTTTGGCCGCTTCGACTCTGTGGAAATTCCTTTGAGTCTAGACATGGCCACATATGGCCCAATATAATATGAGCTCACATTTTGTTCAAAACACGAAAAGACAAAGAGGTACCGCTTGGCTTTGCACGCGGGCTGATGCTCATGTGAACTGTCATCTTCGGATGACATAACTTCTCATCCAAGCCCGCTGGTAATGCTTCTAGGGGATCATGGAAACTGGCTGATAACTTTCTGCATATACCCTTCAGGGGTAGTAAAGCCCAGTGCCCTGAAATGGCCGTCCACAAGGCGAGGCTGTCCAAAGATTGCTTAGTCATGTGTGATCTCCAACTCCTAAGGTCATAATCTCTCTCGTCCGACTCCAATTCTGCTCTTAGATCACAGGAAATCCCATTGAGTCAAGATTTCATCCATGTTCCTGTGAAGGACATCGACAATCGTAGCTGCTAGTTCGCGCACTCAGGTGTTAAGTGGCTTGGAGTTGATAACATGCAAAGGTGGAATATATATGCTGATATAAAAATATGATATTTTAATGGTATACTTAAGCTTAAATA
>JAEQBH010005504.1:0-123277 GCA_016808115.1 Tetrastigma voinierianum | reverse complement strand
AACTTCTTAATTAACTATTAAAATTTTCAATTTCTTTTTATCAAAGATCAACACGTCTCCTTATTTGACTTTTTTGACTTTTTAACTATCATTAATTGCAAAGCTTTCGTTGCTTTGAAAATCCTACTTTACATAAAAATTTAAGGTCATTATAGATATACTTCAACACTTGTAGGCTTTATGGATAAGAAGAGAACATATGAATGTCGGTTTGACTTCTTCTAAGGTTATGAATACCTTTAAAGAATAAAGATACCCTTAGAATAAACTGCGGAGTTGTAGAGCGGTAATTCAGCACGGCCAGTCAAAATCGTCGATTTTTTGCGCCAAAATCAAGAATCGACTCGACCTGGGTAATCACATGCCAATCGCTTCATGTTAGTACTACACAGCCGTTTATCAGATAATAATTTAATCTTCGCCCAACCCAACCTCTAATGATGCGGACCGGCTTACCCATTGGGCCGGGCCAAAATTGCCACCTTTAGGTGGAGTTAGGGTTTTACTTTAATGGGAGCAACTTTTAATAGGAATGTGTCAGAGTTTATAACCTTTGGTTGCAATTGTTTTAGGATTTTCAATAGGGATAATACAATGGTCAAAATTTAAACCAAGGAAAATAAACTAAAATTATGGTGGGGCAACTCGCCCTATTGTGTGCCCATGCTCCCGCCTTGCCTCGAGGGTGTTTGGTACCAGAATACAGGTGTAGAGAGTGAGGATTAGGTTTGTTTGGTTACATTTTTTGAAACTGCTTATTACTCAAAACAAAGAAAGAGTAAGGAAAATACAAAAAGGCTGGTTTTTTTTTTGTTATTTAGAAAACAAATAGAACACATAAACACTGTACCAAAACAATAACAAGTTCTATAGAATACCAGCGATGTACTCCGTGTTTTCAAAAACGCTTGTAGAAACAAGAACTAACAGATTCCTTAAAATCCTTTAATTTTTTTCTCTCATATTATTTTTGGATAAATTTTTATGAATATATGAATGAAATAAAAAATATTCCCATAGAATTATAAGACCCGGTAAAATTTTTAATTTTTCGAAAAAGGCAAAATCGCACTTTGGTAAAATCCGAAATTTTTCTAGATCTTGACGGATTTAAACGGACTACCGCTGAATCGCCTCGCGAATTTCCAATTTTACCATGTTTAATTTCACAAATTTCGAGATAGTCAAAATTTGCACATTTTTCGAGGCATCGAAAGCACGTGTCAGAAACGAACTGGCGTGACAAAAGTCACCAAACATGTACTCATGTGACACATGTTACTACGAAGATAAACGACGCCTCGAATGCGGATCGCCTGTATTTCGCGCCATGTGGCAAACATCTAGAGGAAGGGACATAGATGTCATTTTGTAAATTTTAAATGATAATAAGACGAAATAATGAATACTGCCATCTCTTACCTTCAAACAAAAGAGGCAAAACGTGGGGGAGAGTATGGGGAGAGATGAGAGGGGCTATGGATTTTATGATTTAGAGGAGAGAGTGTTTACCCCTTCAATTTCTACGTACGGCGCCACACGCGCTCCGCCATGAGCTTTAGAGAACCCGCGATAAGAGGCTCCATCCTACTTGTTTTACCTCGACGCAAGAAATTATTGATGCTTTCTACAAATGAATTTGAAAGACCATTCGACGATCCCAAATCTCGGGAACCAGAGTGCGAGGAATTTATGAAACCCAATCGTGCATCCGTATTAGCTCGGCTGGCCGCTGGTGTTTGCGGTTGTAAATTCCAGAAACAAATTGTATCAAGGGAGCATGTATGAAAGCCGAAATGGCTATGAAATTCGGATTCAGCAAAGTGGAACCGATGTCGCGATCGTCGCGAACAAGAACCTGAAGCCACCGTTCACGTGAATAGTACTACTTAACAAATCAGAGTAAAATGTGTTCTGGCTGAAAGAATTCAAATTGAATTGTTAGTGTATGTAAATTAGCCTAATGTGAAGCTAATTTCTTGGTGTATGATTGCAAAGGTATACCATGTTTGTGTGATTTAAATTATGCAAATAATATATGCATGATGGATATATTTGCATGTGTTATATGAATTAAGTGCTGAACAAGATATCATTTCATATGCACTGTGGTAACCTAGAAACTAGTGTGTAAAATATAGATTTTCTGAAAATGGAAATGGTTATGAAGAATTTCACAGATGATTTTCCCGAGAATTTGGGGTCAGAGACCCAATGTATCACTTCGGATGAGGACCATGATCAAGCGGAGGTTCTCTATCACATTCGCCTGAGGGTAGTCCCATATTTTACTGCATTGTGTTCAGAGGTATTTTCACAACAATGTGTTTTGTTTTTGAAAATGATTATTTTTCTCATGCATGACTTAGGCAAGGTGCGTAGGAGTCTGGTGAGGACTCGAGACATGGGGATGGCATGTAAACATTCAAGCAGATCACGCATTTACTGAAAAAGGTGTTTACATCGGAGCATTACATATGCACTAGTGGGAGAGAACCCATTTGGGGTGATTCCACTATCGGGCATTTTAGCTCACCTTGTCGAGGGAATTATATTATTTCAAGTACGTGGAGCGTTCGAGAAGACTACGCCTTAGAGGCCGTATTTTGAAGAAAGCCTGCCAAGGGCTTCGATGGTTTTATACCGACATATGTATTAGAATTTAGAATTTTAATATATGTTGTATAAGAGTAAATTATTAACTCTTGAAACTATGGTATATAGTTGATGTATATTGATGAGTATTGGTTTGTGGGCCCAAAAGGCTATTTTTACTCATTTTAATTGTATGTGGACCTCCAGAACATATTGAATCTGCCACGCTTTTATTTCCAGTAGAGCTCTTCGCACAGCCGAGACTCCTCGCCCGATTATAATGGTGCCCAAGCTACCCGACATCCACAAGAGTTCCGCGGTCGACAAACATGCCAAATGGACACCCTGTGCTTCGGCGCTGCGCCGGTATCGAGCAAAGCAAACCACACTTGGGAGCTCGTGGGTGTGAGCTTAGGTAAATGAAAAACCTAGGGATCAGTTTAGCCATGGTCATCGAGGTATAAGAACATCATAGCTTAGTATAGCTCGATGTTAGGTTTAGGTATGTGATTACCTAGGGAAGTCACGGACAAGATTAGAACACCGTGACACGGGTGTGTTCGATGTGATGCGTATAATATGGGTTAAAGGGTTATGTGATAGTGATCATGTGTGTGGAATTGTGATTGAAATCAGATGCTTGGTGAATAGCATAGAAAAAAACGCTGAACGCTAGGGTCGTAGAAATATAACCTTAGTGTTCGAGATTTTGGGCAAACGGTTTAGAATTAAAAGAAAAAAATTGGTAATTAAACTTGAAAATTTTGAAGTGTAGATTGCGTTGTTCAAGCTATCGCATGTAGTGAGGCAAGGAGGCTACTGGAAATGAAAAAAAAAATGTGATGTGTTGGAAAATTTTTTTCTGGGGTTTTACAGTGTGTAAAACTGGAAAAAAAAAAATCAAATCAAATCAAATGAAATAAAATTTTTTTTAAATGAAACTTTCTAAAATAAAATTTTGTTGTTAAAAAAAAAATGATTTAATGTGGAAATTATTGTCTTGCATTTCCTATGAATGCAAGGACGCCAGGTATAAAAAATATTTTTTTGTATGTGAATAGTGTCTCGTAATGTGTTTTATGCCTCGAGATACCGTGATCAATTTTAATCATATTTGACATGTGTGGATGGCTTGTCGAGCGAGGACGAGGGTCTTCCACGAGGTATCGGGGTCAGCACCATCACACTAACAGGCTCACGAGGTCAGAGGGATTGCAATACGCTATTGCACAGCACAGCAATAGCAGCCGCATGGGTCAAACGGTAATTTCCGCCGTCTGTAAGGCCATCATCTTCCATTAGGCAAAGAGGAGGAGTGGTCGGCTAATACTATATCCGAGATATGGGTAAGCCGGTACTAAGAGGAAGGAAGATCCATCTTCTTCCAACCCGAAAAAGAAGCAGAAGACTTCGCTCGGGCGATATCCGGTGATGTACGTTATCGTGGACTCAAGGCCAGATGGGACCTGAATGTCAGCAGGCGATGATGCGTTATTTCTGCCGACAGCCTAGACACTTTCGACGGGATTGCCCATGAAGACAGAAATCCCAAGGCTATGGGACACCTCACCCAAATCATCGAGATTTAGCTAGGTCACAACAGATGGGCGATGGTGTGCTACCATCACGCCAGACCGACACACGAGGAGGATCGTCTCAGACAGGATCCTGTGATTTTGAGACAAGAATTCGGGCCACGCAGAGACAAGAGGACACTAAGGTTCCTCCACCCCCTAGCATGGGCCGTGGGAACCTGTGACGCTCAGAAAGCCGTCAAGACCTAGTACTCAGACGAAGTCACAGGCTAGGCCGTAGCGTGTGAGTCGGCGGCTCGAGCACAAGGTTCAGAAACAGAGCTCCAGCTGCCAGGCGCATGACGTGCGCTACCATTGTCGCCACCGGGCATATGAGGCGCAGATCATCCCAGAGGCAAGAGGTCCAAGGCACCGCTACCGACTACCTGACAAGCAGTGGTACGTTTACTCCTCGCACCTTGTTGTCTGCAGTGGTGAGCCTGATTAGATGCACTGCGTTCATTCATTACGACTTTGTAGACAGTTCGGGCATGGGAGGTTGGAGGCCTCTTTAGAGATGATGTAAAATTCTTCCAGATGTAGTGTGAGAGTTGGTCGACAGTGCTCGAGATCATGAGTCATGGATTCCCAAGATTCCGCCGTGGAATCTCCTTGGGGTGGAACAGTATCGTGGTCATGTCGTCTTGACACGGATAAGTCGCAATCATCTAAGTTGTCGCAATCGGGACTCCAAATGGAAGTTGTCGGAGAATCGGGACCTTAGCTCTGTCTTACCCGATACTGTCTTGGAGTTGGGTGAGGTTTACATATGGTCGATGCGCATAAAGTGGGAATTTCGGATCTAAATTTTTTAAGGAGGAAGAACAAGACCAGAAAATTCCACCTTCAAAAGGGCAAAATCGTACTTGGTAAAAATCCAAAAATTTTTCTAGATCTCGATGACGAAACAAAAATTTATCGCTAACGCCTCATGAAATCTAGCTACCACGCCGAATTTCATCGAATTCTGAGATGATAATTGCACGCTGAGTATCGAGTGCATCTAAAAAACAGAAAATCGAACTGAGGTGACAAAAGTCACCTATAACATGTACTCATGTGACACATGTCATACGAAGAGTATAAACGACGGAATGGATTACCAGATATGCCATGCCAAGAAACATCTAGAGGAATTTATTATGATGTCATTTTAAAATTTTAAATGATAATAAGCATCAAATAATGCATAGTATCATCTCTTACCTTCAAACAAAAGAGGCAAAAACGTGGGAGAGAAGGGGGAGATGCAGTAGGCTATGGATTTCATGATTTTAGAGAGAGAGTAAGCCACTTCTCTCTAAATTTCTAGCTAATCCGACCGTAGGAATTCTTCGGAGCAAGAAGGAAAGTTGCTCTTACGCAAAGAAGGCTCATGACGTGTTCTGCTTATGAGTTTCGACAAACTCTTGAGGTAGGGGTTTCATCCACTTGTTTTACTCTTTGATTTAAGAGCTTTATTGATAAGCTGGTTAGTTGAGGCCTCAACGGTTGCTGACGGCCCCAAATTCGAACCGTATGAGAATCTCATGAAACCCAATCAGGTAGTCCGCACGCTTTACGGGCTGTTTTGGGTGTTTGTGTTGTAATTTGTGAAACAAATTGTATTGTGATATGTATGGGAGGCCGAAATGGCGCAAATTCGATTCACAAAGTGGAACTGAGCACAGGATTGGTCAGGAACAAGAACCCAGTGGGTTTCAATTGCTCACGTGGGAATAGTGTTCACGAACAAATTGTGAGAAAACGTGTTTATCAGCATCCAAATCAATTACTGTATGTAAATTAGCCCACGTGAGCTAATTTTTGGTGTAATGGATTGTGAAATTGCATAACATGTTTGTGTGATTTAAATTATGTAAATATATGCATGATGATATATTTGCATGTGTTATATGAATTGTGTTGAAATGGCATAATGCATTTCATATGCACTGTAAAAACCAGAAACGAAAAGCACATGGATTTTCTCGAAAATGAAAATGGTTATAAAGGAATTTCATTAGTGATGATTTTCCGAGAATGGGGTTTGAGACACCAATGCATCACTTCGATGGCACCACGAACAAGCTTTGAGGTTCTCTAACACATTCGGGCTTCTATAGTCCTAGATATTTTTTATCGACACGTTCAAGAGTGTATTTTCAATAACAATGTGCTTGCCTGAAAAATACTATTTTCATATATGACTAGGCAAGTGTGGAGGAGCTCCAAGAGGACTCGAGACATGGGATGGCATGTGCATTCAAGTAGGACCACTGATTTACTGAGTGTGTGTTTACATTGGAGCATTGCATATGCACTTAGGTGGAGAAAGAACCCATTTGGTGTGATTCCACTATTAGGTATTAGCTCACCCCGTCGAGGAATTATACTATTTCAGCATTGTGGAGCGTCGAGGAGACGCTGCCTTAGAGGCCGATTTTGAAGAAAGCCGGGTTGTGGCTTTGATGGTTTTATAACGTGTTACATGTATTAGAATTCTAGAATTTTAATATATGTTGTATAAGAGTAAATTTTTAACCCCTGAAACTATGGTATATAGTTGATGTACATTGATGAGTATTGGTTCGTGGGCCCAAGAGGCCATTTTTACTCATTTTAATTATATGTGGACCCTGTGGCACATATCGAACTCAAGCCGACAGTTTTGTATTTGTTACCCGACATCCACAAAGATCATGGCCGATCTGTTGTCACTAATACCCCTGTAGTTTTGGGGCTCACACTTAAATATCACTTATAAATGGAATTCTTAATTTCATATGATCACTTATAAAAGTCATGATCTAAGGAACTTAGAGATCAATACGGAGGCTAAACGATGATAGGAATATTTGAGCCACTGCTTATTTGAATTTTATTATTTTAATATTTATTTGAGCTTAATCAAGTCAAACTAGAGTTGATTTCAAGTATAATTATTTAATAATTTTTTAATTAATTTGAGCTTTGAGCGTTCAAAGTTTAAAAAAATGCAGGACATTCATGAAGGGAAAGACTCCTAGATTCAAGTCCTAATGAGGGACAATTTACTACATTATAACAAAATACTTAATTATAAAAAAAAAGTAGTTGACAACAGAGATTTAGCCATTTGAGTCATGAAGGACTCAAGAAGTTTAATGTTTGCTACAATTTGTAATATTAAACCAAACATGCACAAAGTAATGGGCACAGTTTGAACGCATTAAAATATAGGTTGAGATAGGATTGAGATATGATTGTGAAGATCCTTAGATATGTCAAAACGACCTTAATTATTGTAATGTTGATTCAAATTTTGTAAGTGAGATTTGTGAGTACCATGATCTTTAAACTCATTACTTATTAGGCCTAGGGTCCATTTTGGCTCGCATTGTGGAATGGTTCAAGCCCACTTATCGTGTTAAAACTAGGCGGGTAATATCCGCATTAAAAAGTAGTCCCAAATTCCATCCGAGAAAGCCGGTGTCTTCTCAAAGATTTTGCTTGTGACGGTCCATTTAGATTTCAAGTCCCACACCGACCATCCTACTCTAGATATGAGAAGTTCATTAATGGATACATATGAAGGCAAAATACGCAAAAGAGATATTATCAATGATGACCTAGTTCCCAAATCCTTATTTCGAAGATTAACTTTAATAAGGAAAACAAATTTTATCCCTTATTTCTGATGATTAATCATTGATAAGAAACATAGTTTATTTCTTTATTTTCGAAGATTAATCCGATAAGGAAAAGTGGATTTATCCCTAAAATTGAGCAGAGATTTGAGAACCAAGCCCTATAAATCAGAAGATCCCTACGAGGTGAAGGTAAGTCAATCTCCACCAGGCGAAAACTTCTCTGCTTTCTCTCTCATCTTGTGATTTGACTCAATCATCGAGAGCATGTCTCTGACACACCGATCACCCAAGGTTCACGTTGCATGGCTAATGCTTAGGGGTTTCGATTAGCAAGGTCCTTACAATTGGCGCCGTTTGTGAGAATCAAACAGAAAGTCTCATCTACGGGCCGCAAGGGCTTGACTTCAACGATTGTCTGGTAGCCCTTCATCACCCGGGACTCTATCGATTCCCCCTTCCACACCTAATTCGTTTGAGGCAGTCACAATGTCAAGCCATCCGATTAACCAATCGCTAGAAGATCAATTCCTCCATTAGCGTCAGGAGATAAAGAAAAAACGGTGGAGGGAACAAGTAAGACAGATGAAGGTGTCGTAAGGTCAGCGTTGAACACTCTCAGAGCATAAGAATGACCAACATGCCCAGAGGTAAAAAAGCTCAAGATCTTAGAAAAGATGTACGAGATAGCGGTCGAGCTATGCATCCAATCACTTGCAATAGAGGGAAGGAGCCCGTTATTCCTGACGATGTCGATACCCCAGCAGATGATGAGTTGTCCTCAGGCAGTTCCCCATCCATGAGTCTCTCACAAGCAAAGAATGCTCGGGGGAGCACAAAGGCCAAATCGCGCAAGAAGCCTTCGCATCACCTTGCCTTCAGTGATGCCATTAGTGGCACATCCCGTAGGGCAAGGAGAGAGGTAGGTGGGAGGCAGATAACCAGCGACTAAGCCCCTAGGGAATGTGTCAAGATTTACCCGTACATGATGCCACCAATATCGTTCAGATATCTTTTTCTTTGATACAAAAATAACATTCTATATGCCTCCAACAACTTTAATACAAAGGCTTGATGACATGCTCTCTTTGCCCTTAGGGCAACCAATACTTGACTACGAGCCATCTCGTGGGTTTGCCATACCAACTTTTGCCACGTTTTATGGCTCTACTGATCCTTACGACCATATGCTCCATTTTAATCAGGAAATGATACTAAATGCCGACAATGACCGGCTGCTGTGTAAAGTATTCCTGACTAGTCTGTAGGGGCTTGCGTTAGCTTGTTTCACAAGCTCTTATGTAATTCAATAAATTTGTTCAATGAACTATGGGTTGCATTTATATCGTATCTTTGCCTGGGCAAGTCATCAATGTAGAATCATATAGCATGGACGTGGTCCTCTAAAACTTTAGAGAAGATTCGACCATCTTCTCCTTTCTTCCAAAGCCACTATCTCTAGACCGCTTTATCGACGACATGGAAGAATTATACGATAAGCCGATAAGTACTCAATGTTGAGGACAATATCCGTGCGTGAGCCCAAACCATGATTACAAACCAACTAGCCGGTGGAAATAAGTCATCTTAGGAAGAAGCCGTCTCAGTCCAAGGAAGGTGAGGTAGAGATCAAAGAGGTCCCGTTATCATCACGTAAAATGAGAGAGCCCCCAACACCACTCTCCCGAACATCTCATACGAAGTTATTAAGGAATCATCATACTTTGATGAGTCTAAACTTATCTATTTTTAAGACCATTTTTCAAGATATTTAAGCTTAAAAGTCTCGCTTTAATGTAAAATTATGGAGCTTTCACCCGCATTTATGTTTTGTAGGAAATTAAGAAAGAAACAGATCTGCCAGAAAAAGAGTAGAAATCAAGATTGTGCGTAAAAGGGCTAATGTCGACATCGATTTCCACAAACAAGGGCATCATTACGACATTGTTAAGACACTAAACCAATGTCGCGACATCACGACTCAATGTCGCGACATCAAAAGCAACCTCAACAGTCAAACTACATCAGACATCCAATGTCGTGACATCACCACGACACGACTACAACATTAGCTGTAGTGAGTAGAATTCGAAATAGCCCACGTCGCGCGACATCGCATCTCATCGTTGCGACATCTAAGGATTGTCGGCGGTATTATCATTGAACAAGCGTCGACATCACCATGACATCGTATGACATCGTAACAAAGCCTCAACCAGTGAAAATATCAAGAGCAATGTCATGATATTAAAATACTGGTCGCGACATTAGATTAAAGTGTACCGAGGTGAAGTTTATCCACCAATGTCGACATCTCCATGGCTTCGCGAGACATCAATGTACGTCATGACATCGGCCAACAGTGACTACACAGGAAATGTCGCGCGACATCGACCAAAGCAACTAAGGTGGTGAGACCACAATGTCACGACATCGAACCAAAGAATAAACACGGACATCGCCCACAACATTGACAGAGAGCTTCAAAACATTAAGATTCAATGTTGAGACATCATAGCAATGTTGTGACATCAGCTTAAGGTGGTCAAGATGAACTTAACTGACCAATGTCGCGACACCGGGTTAGCAATGTCATGCCATCAGTTGAAATGATCATAACAGCAGCTCCAGTGTCACGACATCAAAGTTTAGTCATACGAGCTAATGCCGACATCGAGTCAACCCGGGCGACATGGTAGCTTCGATGTTATGCGATGATGTCGTGATATCGCTACCATAGTAGTTTTAGGAAGGTGATTTTTCAAGCTCAATGCCAGACTATCTCTCCTCGCTTTAGGGCCCAAGACATGAGCTGAAAATAGAAGCTCTGAGAGAAGTGCAGCTTTCCAATCGCTATCAAAAGCTTGTTGGGAGGGTCAGAGTCCCATTGTATATATTTTTCTTTTCGTTTTCCCTTTTATTTTTTAGTTTGTTTTTGGATTTAGTTTTCTTATTAGAGTAGTGATCTGAACTAGGATTCCGAGCTGGATGAGTGTATTTCAAGCTTCTATTTATGTCTGAACTTCAATGGAATATGGGAATTTTTATGGAATTCATTTATCTTCAATTTTGATTACAATTTCAATGATTATTTGATCAACTAGTCATTGTCATTTGTGACCTAGATTTGAAAGGCTAAGCTCCCTCTAGGAAGAATCTGTTGTTGAGATTATTGATTATAATATTTTACCGATACCAGGTATAAAACCGGAGTGATTTAAACTTAGTATTACTCCTACATTGAAATGTTCTCAATATCGTTGGTACCCAAAGAGTTGTATCATCGCCTGGATTAGGAACTTCTCCGAAAGTGACACAAAGATGGATCACCCGAGAGCAAAGAGCGCTACTTCGGGTAAATTACACTGATATTATTTGAACTAATGCCCTTTTAGGATTACTTTGATGTATCACTGGTGATGATCTAACCTCTAACTTCAAGGGTTCCCTTCTAGATGACAGCAGGAGTGTGTTTCCAAGGCATATGATCCACCTATTGATAAAACAATTTAATTATGTGAGAGGTTTCACCTCGCTTGAGAGGACCAATCAACCTTGTGTTACAGAGATTCTAATCAAGGAGAGAGGAAATTATTGTCTAATTGAGAGTTAAGATGTTTAATTATTTTGGAGAGGGCTTGCATTATCCCGTCTATAGGGGCAAGCAATTCTAGTCTTAAGAGACACTCCGTGAAGTATTAAAAGGAAATAAATAAATCTAAAAGAGGATCAATTCATACAAGTAGCTCTTCGCACTCCATTGTCTGAGATAGAAGTGTGGTAAGTCGGAGAGGAAATGTATGGGTGTTAGGGAGAAATCCATTGCTACACTAATTCTGTTTCCTCGACAATTCCAAGGTTCATATCCCATACTTTATATTTTATTTGGAATTATAGTGATGGTCACACCATTGTTTTCATTCTCAGCTGTTATTTGTTTCGCCCAGTGAACTGTCTAATCATGTATTTTAGAAATTTCATTATTTTGATTCACTTCACTTGTAGTTAAATCCATCCCGAAATTTGGAAGTTCAAATAGTAGAGGATCTTGTGAGGCAGCATCTTAAATTTTTCTAATCAACTGGAATTATATATGGACTTAAAATCCACTTTATTATTTGTATGACCTGTACTTAAAGTGATTTCTGCACTCAAACCAATTTCCTAATGCAACCATTACCTAAAAAAACAACGTAAAATGTGATTCTACTATTGTCCAATCAAACAAGTTTTTGGCATGATCATTGGGATTGAATAATTTTCGGTTGTCATATAATCTCACGCGGCTGGTCTATGTTGATAAAATCAAGAAAAGTCAATCAAGTTTGTGACGTCCGATGCGCTACTATTACTTTTACTTTTACGATATATTCAAAACACTAATACAAATACAAATACGTTTTCAATACCGTAGCTCTATGCTACTTGTTCTTTGACAACATTCAAATCCAATTGCAATTTTTTTTTCATTTAAGACACATTTCAAATGCTTATTTTGTAAAGGATAATTAACCTTACGAATATATATACGTAAATATAATTTTAACTTAAAGGAGCCCATCATTTCGTTTTTAACATTAAATATGGCATTACATGCCCATTTGGTCAATTTACCACATTTATACATTACAACATTATAAGTCGTTTCACTCAAAATATTTACAAAACAAATCGATTTCACTTTTTGAATTATAGTTTCACACAAAAATAGTCAAATCCAAATTCATGTATGTATATGATCGAGCTTTACTTATCTTCCGTGGCTTTGACAATGACTTTGAATCTCATCGCCTCGCTTTGTACCGTTCCTGAGAGCCTACGCTTATGATAAAACGACGCGCTAAGCATTTTCATGCTTAGCGGTTCAATATAGTTCTCTCTTCCATTTCAGTTTAATACAAATCATGCAATTTTTCTAAACAATGCTTTTTAACCTTTTTGAATGATCAATGCAATACAATACATATATTCATTTCATACATTCATTTACAAAGATATTGATCATTCCAAATATGCATTTTCATGTAATAAATCATTCAAAACAAAATCATGCATTTCACAATTTTCTTATCATTTTAATTTGCTCTTAAACGAATTTAACCTATGTTTGGTGCATAGGATAACGGAATCACCTAAGACGTCTCATCAAGGCAGCTCAAGATAAAACATTTTGTTTATAACACTAAGACGGCCCTACCGGGCCGATTGGTTAAAAATCGTCAGGAACAATATCGATACTGTCTCGCTGGGCTATGGATCGGAGTGACACATCATTACGTTCGTCAGAAAATCGCGCACTTGACTTTATCGTATACCAATATATTCTCAACTCGAATTTAACGGTTAAGATTCTATTAAGGGCTGCTCAAATCATTCATAGAAAAATACGCGATAGTATGTACATTTTTATATAAACAATTCATTTTCAATACTTATGCAATTTTTCATATGCAAATCATTTCACAATCAATTAAAACAAATCAATATTCTTTTTCTTATAAATCATTTCGGCAATTCAAATCATTTTGTAATCGTTCAAACACTTTGGAATTAGAGAGAGAGAAGTGGAGAACAACTCCAAAATGGAAACAAAAGAGAGAGTCAAGATCAAAACCAAAAGCTTATGTTGCACTTGATTCCCAATCCTCTATCTGACTAATTGGCTTTCCTCCTTGTCAGCCCCTATTCCAATACAATTAACAATCATATTATTAGTTTGGTATTCTAGGAGTTCTATTTAGGTTTACTTTCTACCCGACTCCCCTTTTCCAAACATTCTTCCTCTCTTTAAAAAATCCTTAACATTTGTTTTAGGCATTGTTATGCCTCATTTTTAATCCTATCTCAGGCTCAGGACGCCCACACTGGCTCAATTTACACTTAGGGGGATTCGGGAAAAGAAAACTCAACTTAAACACCAACACAACCAAGTAATTAGTACACTTGGTAATACTATCAAATTTTTAGCAAAGGTGTGAGAACCAATTGATTCGCATTGCGGTAGGTGTACCGAAATCAACAAAATTTATAACCTAAATTCCTCCTACTACCATAGCCTAGCTACTGCAGTATAATGGCTCTAGGGTCAAACATAGGGATGAGTTTTCTTCACACAAATGATTAACAGTTGGCTCAAAATGGTGGATTTCAATTTGGATTTGGGGTTTTGATAAAAACTGTGGGGTGAAATATTTGGAAACTGAAAATAAAACAAGTTAAAATGTAAAATAACTCTCAAGTGTTAGGTCATCAAGTTGATTCCTGTGTGGCACCAAGGGTTTCAGGCCCTTCTCTGGGCTGGGAGGCACACCCAGTCATTTCCCGACCTGACTTTCATTTTTAACTATAAAAATTGACCCTTAATAAATATCCTTTGAAAATGGCATCCACTCCGCCACGCTTCCTTGGCCTTTGTAAAACACAAGTCACCTGACATCTTACAATGGATCATAAATGATAACTAACAAACATCAATGGAATCTAACATATACATCCAATGAGCCCAAATCAAGTAATAACCATTCAAGGTGACTCAAAGGATCAAAACCTAAAGTTAAAAAAGAGAACAAGAAAGGCAAAGTGGACACCCGCATGAAAACATGGAACCTCCAATCGCTTTCAGATCTTGTGAACTAACAACCTTCTCCTTCAAAGGAGGTGAAGGTTTCTAGCCACTCATCCTTTGAGTCATTATCCCTTGCAGGGTGTTTGGCTGCCCGTAGCTTTATAGAAATGAGAGAAAATGAGATAAATCGAGAGAAATGAAAGATTTTTGAAAATTTCTGTGATTTTATTATCGCCAAAAAGTCTCCTCGGCATAAGATTTGTTTGGAGCTTATATAAGCTCAATTACAAACAAAAATACAAAAATATCCTCAATACCCACTTATACATGAAGGGTAAAATGGTAAAATGCAAAAAGTGGGTAAATCGGAAGTCAAAAGGGGCCAAAAATCACAAATGGAGGAAGCAATTTTCGCAGGGTGCGAAATTTGCGCAATTTTTTCGCAGGCTTCATTTTCCTTGCCTCTTTTGCTCTTCTTTCCTTCTGATTTCTGATTTGCAATGCTGAGTTCGACTTAAATTCTTTGTGCTTGGATCGACTCAACAAAATTGGCATAAGTAGCTTGCAAAAACTACAAAATTACTACAAAATGCATCAGAGAATACTGACCTTAACTGCAAATCGTTAATTCAGCTGATTAATACACAAAAAGTGCTCAAACCTACAATAAATAGGGTTCAAAATAGACTCGGGCACTAATCACTCCCAACCGACACATTGCTAGTCCCTAAGAATGAAAGAAAGAAAGAGCGAACAAAATAATAACAAATTATGTTCTCAAAAATGGTATTTCAAAAAGTATGTGGATGAGTAATGCCTAACCCTCAATGAGAATCACCGAAACCCTGCCCAATAACCATCACGAGAGAGTGGAAGCCATACAAAATTCAGTATCAAAAGAGTTTCCTTCTCTAGAGAATCAACCTAGAATTTCCACCAAAATCTAGGTGTTTATATGATTAGTTTTCAACAATAAATTGCCAAACTGCACTCTCTCCCCAACCAAGCTACTGCCCCAACCTAGTATACTAACTGACCTAAATAGATCAGGACGTGCTCTTATTCCATAATTCTTTTTGTCTTGTAGGGTGCAATGATGAGGAATCGACTTCACCAAAGCCCATGTAACGGGGATCCACTAATGACTCCCAACCAATTAAGGCTTAGGGCATCAAGTCATAAGGATTTTTCAACCACAAACTCTTCTGTGTTTCACTCACTCGACTTCTCAATGACTTCGAGACTCCAGCACCTACAACTTGCTCAACCTCACCCATTCACCCATGTAGCAAGAATCCAAGCCTGCGCTCCCAACCGCTTGGACTTAGGGCACCGCTTTAAAGATTTTCACGATACCCCTGACCGCTCGTAGTTTCAAGGCAAAGCATCAGGATTTTCTTATTTTTATTTTTTTATTTTTTTATTTTGGAAGACTCATTAGCCCTCTTTCTACTGGGTCCTTAACCTATTAAAGGTAGCAATGAAGGAGGATAAGTTTTAAAGGGTTTTAGAGGTTAGGCGCGCCAAACTCTATTGTTGAAACCTGATGTGCATAGTGTGTTGTTAGCTAAAGGAGGAAGAAAAAGGTCGAAAGCAACAAGAATTCTACTAATCATTGCACTCAATTAGGCATGGAACCAATCTAACAACAATAGCATTGGACAAAGTTTCAATTTTTCACACTGCGAGCTAGGCAAAACACAAAAAAAATGGGGCAATTTTGAAAATTGAAAGTGTAAGCTGTATAGTATGTATATAAAAATAAATGGCTATATTTTTGTACCTTTTCAAAACAATCCAACAACTTCACAAAACAAGACAAACAAGAAGCCACCGAACAACACAAATGGGCTTCGTTTCAAAATAGTAACAAAGCATAAATGTAAAGCCACTTTTCTTTTAACTTTCCCCCAAACCAAATGTCACATTGTTTGCAATAGGGCTCGGATTGGAAAGTTAGAGAAGGAAGTGATACCTCCTTGATGGGATGTACCAGTTGGCTGATAGGAGATTTCACAAGCTTCCACCGAGACCTTATTCACTCCGAACAAAGCTTCAAAATGAACAAGTCGAAGAAGAAAAAGAGAAAAAGACCAGCTAGGAGCATTTTGAAAGTTTCACCTTTATAAAAATTTCAAAAGTGTTCTTCTGGCTAGATTTAGATTCTACACTCTCTAATATTTCTAATGGTACTAAGAACACCTAAAACGGAGTTCGGATGAGAAATTTATGGGCAAAACAAAAAAATGGGGAGGCAATATAAAAACAGAAAATTTAAGTGTCGCTAAAATCTGCCCCAATTTTCAGTTTTTCCTTTTCGCTTCAAGATCTCCTATGCTTCAAAATTTTGACATAAACTCCAAAATAAACACAGAAGAATAAAAATGCGTAAAATGAAAAAGGCTAGAAACAAAGATTAAATTAAAATTGGAGGAAATCTAAAGAGAAAAAACTAAATAAATCACAATAAAATAAAATAAAATAAGAAAAATTCAAAACAGTGGCTGAGACTGAAGTCTCCTCAACCGCCAAGCCTGGAGGCCAAGTGGAAACTCGTGGAGCTTAGTAGTGGAAATTCGTTAGTCCAGCCCAACCAACCATCACCTAAAACCATCCACAAGCACGCAGCATTTAAAGAATCGCCAACGCTTCGATGTAAAGGGCAAATGTTTGAATAAAGGGGTTTCTAACTTCGGTTTTGCATAAAGGTATGGATCGTTTTGGGCTTTAGGCAAAGGTGTGCTTCGTATAGATTAAAGAGAAGGAGTGTGGATGTATACTTGGTCAGAGGGCGGTGTAAATTATGCTTTTGAGCTCTTCCATCAGATCCTTTCCACTACCTCCTACAAGATTGGGAGGTTTCTTCTTTCTTTCCCATGGACTCATAGGGTAAAAGGATCAAAGTGTCTCAGGATTCAAAATTTTCTATCGCTCTTCGTAGTCGTTGTAGACACTACTCCTCCACTATGGTACTACTGCACTCTTCTCTCGATGAACGTGGCTTAATGTGAGCCTTGAACGGAGTTATGTAGGATGTCAATTTTGCGATCAAGGTCACTTCTACACATCTAATTCTTGTCTGTAGAGCTTTCCACAATATCAATTCTTTGTCTTAATTTGGCATTGATTGTCTTTTGCTCTTCAACAAAGTCACCCACTAGCTTGGTGAGGTTTAGGATGACTTGTTCAACTGGAGAGGTTGACTATGGTGGTTGAGGCTGAGATGAAGAAGAACAGGGATGTGGAGGAGGCGATATTGTATAGGCTTGGGTCCCCATGAGAGGTTTAGGTGGTTCCTCCAACTCAGGGTTGTAAACATTTCCATATGGTGCGCTTAGTTGAAGGTACCATGCATGAGGGCACAATTATTCATGGAGGGCTTTGAGTCCTCATGGACCTATATCCGTTGATTGCTTCCACGGGTTACTTTCACTCATGTTCTCAGAGGAGGTTCCATTTGTCTACATTTAAGATCATCAGAGCTTCGGGTACTATAGGAGACCGACCTTGACTAACCCGCTCCGTAATCTCTTACTCCACTGAACATGCTGTTCTCCGCCGGAAAACAAAGGCAACACCAAACAAAAAAAGAAAAACAATTCTACCCAAAAGGGGTAGTGTTAGCTAAAAAAAACAAACTGTGAAACAAAATTAACAAACCGACAGAAAAATACTACACAAAATAAAGGAAAATTCACCAATACTTGTGATGAGGATCACAAGTGTTCATTAGGTCATCATTTGCACTTAGGCACCATCCCCGGCAATGGCACCATTTGATTCGCATTGAGGTAGTGTGTCTAATCAACAAAAAATTTATAACTGAATTTTCCACCGGCCGTAGTCTAGCTACTACGCTTGAAGGGCTCTAGGGTCAACACGTGATTTGAGTTTTCTCTCGCACAAATGATTAATAGCTTGGCCTAAAATGTTGGATTTCAATTTGATTTGGGGTTTGACAAAACAAGTGGGGTGAAATGTTTGAAACTGAAAATAAAACAAAGAAATGTAAAATAACTCCTTGAATTGCTAGGGTCATCGGTTGGATTCCTAGTAAGAATCAGGGAGCTTTAGTGTCCTTCTCTGAGAGGATGACCGGCAATATTTCCAACCAGATCTCATTTAGCTATAAAATTGACCCTTAATAAATATACTTTGAAAATGGCATCCATTGGCCATTGTGTTTCTTGGCCATTAAAACACAAGTTACCTTGACCCCCTTACAATGGATCATAAATGATAACTAACAAACATCAATTGATCTAATATTACATCCAATGAGCCCAAAAGCTTACCAAGTAATAAACTATCTGCTGTGACTCAAAAAGGGATCAAAACTCAAAGTTAAAAAAAAAAAGAACAAGAAAGGCAAGTGGATACCGCATGAAAACATGGAACTCCAACATTTTCGGGACCAGATCAGCAGCCTTTCCTTCATGAGAGGCTTTAGCCACTCATCCTTTGAGTTGGCATCTTCGGAGGGTGTTTGGCTGCCCAGAAAGTGAAGAAAATGAGATAAACTGGAGAGAAAATGAGAGTGCCCCTGACAGATTTGTCGGTTTATAAGCTCAATTACAAGCAAAAATACAAAATATCCTCAATACCCACTTAAGGCTGATGAAGGGTAAAATGGTAAAATGCAAAAAGTGAACAACCCAAGTCGTAAGGCAAATCACAAATGCAGAAGCACCACTCTCAATTTTTCGCAGCTTCATTTTCTCGCTTCTCTTCTACTTTCTTTCCTCGACTGATCCGTAATGTCGAAGTTCCACCTTAATCCTTCGCTTTGACCACCAACAACAAAATTGGTACCAAATGAGTTAAAACTACAAAATTAGCCACCAACACGACGTAGAAATAGCCTGACCTTAACGCGTAATCGGGTTAATTCGCTTGATTGGGTACACAAAAGTACTCAAAACCTACAATAAATGGCTCAAAATAGCACTTTGGGCACTAATCACCAATGGGCTCATTCAATGAAATATATATTTCAGACTCAAAGAGCTTTCAGAGTCCAAAGAACGCGGAATCGGAAACTGCATTAAAAAGTTATGGTCGATTGAAGCTTGACATAAAATCTGTGACAGCTCACAATTCTATTATGCAAAATTTCAGAGGCCGCGGTGTTTCACTGGTTTCTGGAAAATTTCAAGTAAGCCTTGTGAAATTTTTAGCCTCGTGAAACTTTTTTTCGTAGGGCTACAAATTTACAACACATTCACCGGTTTTCGTTTTTTTTTTCATGTTTAACCCACTTGAAAACGCTTAGCCAACACTAACCAATGCATTGTGGTTCATAATAGAACACACATGCAGTCCATTTACAATCAGTTTCCGATCATTTAAACTATCCATTTTTGCTCAAAACAGAACACAAACAAGAAAGATACATATTCTAAGGTTTCTATTTAGGGTTCATTTCTACCCAAATACAACTAGATTTCTAGTGGTTTAGACTGGATCTACTCTACCTTGCAAGAAGAAATGAAAAACCTAGTTTTTTGCCGACCTGAAGCCGAAACTTTTCTCCCAATCCAAACAAACCAATACCAACTAACAAAATACTTCAAATCTAACTAATACAACCCTAAACTCGCTTATAACCAATAAAAACACTTATCTAAATGTGGGGTTTTTTTTACCAACCCAACATAAAAACGAGTACAGGCTATTTTTCACTAAAACCTTTGATTCTAAACATTTATAGCTTCCTCCTTCTTCTTGATCACTTTTTTTCCTTAATTCATGGAGTAAAAAAAAAAAAAAAAAAATCACCCATCAACTCCTTACTTAATGAGAGTTATAATCTCTCAAAGACCACACATTTTGGTCTTAATACCCTATTCTTTCATAAGGCCTGGTTCTCGGGCTAGCCCACGATTCCTCTTTTTCTCATTTTTCTATTTAACTCTTCTTCATTTAATTTTTATTTTCACTTCATTTCATTTCATTTCATTTTAACATTTATACTCCTCATTTATGACCCTTAGGTCACTATTTGACATTTTAACAAACTTTTTTTTGCCTCATGTAAAATTTCTGAGTCATCATTTTTTGCTTTTAGCCATTTAAACGCCTAAAAAAATAATTTAATTTTATTTTACACCTCGAACTTGTTATAAACCTGTTAGGGTATTTTCTGTATACTACAAGTTTATGGCGTCGCTGTCGGGATTGAAATGAAAGTAAAGCTTAAAGATCAATATTCTTACTAAAGAGAAATTGCTAGTTTTGACATTTTTCTTTAACTTTTATAAAAAAAATTTTCAAAATAGTTTAATTAATAATGACTTAGCTACTCGATCTTTATGAAAGCATATCATAATATATTTATGTTATCTATTGATCTCACTTGATCTCGAAGCAGTATTTCCATTTCAGAATTTATCACACAAAAATTAAAACCAGTGCTGTGATCCATACCATTAAACACTGAATTGGAGGAGATACCGAGAAATTTGAAGAAAGGAAGAAGGATGAACCCAGGCTAGCCATGGTTGGGCAACAAGCAAGAAACACATCGTAACATCCTGTTTTGGAAATTGAGAGACCTTAGAGGTAGAGGATGAAGGAAGATTTTTGGAGACCATCATCGTGATGTAATATTCACAGAGACAGCCATTACAGGCCAACAACATTGAGTTAAAGCTAGCTCTTATCACAATGGCGCATTAGTATTAGTGATACCGGGTCATCTTGAAGACCCCAATGAGCATATGGGTAGATTCTTGAGAATGGCCAACACGGTGAGACTTGAAGTGATAAAGCTAACTCTTTCTCTATTTCACCGGTAGATGCAACTCGTTTCAAAGCCATCGTTTTATGGATTAGTGAACAACCGGGAGGATTTCAGTGGAGGCATACATGAGTAGATTTTCCGCTTCTCACTTCTAGAGGAGAGATGAGAGATTATCAGGTTCATGCAAGGAGGCATGAAAGCCTTTAGAATGCCTGGGAAATATACAAGAGGTTGCTGAAGAGATGACCAATGCATGACATTGATCTGACCACATAGATGGACATCTTTTACCATGCCATGAATTACACCTCCAAGGGGATCATAGATGCAGCCTGATGTGGAGCATTCAAGAGAAGAGTGCTGAAGAGGACAACTAGCTTATTGAAGACGGCCAAAAGTAACCATAGAGCGCTCCATCTAAGACTTACTGAAAGCAAAGAAGAAGATCGAGAAGAGGTGTGTATCAGAGCTAAATAGATGATCATATGTAGGCAAAGTCGATGCATTACTAAATGTTTGGAAACTGATAGTTAATGTATTCAACACATGAAGTGGCAACAAAGGAAGGAAATGAGCAGTAAGAGTATCATTGATGAGGGACTTGCTTTACGAAATCTTAATAAAGTGGAGAGGAGGCTCAGTTTGTGGGTGGAAACAAAAGTTACAATTTCAAGCCTAACACCAACCTTCCTACCCACTACACACCAAAGACGAGGAACCATGAGAATTTCACAGAGGCGGAGCACAAGAAGGCTAAAGACCTGTAGAACTATCATTAGCGTGAGGATGCCCACATGGGTTCCGTGGACAACATTAGTAGAAAGGAAATGTGAGCCGAGAATCAGGGCCAAAATAGTCCTAGTCTTTTGAGGGGCAGATGTCGAAGCTCACGAGAAAAAGACTATTGAACATTCATGAACAAAATTTTGCTGAGCTAGCAGCATTCCAGGTAAACACAACTGTGTTTTAGGCCAATACAAATGCATCTCTAAAAAATCTGGAGACACAAGTGGGGCAACTGCCCTAGCAATGCAAAACTAGTCAAAGGATGCCTTCCCAAGTGATACCAAGAAGAATCCTAAGTATGGTAGTGATTCTAAGGAGTGGCAGAGAGTTAGAAAACAGAAAAGAAGATGAAAAGAGGAAGACTAAGAAAGAAAAGCAAGCAGAAATTTAAGAAGAAATCAAGTTGGGCAGTTCAGAAAAGACTGAAAAGAACAAAAAGAAAAAGGTGCTGCAAGAATAGCCAGTAGAGGAAAGAAACTTGAAGAAGAAAGAAGAGGTGCAAGCATGTGTGCCCTTTGTTCCATTTCCTCAAAGGCAGCAAAGAGCAAAGATGGAAGAGCAGTTCTCTAAATTCTTGGACATGTTCAAGAAGATAGAGATAAACATACCTTTTGTTGAGACATTGGCTCAGATGCCTAATTATGCAAAGTTTCTAAAGGATATTCTGAGTAAGAAGAGGAGATTTGCTGAAGAAGGAGTGGTGAGCTTGACAGCCACCTACAATGCAATAATTTAGAAGAATCACTCTTGAAGATGTGGTGATCCTTTATCTTCACCATCCCCTACACCATAGGGAATTTTTAATTTTGGAAGGCTTTATGTGATTCAGGGGCAAGCATTAACTTGATGCCACTATTTGTAGTGAAGAGACTGAGTTTGGGGTAGCTTACTCCTACAAGTATGACCCTGCAGATGGCAAATAGGACTATGGCTCAGCCAGAGGGAGTCCTTGAAGATGTACTCATCAAGGTGGGAAAATTTATTTTCCTCAGGGACTTTGCAAGTAATGGACATGGAAGAAGACACAAGTCCCAATGGTGTTTAAGGCCTTCGCCACAGAGTCGCCTTGATGAGGTTAAGAAGGGAGAACTCACTCTAGAGTGGGAGATGAAGCAATACATTTCACCTACATCAAAGCCTTAAAACAATATGATCAGGATAAAGTCAAAGAGATTGTGTAATAATTTGTTCTATCGCCTGGACTTATAAACATAAAACCAGACCAATGAATGAGAATGAGATGAATTTCTAATTTATTGAGGTCGCCATGATGTTGAATATCTAAATTTAGTTTTGAAATTAGAGAAATAGTACTCTATCAAAAGAAATCGTTGTAGAAAAGTCACAAAGAGGAAGTATAAGGGACAAGAAGTGGAAAAAGTTATGAAGGGCTAATTCTTAAGGAATTACCTAAACATCTGAAATATGCCTTCTTAGGAGCTGAAAGAACACAACCTGTAATCATAGCAGTTGACTTGACATTAGAAAATGAGCAAAACCAAGAATTATCAGAAATATAGCAGCCGTTTGGTCAGATTAAAAGATCAAAGGGATTACCCTTCAATTTAATTGCAGACATAAAATACTCTTGGAGAAGAATGCAACAACATAAATTGATCATTAGAGAAGACTGAACCCAGTGATGAAAGAAGTTGTCAGAAATGAGGTATTAAAATGGTTGAATGCAGGATTTATCTATGCAATCTCGTACAACCTCGTAAGCCCACCATGGTTCCCAAAAAGCGGTGGATTCACAAATATTAGAAATGAGAAAAATAAAATTGATTTCTAACAAGAACTGACAAGATGGAGGGTGTGCATTGATTACAAGAAACTTAACACAACAAACTAAAAGATCACTTCATCCTTTGCCCTTTTATTGGATCAAATGCCAGATGGTGCTGGTTTCGACACTTATGTTTTCACGGATATTCGTTATAATCAAATGCCATAGCCTCGAGGACCAGGAGAAACTACTTTTACATGTCCTTATGACACCTTTCTTTTAGAAGGATGCCATTTGATTATGTAATGCTCCCCGCCAATTCTTCCAAAGGTGTAGCGGAAAAAATTTAAAATTTTGGCCTTTTCTTAACCCGCCTGGGGTGATCCACGTGATCCGGGACGATGATCTGGGCTATGGAAGAATACCTTATTCTGCTGGAAGATCCTGTTCCGCAACGCCGTGCGTAAGGCCAAACCTCCTTGTCGAACTTAAAGGTAATAATCGCTCTACCTCTACAGTCTATCCATTACCGAACGAAGCCTTTTTCTTAAAAACCGAGAAACGAGTGTGCTAAAGACCGTTAAGTTCACGAAAAACCCCTAGCCGCCTCTCAATCAGGAAACGAATGAATAGCCGCATAGGGATCCTCGACAAAATACCACTTTATGCCCTAGGGTTGGTTTCTGGCCAATTATATGTGTGTGACCCTGTAGGTCCACATAATATTAGCAGTGGGCTAACAAGCCCATTTCGAGCCCATGGATCATAAGCGGCCTCTAGCAAGGCATTATGACCACCTAAATTATGTGGATGTCAATAGCCTGACATAACCTAATCCATAATAAATGTCGTAGTCCCTTTGTCTCACGATATCCTAATTGAACACAAGGCATGGACTATGTCTCCCTTGTAAAGTTCAATCATGCAATTTTCTCAACCTCCATATAAATTGATAATACAAATGACATTAATAACCCTTATTAATTCATTTAAGTATGGCCATGCAATTTCCAGTCTCACATGTCGAGGGCCCCACAGATTTCTATCTAAAATGAGGGACAACCTTCATCTTACTCACGTCCTCTACATGATTTATTCTATGTCCAACTACACCAGATACTCACCCTATTACAAATGATGTTGAACTGTGTCAAAACATAAAGCTCCTCATGAGGGACCTATGGTGGTGTTAGGTCGAAGGAAAAAAAGAAGACATTATTATGATGAGAAGTACTTGTGACTTATAATCCATGTAGTATTCTCATGGTGGGTCGATTCAGTACAATGTTCACAAACATGTACTTAAGGAGTCGACTTAGTATCATATACGCATGATCAATAGAACACGACTTCAATCAAATCCATCCTAGTCTTAATTCACTATTGCTCCAATCAATGAAAGACCTTTATTAATTTAGAATATATTCCATTTGAAGTCCAGTGGTTCTACTATCAAGTCACAATTTACACCATAGCGGAATCAACTATTCAGCGAATAAATCACCAAATTAGAAATGTAAGATGATAATGAAAATGCCTTTATTATTGAAATATGAAAGTAATAAATAATTATACTGATGTTCTAGTAATATCAATAACAATATCCCACTTGCACTAGGGCCAATCTGACATGTATCTAATACCCATTGACCTAATATGACCTCATGCTTTGCTTCAGGAGCGCTTAGTTAGTGGATTCGCGAACGCCGCCATTAGTAGATACTTGCATATCTTGACATCTCCTTTCACAACAATCTCTGATGAGATGAAAACGCCTAAGTATGTGTTTCCATCTCTGTGTGATCAGGTTCCTTAGCCAAAGAAAACCCCATTATTATCGCTGTAACAGGTCCACCGGGTTTGAGATATTTAGGAACCACTCCAAGTCTGTTGACAATTTCTTAATCCAACAGTTCCTTAGTCGGCTTCCATGCGCTATATACTTCACTTCTATAGTAGAATGAATTATGGTAGTTCGCTTTGAACTTTTCCATTTAATAGCACCCCATTCAAACAAACACAAACCCGACTATGATCTAAAATCATCCTTGTCATCGGAAGCTAGCATCGTTGCAACCATTTCACCACCACTTCACTTTCTGCCTTCTATAATTTTAAGAACTATCCAAATCTTCTAAATACTTTGCATATTCTTAAATGTTGTAAAGTGGCTTTCACTGGGATCAGACTGGTATCTACTAGTCATACTTAAGGCATATGACACATTTGACTGAAGGCACAACATAGTTATATATAGATAGAACCACAGCGTACATAGAATCTTACTCATCGCCTCGCCATTCATTATTGACACTAAGTCTCATAGATCAATGCCATGACACATAGGCAAAATCCCTCTGAGTTTTGCAACCTAAACTATTCTGATTATTCAAGATGTACTCACTCAGCCAATTATTCTTTTCGATTTCTTATAGACCTTATGCCTAGAAAATAGGTGGCCCACCTAAGTCTTTCATTGAGAAATAAGTACCTAGCCAAGACTCGACATTCCGCAGCCGGCGTCATTTCCAATGAGCAGATGTCACTGTCGAAGCACCAGGAAAAATTATCACGCCCTACTAACCTTGTAAACACAAGGTTCATCTCTCAGCGGATAAAACCAACACTTTGGTAATCGTCGTATCAAAACGGCGAGATTCAGCCTTCGAGATGTTCGCTTCAACCATAAATGGATCTTTGAAGCTCGTGATACCTTCAAAGACTCCTCGTGATTAACAAACCTCCGCTGCCATACATCCAGAGCAATTTTCGCACAACGTCGCTGACATCCATTTATTATATTTATAATCAGGGCACTCTGAAGCATGGCTGAAGAGACTTAATAGACGCGATAGCCACCAGCTAAAAAGTTTCGATCGAAGAGTCAACACTATGCTCGTTGAACTTTTTGCAAACCACCGCTTAGCGCGCACATTAAGCTCATCCACACGCCTTCTTTGAAGATCTACTTGCACCCCAGTCTTTAGACCATTCGTGGATCAATCAGATGTCCAAACCTGATTATCACACATGGATTGCATCTCGTATTTCATGGCTTCCAGCCATTTATCTAAGTCCGACCTGGATATACTGCATGAGATGCGCTCATCATGATCCATGAGAATGACATCATGATTGTCAATGAAGAACGAAATTTCTGATTCGACGTATCCTACCAAACCTTTATATCTGCGGCACTGGTGTAGGTTCAATAACATCTGCGAAACCTGAGTTTCCATTATCTATTCAATGTGCTTCAGGTGCTCGACTTCTCACAAGCTGAATTTTACCCCACTAGTTCTTTGAATATGTGCCTTCCAAAAATATAGCATTTTCGAGCAACAAACACTTTGTTCTTCCAACTATTGTAGAAGTAGTATGCTTTGTTTCCTTTAGGATACCTCCCCCAAAAGGCATTTATCTCGATTGGTGCTAATTTGTCAGATCCCACACCACAGCCCTGAAATTTAAGAAAAGACAACCAGTGAGGCTCAGTCCATATCTCATATGGCGTCTTTAACCACTTAGATGAACGTGCTACAGAAACACGCCAAGGCATACCCTCAAAAGGATATCGTAGTAACTGATTGACTCATCACGACTAAACCCATATCTGATAAGGTTCTATTTCTCCGTCTCCGAAACACCATTCATTGGGCAATATATGAACAATCAGAAACTATCTTCCACACCTTAAGATAGTCATCAAAATTCGCTGTGATTCACCACCTCAATATGTTAGAAGAGCTTTATACTTTACCAAGTTGGTTTTGAAATTTCATTCTTGAATGTTTTGAACTTTCAAAGATCATCCTTATGTCGCATCGGGCTAGAGATAACCATATCTAATATGAATCATCCAGTGAATGAAGTACCGGCAGCCTCCATAAGAGAACTTATCGGGCCAATACATCGCTATGTACAAGGCCCCATGTCACAACCTTCACTATGACCTGTAAGGCGTTTACCGCCTGTCAGCAAACAAGATCCACACACTCAGGTCCAAAACGAATGAATGTAAAAGTCCATCTCGATGCCGAAATACGCTTCGCTGGAGCAGGCCCAAACGAGCAAGCAAAGATAGGCTGTGTTTAAATCATTAGATCTAAACCTTTTGGCATGATGTTATATATGGACTTTGTACTTTGGATTGTCATGGTTTTAGACATAGAACATTATATGGATAATCTGCCAAAGATATTAATGCAATAAATGGAGTAAGTATTATTCTTAATAATAAAAGAGAATCCAACCATGTCCAAAAGAAGAATGGAAATGATATTCTACTCATTGTAGAATATAATAATTATCTGACTCAAACCAGTCCACATCATAAATAATAAGTTCCTTACAATTTAAAGCAACCTACTTCCATTACCACTTCAAATCCACTCATTTTTGCAATGCAATATCCACTCGCTTTCAGACCTTTAATATTTACACAAACGTGAGATTCACAACCTGGTATTCAATACTTTATGAAACCAAGTAATAATCGACTTTATATTACATAAACACCTGAAGATGTAGTCTCACTACTCCTTCTTCTCTTCAAATCTTCCAAGTAGTAGCCAGTAAATTCTTCAATGACTTGGGCTCATCATAGTGCCATTGCCCTTCCTTTTGTCTCCTTACCTTGAAATGCTGTAGTTCGTTTTTCCTTTAGTATCAGGATTGGGCTTGGGCCTTTGTTATCCTTGGCCTGCTCCTTTGTTACTCCTTCTTGTGTCCTACCTCTTACCTCTTTTGAACCCACCATTAATATGGGTCTAATAATTGGCTAGCGTTTTGGCTTCCCATTCACCAAAATCGCTTCCACAGTATCCATATATTATGTTCAGAGAAGGAACCACCATAAGTAACGTAGAGTTTGGAGAATGGAGATCACAATAAATTTTAGCTGAACTGCACCAAGTTTCATGATTCATAGCCTTTCATTTTTGAAGACATGAAACAACGAAATGATATAACCATTTTACAGAAAGTAATGCTTTATGGTGGCAAACCTCTCAATGCGTCATTTTCGGAAGCATTTCCTTTGAGAATATTATCGCAGGGCACAAATCATATCAATCATTGCTTCAAGTCGTAGAATCCATGGTGGCAAGCATGGGCGTATGGCGCCTCAATCTGGCACTCACGGTGTCAAGCGAGGGTGTCATGCACGGACTGGACTCTTCTAACTCCTTTTCTTTCTCAGCCAACTGCACTGCTTTTCTCATTCATATACACCTCTTAATAATAAAAAATTTTACATATACATATACATAATGTACCATAGTGGTATTCATGTATAATACACCGAGTCCCATTACTTCAACAAATGTGCTTAATATGCACTTAACAGTATCATTGTAGATTTATAGTTAAATAATGTGAGCACCTATCTCTCGAGTTGCCCGCTTCAATATGTGGGATGTCCTGCCCTTCATCCTGTCTTTCTGCTTCGTGTGATCATTAATAGTTAACTAAAAACCCTGTTAAGAATTACGCTTTAGCGGGAAACATATACAAGGACGACCAATAACTATGATCATCTCAACAACACTTATCTTATCATTTTCATATAACGCATTAATTTCTATCATGTGACGCTTGACATAACCTTTCATATCATTTATTTCTTATTCTAAAGACTTATCATTTGGATCTATTCTTCTAATGGTTCATATTACATATCCTATTCATATGTCATATTCATATACATATATTACTTTCATGGTTATATACCATACTAGTTATGTTCTATTTTCATGCATCAAAATTGTTATCATATAATCATTCATGCAACTGTCATGTACTATTTTCATATATTTTTCCAAGATATTTTCAACACCTTCATAACAGATCATTATTACTCATAACAAGACTCATCATGAATCTCTAACTTTTCGTATCATTTTACATTCTTATACATTTTTATATATCATGTCGATCGTGAGATAATCTCATGTTGCGTAACTTATCATCACATAAAGCAGTTATGCTTCTCAAATCATATAATATCTTTTCACATGTCATATGCAAATCATTTAGTGTTTTATGTTTCATGTCTGCATAAACCTTATGGATAAAGGAAACTATAAGGGCCCAAGGCGCTCGTACTTCCATCAGGCGAAATAGTGGTCTATATGTCTGGCGCGAGCATTATCAGGCAAGACAATGACCATCTATAAGGGCCCGGCGCCAAGTATCATTGGGTAATGGTGACAATGACCATCTATAAGGGCCCGGCGTTGTAATGACCTAAACCAGCCCAACCGATCAATATGCCGCAGACTCTATTTTTCCTAATGTACGCTAATCTATCCTCTACCAAAGTTCTAAGGCATAATCCATTTTGAGCCATTTTCGATATATCTACCATGAATAACTATCGCTATCGCGCATGTTGATGAGATTACACACTATTATTTATTTACCCAGAAGCACTTCACATATTTCTTAGCTTCAAGATTGTTGTTCTCACATTTTCTGTCACTGATATCTGCCATCTTTTCTATCAATAGCTTGTCCTCAGATCATATATAATCCATCATGATCATGAATGCATCTATGCACTCTTATATTCATATTCATATATATATATCTTTATCTATTCATATCCCTTTATATTTCATTTACATCATATCCTTTATGCGCTTTCTATCATGATTTGAAATATTCATACTCTTCTTTCAAGATTTAACGTGTGCGCTTTACTCATTCATGTGTTCTTAATATGTTCCATCTATTCGTTTATGTATGACAATCATATATTCATATCATATACTCTTATATTCATCATGTCCTACTTGTAACATCTTATATCTTGTTAACTTATATCTTCATGTACTTTATCTATCACACATCTTTATGACCCTATACCTATACATTCCTATACTTGTATGCTTTTCAATCTTTACTAATTGTCCATTCGTGAGTGAA
The DNA here is from genome assembly GCA_016808115.1 of Tetrastigma voinierianum. Classification (NCBI taxonomy): domain Eukaryota; kingdom Viridiplantae; phylum Streptophyta; class Magnoliopsida; order Vitales; family Vitaceae; genus Tetrastigma; species Tetrastigma voinierianum. The sequence continues at coordinate 92,754 of JAEQBH010005504.1, read as the reverse complement.
AGTAATGTAACAGACCTCTCCTTGATACATGAAAAATTTTCTAATCATACTACACATCAACTCTACATATATTATTTTCGTCATCTATATCCTTTTCTTACCATGTATCTAATGAATCTTTAACTGCGATTAGTACACTCGGTACAACAATTCAATTTTCAGAAAAGGATGTACCAAATGCCATTAAATAACACATGGTTAGATTCTAGACCTCGATGTCTCTCCATCAACCAAGAATACCCATAACGGAGTCCCAACGAATGAGTTATGCAAATTGCAAGACATGAAGAAAATCCAATGTGGCACTAAGAGCAGTGGTTGAAGCACTGCCTTGGCATTTTCAGGTATTATAAGATCAAAACTGCATCAAGCTATATATGGATGGATTCGTAATCATGGCTTCATATATTCAAGAACACCCAAAACGGAGTCCTACCTAAGGAGTTATAAACTGAAGCTATAATAAAAATTAGCACTGTATAATCATGGTGGTAACACAGCCACAGTCTTTGTCATTTTCAGGTAGTATTATAAGCTCAATATTGTATTAAGCTATATGGATGGATTCTACATCAAAACGCTGATTTATAGAGTCCTAGAACACCCAAAACGGAGTCCTAACGAAGGAGTTATGCAAGTTGCAAGCCGTGAAGAAAATCAGCAACTTGCAGCACCTGCAATAGCAGCAGCAGCTACCGTATTTTGTCATTTTCGGACTTATTATAAGCTCAAGATTGTATCAAGCTATATATTGATGGATTTTAGACTCAAAGGGATTTCCATAGAGTCCTAGAACACCCAAACGGAGTCCTAACGAAGGAGTTATGCAAGTTGCAAGCCTTGAAGAAAATCAGCAACTTGCAGCACCTGCAATAGCAGCAACAGCTACTGTCTTTTGTCATTTTCGGACTTATTATAAGCTCAAGATTGTATCAATCTATATATGGATGGATTCTAGACTCAAAGGGCTTTCCATAGAGTCCTAGAACACCCAAAACGAGTCCTTAACGTAAGGAGTTATGCAAGTTGCAAGCCGTGAAGAAAATCAGCAACTTGCAGCACCTGCAATAGCAGCAGCAGCTACTGTCTTTTATCATTTTCGGACTCATTATAAGCTCAAGATTGTATCAAGCTATATATGGATGGAATCTAGACTCAAAGGGCTTTCCATAGAGTCCTAGAACACCCAAAACGGAGTCCTAAAGTTGCAAGCCATGAAGAAAATCAGCAACTTGCAGCACCTGCAATAGCAGCAACAACTACTGTCTTTTGTCATTTTCGGACTTATTATAAGCTCAATATGGTATCAAACATGCCAAACACACGGCATAAAACCATCCTACAATCAATCCCCAAATCACCCCAAAAGTAGGAATAAACCAAACTTCCATATCCATATAATTCTACAATCCATTCTCAAAGGAAGATTCCATACCCTAACAAGTAATCCCACTCTAACACCTCAAACCCTAGCTCAAGGAGGAAATTTCATAAAAGTCCACAAATTCACTCTTCCTGGCCTCTAGGTAGTCATATCATCATATGTCTTTCTTTAACTCATAACCTATCTTTATCATATTCGTGTTCATGATATTTTACCTTTCATCTTCATGTTCAGTATTTCCAGAGACGTTTTCATTTTTCTTATACATATTCATGTTTCATGAACAAATCATATATTTTATTTCATATTTTTCTTGTCTCATGCCTATTACATATGGTGCCTCATATACTTGTACAAAGACGATGCTTATGTATTCACACATCATTCATGTATTCTTGTTCCCATGAACCTATTTTACTTAGCGTTAAATTGGAATCATTCCACTAGATCATCAAACTAGTTATGGCATTTTCATGCCAAACTAGTCAATTTACCGATTATACTAGGGACAGTTTGTAATACTCATTTTTCTGGGGTCTTAACTTCATTAGACACTGTCTATTTGTATCCTTTTAAAGCTAAGGTGTTAAGGGTTCTCCTCCAATTGGAATCACCCAAATCGGAGCACCGGAACTCAAGTTACGTCCGAAACAACCGGGACTACACTATGTTCAAAAACTGGAACATAATTTGGCTTGAACATAGCCTCACTTTGAGGGAATTTTAGGGCCACATAGAATCAGAATTTGAAGGTATCTATTTCAGGATGTTTGGTTTTTCTTGAAGTCTATTTTAACCAGCAACTTGAATCACTCAAATCGGATCAGAAATGAGAAAGTTATGGCCAAAATACGAACACTGGTCAAAATAGAAAATTAACACTACCCCGGCATGTGCTCTCGAAATTCTTACCTTAATGTGGGTTTTTCTTCACTTTTTCCATATTTTGTTACCCAAATCAACTCAATACTTTACATACACTTCAAAACCACTCCAAATTCATCTTGAAATCTCAATTTTACTCAATTCATCTTTCATTACACATCTTTCCTTTAAAATCTTCCATGAATTTCTTCCTAAAGAGTCTAATATGGGTCATAAATCTATATTAGATTTCATTCAATTTCAAACATAGGAGTTAGATCACCCAATTAAACCCTAGGTTTGGGAACTCATAAAATTTCCTAATTCCATACAAAACCATAAGATCCTTACTTTCCATGTCATATCTACACTAAAAATCATAGAATCCATACAAAATCCTTAGGAATTTTACACCTTCTTCTCTCTTGGCTTCTCCTTCTTCTTCCTCTCTTCTTCTTCTTCCTTTGGCCTTCACGATTTGTTTCTTTGGAGACCTAAAATATGAGATATTTGTTGTCTCAAGCTCTTTTTTATACTTAATCTTTATAGTTATTAAAATATAGGTCCTCCTAACTTTCTATTTATTGCACTATAATTTTACTCTACTTTATTCTCATATCAACTTATGACTTTTGTGCTCCTTTGACAAATTACAATTTTGTCCTTAGTGTCTTGTACACTTCCGGTTTCTCAATTTCCATGTTTCACATTTAAATTACTTAAAAATTCAATTTATGTCACAAAATACCCTGCAAACATAAACATCGAATCATAAAGCATTTAGCATCGATTGAATCATTTTGATGCTTAATATATGTATCCCTTTGAGCCCTAGGAACATTTACTGTAGGTTCTTTAGGGATAGGTTCATCTTGGACATATAACTTCTTTTCTTGCATGAGAACGATTCTCAAAAGTTTCGTACAATATGAAATTGGTCCCATTGAGTTTGTCCCTCTTCCTTTGGTGGACCTCGATCATAGTGACAAGTTGGTGTGTTGTTTGCTGCCATTATCTACCAAATTATATAAAAGGCGGATTCAGTTTCAATCATTAAATATGCGAGGTATAAAATACTCCCAATTACATGTTACCAAATATTTAACCTCTTATTTTAATCACTGGCAATCTCAATATTTGATACTTTATCGTCCAAGACCCATATTTCACCAAACTCTAAGTAAGTTTTCCGGCTATCACCAAAGTCAAGACAGGTAAACACCACGCCACCTGTATCTAATGCAATTCTTTGGACTCTATAAATTCGACATTCACATGTCATAAGTAAAATCCCATTAATGCCCTAGGTCCAAAACTGTTTTGATAACCTTGTTAAGTCCACCAAACTCATACATATGGATATCACCATTATCCATCATGCTTTACTAAGATGGATTACATACCCTGCTTTGGCATGACCCATGTAGTCAATGAAAGTCTTGACAAGTGTGAAATTATGGTAGGCATTTTATGATTTAATTTCTAAAGAGGGATTTAATTTATATTTTAATCCTACCATTTGAACTATAATTCATCCATCATACCATTCATGTCATCACATGCATATAATAATGACATAAATTAAATGTGTCATAGCATGACCCAAAACTAGATTGATCTTCATAAGCCAATATGAAGATCAAAGGTCAATCCTAGGTAAAAACTCCAACTCCATGGATTTGCTTGGAATGTGCTGAATGGTCTCCACCATCGAATCAAAGTTTGAGAAGAATGGATCCTCTGCTGCCTTTTGTGATTTTGAGTGATCCCCATCCTTGACTAGCTATTCTTCTTTACAACTTATAAATAAATTACAAGAAATAAACATGATACGCATGTCGTATTTAAATTACATATCCCAAAAATGCTTAAAAATTAAAAAAACAACACGCAGGCCGTATTTAAATTGCATATCCTAAAATGAACAAATATTTAAATTAAAACATCCACATTCACATTGGTCTAACGGCCATGCTATGCACCATACATATTTTTCACAAAACATACAATAATTATAATATCTCAATAATATGACCGTATTGTAACATTTTGTATTTATATAGGTAAAAAATGCTCAAAATAATTGGAAGAATTAATTTGAATTGTTTCGACCATTCAAACTTAATTATAATTAATCAAGAATTAATTTGTAACGTTATGAATTAAATGCAAACTTAATTGTAAGAATTAATTCAAAATAAACCCCTACATTTTTCAAAAAGATGGTGTACTTCTCATGCAATTAGGGGTAATGAGTACTCATAATACACAACAATATCAGGGTTTGTGTGGTGAAACCCCTCGAGGTCTAGGGCAACGCCCTAAGGGTCAAGGGGCAACGCCCTCAGGTCTTAGGGGGCAACGCCCGGCGTCAAGGTGCCGCCTGCAGTTAAAAAACATACAAAACCCGTGATCTTGTTAATCGGATTAACATTCTTTCTCCTATTACCATTGCCTTTCATGATTCTGGAATTAAACCGCCTTTTACAGAACCATATATGTCTATATGCATCAACCATGCATAAAAACACAATCCTTAATGAACTACACAAATCCTATGCATCATCTATGCATCCAAATACGATTTCTTAACATATTAGATGAATTCATACACATCATATGCATAGAAAATAAAGAAACCATATCGACGGGCTTCATAGCTCTAATACCACTCGTTGGTTTCTATTAATAATGGTTAAGATTATATAAAACTGCACTTAATTTTTTCTAACCCGATCGTGGATCCATGATCCGATCAGATGATTCAAGCAGTGGATAGAAGAATACCTTATTCGTTGAAGATCTTTGTTCCGCAAATCACAAAAGGCCAAACCCTCATGAACAAAGGTTAACAACCCTTCACAACTATCCACACGAATAAGCCTTTCTAAACCAGAGAATCCAGTGTTAACACCTGGCTGGTCTACTTAAAACCCCTTAGCTCAGCCTCTCCCTTTAACAGGAAAACAATTAATAAATCAACGTGGAGGATCCCTTGGGCTAACAATCTTAGGCCGTTGCCTCAACCCATTCTATGTGTGTGACCTCAGGAGCCCGATAATATTAGCGGCTGGCCATGCCCATTTCGGCCCATGGATCATAAGCTGCCTCTAGTATAATGGAGACCACCAACTATGTGGATGTCAATAGCCCTAATGATACTCTAATCCATAATAAATGTCGGTGTCCCTTTGTCTCAAGATATCCCACTGAACACAAGGCATGAACTATGTCTCCTTTAAAGTCTGAACTATGCAATTTTCAACTCATATAAATCATGACATAAATGACATTACTTAAACTATTGACCTGTATTGAGTATGGCCATGCACTCACCACATGTCAGGTCCATTGGCATTTCTATCTAAAATGAGGGACAAATCCCTTTCATCCACTCACGCCCTCTACATGATTTATTCTATGTCCAATCATAAACATATTACCACCCTATTACTAAATGATGCTGAAATGTGCCAAAACATAAAGCTCCTCATGAGGGACCATGGTAAAGCAGGTTCAAGGAAAAAAGAAGACATTATTATGATGAGTATACTTGTGACTATAATCCATGTAGGTTCATGGGTTTTCCGATCCACATTAAATACCACAAACATGTACTTATGAGCTGACTTAATATCATATATGCATGATCAGTAGAACATGACCCTCAATCAAACTCCATACTAGTCTTAATTCACTATTGCTCCACCAATAATGAAAGACCAGGGACAATTTAGAATTGTATTCCATTTGAAGTCCAGGGTTCTACCATCGTCAGCACTTGATGATACGTAAGATGATGTCTGAAAATGCCCCTTTATTATCAATATGAGGTAATAACAATCACACTATTAAGGTTCTAGGCACATCATCATCATGTCCATGTTCAGATTTTATGAAGAGACTATAAATTTTATGGATGACTTCCACTATGGATCAATGAGCATTGATTGAAAAATTTGAAACGTATTTGAGTTAAGACAAAGAATCTACTTAATCAGAGAAATGCCATTTCATGGTAATGTGATGAACTATCTCAACTTCATGAATGGCCAGAATGACCATGTGGTGCTATCGTGAAACTCATCACACCGCATAATAGGGTATGGATAAGAAAATTTTTGGTATTAGATGCTGACTTATATAAGATTATAATAAACCTCTAAAAAAATTTCCATACCACATGCGCACTATTATATGATGGTGTTTGACTTGATTTGAACCATAGGTTTGCATTTGAAGAAATTAAACGATTTGGTTATATTCCATCATGGTGCACCAGATCAATCAAAGAGTTTGAAATCATGTAGATACCATTGACTATTCAATGAGAGCAGCTTTTGGGACAAAGAACAAGAGAAAATTTTAAGAGCAATATACTATGCCAACAAACTTCAAATGAGCACAAGAGAACCGTCAACCAAGGCAAAGAGATAATGAATGTAGTCGACGGTAAAAAATTTTGACTATATATTTTGGGTCCATGATCATCACATAATCACCGCCACAATTGGTAATCCATCAAAGAAAGATGCCAAACCAAGACCGCTGGTGGGTACTATCGCCGCAAGTATTTGATTAAACTATGAATAAGAAATGACAAAATGTGATAGCCACTGTCAAGAATGGAAAAACCCACTAAGAGTAAGAGAGAAACAATGGCACTTCCACATACTTTTCGGCGTCATCAGAATTTGTTCTGCATGTTGATGATTGTTAACATTGATTATGAATCTGACACCAACTCACTACCATTTAAAAGAAGGTCGAGAATTGACGCCAAAAAGGGCACAGTGGGACGAATTCCATCAAGGTTAAAAGAGGGCAGATCAAATCCACTACAAGATGTAGCCGGACAGCGGCAGAATGACTGACAGCGCCATGTGATCACCAGTACGAGACACCTGTATAAAAGAACAACCCGCACTCTCCATTCAGGCTTTAACGCCTCAGCCTTATCATAGAACGCGCCAATGGGTTAAACATTACGATAGATGTCGAATAGCATATAAATAGAAGAATGTGATGCTCCTATATGAACCCTGCAGAAAAATTTTATGTAATGTAAGAAGATTATGAATCTTTCCACCCCTTACTGAAATCAATTTATTCTCCAGCTGATTATGTATTAAAGTAAGTATGCATAGCTATCCAAGGAATGATGCTAACTGAGGTTGGTTTTTCAAAGAAAGATCTGGATGGAAATTGGGAACCTCAAGGACAACTATTAGTGATTTAGGAGCTATTTGCAAACAAGGTGTTCAAAACCCATGAGCAGATATGAATACATGATGTTATGGTGATGAATTGGTCACCTCAATCAAATGGATAGCGTAAATATCCAATGTGAGATAAATAACATATCGAAAAGAGAAAAAGCACCCAGAGGGAAAGACTGGTCGGAAGCAATAGACTGAGCACCAGCTATAAGATTTTTGCAAATCGCCATTAATGTCCCCACAAGAGATAATATTTTGAAACCTTGTTACCTCCTCTGAATTTTAAATATAAAAGAAAATGAGCACCCAAGAAATGAACCAGGATTTCAAAGTTACAAAGAAAGTAAAGAGACTACTCCAAATGAATCAGAACTCAGAAGAGCCGAGAATGGCATGATAATGCCAGAATGATAAGACTAAAAAAAGTGGCATGACTGTAAAGACGGCTGATGATATTCAGAGTAGAGAGTTAGTCCCAACGATGTAATTCACAAAACTTCTTTCCAAGAAAACCCAAGTCAAGGTGGAGTGGTCCATACACAGTTGCAGCTTACTCCCTTGAGCAGCGTTGACACTAAAAACCAATTCTAGAGTATGAATTCAAAGTAAATGGTTGAGGCTTACACACTCGAGGAAGACCAAATGAAAGAAAAGCCCGATTGAAGATCAATAGAATTGCTAAAGAAGAATCACATTACAGCACTGTTCTGAATAAAAGACATAAAAATAAGTAGCAATTGGGAGGCAACCCAAGCAATTTTCATTTCTTTTTTAGTGTGATTTTGTTCACCTAGGTTTTAACAGTTTAGAATATAATTTTTGTGAATTTATTTTCTACTTATTTAATCACAATTTGCTGAATGTCGATAATGAAGCTACATGATATATGAAGGTCATTTTTAAGCATCTCTAATCAGATTGCTAAGTATGCGTGGTTAACTACAAAGGGAGTCTACTTCCATTACTCAAGCTCTATGAAAATGATGCATATACAAATTTGGTGATGGGAACATCTGGTTAAATACATAGTAAAGCCATTGTCCCTGCTTGAATAGTTGTGCAAAAATTTATGCAATACAATGAATATTTGCTGAATTGATTGAATTGAAAACTGAAAGTGTTACCGTTATGCTTGAATCAGAGATTTTTTTTCAATATCGGAGTAGACTTATATTCACAAGCATGAACTGAAATTGCAGAAATAAAATGGGGAAAACAAGTAAAAATTTTCTACTTGAAAGAAGAAAACTCTTTATTAATGTAGTGTCATCCATACCAACACGCCGTCTAACAGTTTTCTTTCAATGTCGCTGACGACGCGACATTGTACAATGCCGCGACATTATCGCGATTAGCCAATGCCGACATCGCACGTCGCGCATCCGTAAAAGCCAACTTTGAAAATCCCTGAAGCAATGTTGCAACATAGCAATTTCAATGTTGCGACATTAGGTTAATGTCGCAACATAGCAATTTCAATGTCGCGACATCAGGTGAAGCCAATTAGAAAATCTGAGCGATATCGTGACATCACCACGACATCCTCGCGACATCAAGTCAATGTCGCGACATTGCACTGAGTTACTCAGAACACAACTCCAATGTTGCGACATTACAGTTGGGGTAACCCACCTATAAAAGGAACACTTCGAGAAATTTTCATTCTCAAACCTAATCTCTCAAACTTTCGAGCCCTACCATTTTCAAATTTCTTCAAAAAGCCAAACCATGTCGAACCCTAACTCTCCAACCCTAGAAGAAGTTTTGGGAAACATCGCAACAGAAGTATTGGGGGAGAGAGCAGAACAACATGAGAACCTAGAAACCACTATAGACAGAATGGTGGCCTCTCACAAGATGAATATTATTCCAAAGGCCAAACCAATAAGATAGAAATGCACTCTTTTCATCTGAATGCCATCGATTATTCAAGATGGAAGTGTATTAACTTCATCGAGAGCTAGTTTCATCAGAGAAGTGAAGTACCCTGAATGGTTAGCCAACGTGGTGGTGGTTATAAAGAAAGGCGATAAGTGGCGATTATGTGTAGATTACACTGACCTCAACGAAGAATGCCCAAAAGACAGCTTCCCCTTGCCGTGTATAGATAAAATTATAGATACCGCAGTCGGGCACGGATACTGTCGTTTGTAGACACTTTCTCTGGATATCACTAGATTTCTATGCACCCGCTTGAAGCAGAGAAAACGACCTTCATTACACCGTATGGGTTATTTGCTACAATGTGATGCCTTTTGGCTTAAAGAATGCTGGGGCAACTTATAAAATGTTGGTAACTAAGATTTTTCGACCACTGTTGGGCGAAATCATGGAGGTCTATATAAATGATATGCTTGTAAAATCCAAAAGTGCTTCGACACACAAAGTACTGCCAAGAAGTTTTGAACTATTGGGCGTAAAGTATAGCATGAAGCTCAACCTTTTGAAATGTGCGTTTGAAGTCAGTTCATGCAAGTTTTTAGGCTTTATGGTGATCTAGAGAGGGATAGAGGCCAACTCTATTCAACTTAAAGCTATAATTGATTCTCGTGTTCACCTCTTAAAATAAGTACAACAACCAATTAGCCTGCAATAAACTTGGGTCGTTCATATCTAATTTCACAGATTGGTTAAAACAATTTTTTATCACTCTAAGGGGGAGCCTAGCGTCGGTTAACAAGGAATGCTACCAAGCTTGGGTGGCAATCAAACAATATCTTACCGAATCGCTAATTCTGGCTAGCCCAGAAGCAAGAGATACACTCTATCTTTACCTAGAGGTTTAAGAAGTCTTAGTAAGTGCAACTTTGTTCAAAGAAGATGAAAATCGGAAACAGAGATCGATATACTTTGTAAGAAAATCTCTGTCTGAAGTGGAAACATGGTATACCCGCTCGAAAGCAAAGAAAACCCGAAAAATTAAAATTTTCAAAATGGCAAAATAGTAGAATTGCCGAAATGGTTTAGGGAAGCCCAAATTTTTTAAAATTCCTCGATGACGAAATGAACTTCACCTGATCATCTTATGAAATCTAGCTACCTAGAAAATTTTCGCCAAATTCAACAAATGGATTTTTTCACTATTTTCTGGTAACTGACGCTTAGTGACTCCTGTGGATCTAGATTTTTGCGAGAATCTCTGAGTTAGAAATAATCCTCAAGTTAAGTTCATTTAAAGTGAAATTTTGAACCTGAACCGAGATGAAAACAAATTGTTTCGAGACAGAAATGAACTTGGACGGATTATGGACACATGGCACCACATGGGCCACATGCCCAACTTAAGTAAGTTAGAACAAAAGAGGGGAAAATGGGGATGAGGGGAAAGAAATCCCATTTTCCCCAGAGGTACACGAGGCTGAGAGCAGCGAGAAGCTACAAGTTCCCCTGAGGTACAATTTAGAGAGCGAGAGAGCAGAGAGGTTACAACTTGTCTCTATAATCACGAGTTTCGCTGTTTGTCATTGGCCAAGAACTAAAGTCCATCTACGTGACGAGCCACATGGTACCGTAAAATAAAGGATTCGCAAAGATTCAAGCCATGAGTCGGTATCATGGCTTCGGTTCCAGGACTTTGAAAGCTTCGCTTTCACCAAAGAGTGTAGGATTCTTTCACTTTGGTTTATTTTCCATCTAGTGGGCTGTTTGGTTTGGTTTTAATGCCCCTCAAAGGCCTGTTTTCAATGCTTTTTTCCCTAAGGGGTTGTTTTGGAAAAATAATGGGTTGGTGGGAATAGTGCCTTGTTTTCAACACCATATATGATGTCCAGCTTTGGGGCCACTTTTCAGTTATAAAAAAAGGCAATTTGGACTAGTGTCCTTCATGACAATTGTAGATGAAGTTGTGAACTTGAGGTTAGGCTTTTGAATTAGCCAAATTGGACCTCTATAGCTGAAGTTATGGTCCATTTAATTTCCGAAATTGTCATAGATTAGGTTGTTAATTGTTTGTGTCTAGGTTTTAGGACTGATTTTCGATTGAGAAAAGAGGTACTTAATTGTATGTCCTCATGACAATTTAGAGCTGAAGTTGTGAACTTGAGGTTAGACTTTTGAATCACCAAAATTGGACCTCTATAACCTAAGTTATGATCCGTTTTTCTTGACTGCCACAGGCTGCCCTGTTTTGGCCGAACCTAATATCTAGATTTTTGGGACTGATTTTCGATTGGGAAAAAGTGAGAATTTGGATTAGTATCCCTTAAGGAAATTGTAGCTCTATATGAGAAATTGATGTTAGGATTTTGAATCACCAAAATCGGACCTCTATAACTCAAGTTATGATCCGTTTTCCGGGACTGCTACAACTTAGGTTGTTTAATGGTTTGTGTTTAGATTTTAGACGCAGAGGGCTAGTTTTCTTCGAACTCGAGTTCAAAACTATCCTATGGTCTGTTATGGCTTGTTGTGTGGAATGTTTTATGGGTATCTCTATGCCAAAAATTGATCTTTGCAGGATGAGGTTGTCATTGCTTAAGTTTGAATGACATGTTTCGTAGAATCGGGATTAGATGTCAATACGTGTGTCCTAAATGTAGTCACATGTGGAGAGATAAAGGTGTGTATGAGTATGTTGATACGATTTGTGTGATATAATTGGAAATTGTATGCTGATTGATATTATCAGTCTAAATGATGGCTGGGTGTAATGCATGAATGAAATTGTCCATATAGCATTCATCATATATGTGGCATGATATAGCATGCAATGGCACATCGTGATTGCATTTATGCAGATGGAAACATTGTACAGACATGGGTGTGAGTGCAGTGGTTATAAATCAACATTGGCTTTGGTGTTTGATGGTGGGATTGGCACGGTGGGACAATCACTAGAGTTCCCACGGTTCATGGTTGTAAATAACATTGCACGGTGCTTGATTGAAGCGGCTAAGAAAATGGGACAAACGCCCAAATTGAGTCGCACGTTTGAAATGGAAAATGAAATTATGTCCGTGAAAGCTTCAGTATCTTTTTGTTACACATATGGATCCATCTGAAGCCTCGTAAAAAGTGTGGGAAGGTTTGTGTGCTTATGGTGGGGACCCTCAAAAATTCACACCCATAAAGACATGGATTTTTGAAAACAAATGATCATTGAGTGAAATATCTCAAAAGTTGTTTGGGTTTGAACAAATGAAATTTGTTTTGTAAAATGATCATTGGATGTAATCCAAGAATTATGGATTTTATCATGCATGGGTTTCGACATTGTGTGATAGGAGTTGGTTGGGACTCAGTCGGACTGAGTCACCCAGACTCCTGCATATGGACATGGTGAGTCGCCTCATTCATGCACAGAATCCGTCTATGTTTGCATAACTTGATTGGAATGTGTTTTTTGGTGACATGACCATTGCATAGCGCATCTAGCGGACTAGCCTCCGTAGGAGTTTACTCTATCAAGCATTGCTCACCCCGGCCGTGGACCCCTTTCGTGTACACAAGGAGTGTGTGGTAGGAGACCCACGCTTCACTCGAGGTCGCCATTGTGAAGAAAGCCGGGTTGTGGTTTTGGTTCTTACTTTTGTAAAATATATTAGAACAAACTATTTTGATATATGTTTTTGTGTAAAGAGTATTGTAATTAAACTCTTAAGGATTATGGTATTATAGCCTTGTGCATTATGTTTGAGTATGGATACCCTATGTGGTCATTTTTGCTCGTAGATGGACCCAGAGAGGTCATGATATGATATTTGACCCCGGATGGGCCATGTTATTATCTCTGCAGGTTGTGTTGTATTTTGGGCGAGCTCTGTACAAAGGAGACTCTGTCTAATTTTATTAAATTATGGGTCCCGGTAAAGGGGACCAAATAGTGTGGTATCTGGTTACCCGACATCCACAATTTTTTCATAGGTTGACAGTTAGTCAATGGGCCCCCGGGTTTTAGGGCATCACAAGCAGCACTGGCCCTCCGTGTGGCAGCTAAGAAGCTTTGCCCTTACTTCTAGGCACACCTTATCGTCGTGCTAACCAATCTTCCTGTGTGAAGCACCATACATAAGCCTGACCTATCATGAAGGATGGCCCAGTGGGCGATTGAGCTAAGTGAATTCGGTATTCAATTTAAGCCTCGCTTGGCATTGAAGGGACAGATATTGGCAGACTTGTTAGCAGAAGTTCCCAACAGGATGCGGACCTGATAACGTTGGCTAGTGGATTCTTAATGTAGACGACGCATATCGACAAACGGGGGCTGGAGTCGGTCTGCAACTTAAAGCCCTAATTGGGGAAAGGATAGAACATGCCATACGGTTAGACTTCCCCGCGTATAATAATGAAATTGAATATGAAGCGATCCTAACCGAATCGACCACAACGCTTCAAAGATTCTTCGAAAATCATCATACGAAGTGACTCTTAACTGGTAGTAAGGCAAGTAAACGGAGAATATGAAATGCGAGACGAGCGCATAATCAGGTATGTATGTCTGATTAAGCTACGACTGGAGAGTTTTGCGGCTTGGAAGCTTGAGCATATCCCGAGGGGTTCAAATGAAAGGGCAGATGCTTTAGCAGTAGTGGTCGCATCCCTCCCAATAAAAGAAATGATATTCCTTCATGTCTATTACCAGCCGACATCATCCATTACTACCAACCAGGTAAACGAGATAGATGAAGCATGTTCTTCTTGAATGACCCTAATAATGCATTATTTGAGGTCGGGAGAATTTCCAGATAATAGGATTGAAGCCCACAAGATTCAGGTTTAGGCGGCTAGATTTTCCCTTATGAATGGGCAATTATATAAAATGTCTCTAGACAGATTGTATCTTAAGTTTCTTACCCCTCAGCATGGACAATATATACTGGTAGAACTCCATGAAGGAGTATGCGGAAACCATTCAAGTGGAAAAACTTTGGCTCATAGGGCCCATACACAAGGTTATTATTGGCCAACCATGAGAGCAGATGCAACCGTCTACGTCAGAAAGTGCAACCCCTGCCAACGACAAGCCCCCGTGTCAAGGGTTCCGACTCAAGATCTAATCACCATCACAAGCCCTTGGCCCTTTGCTCAATGGGGAATTGATATAGTTGGACCGTTGCCTATCGTCCCTACTCAGAAGAAGTTATTATTGGTTTCCACCGACTATTTCAGCAAATGGATAGAAGCTGAAGCCTTCACCTCCATAAAAGATAAAGATATTATCCAATTTGTGTGGAAGAATATAGCTCACTTATTTAAATGTTCTGTCAATTATAACTGACAATGGACCACAGTTTGATAGAAGAGTATACAAATTTTTTTCCATGAATTGAAAATCAATAATTTCGAATTCACTGGCATCACAAAGCAATGGCCAATAAAAACATCTAACAAAACTCTCTGCGTTTGTTACCACATTCAAGTTAAAGGAAATGGGTAGATGAAAGACCATACGCCTTTCGGGGCCTATAGAACAACCAGCCGGAAAGCCACTAGAGTATTACCGTCGCCCTCACTGATGGAGGCCATAATCTTGGCAAATTAGGTGCCCACACTTTGATCGGAAATCCTTGAAAAGAATAATACTGAAGCCATTGCCAAAGATTAGATGACAAACTTTAACTCCGTGGAATAAAACGTATGTATAACATCAAACACAGAAGACAACATATGAAGGAGGCAGAACAACGAGATTCAAGATCAGATTTAACAAGAGGTCTGAAATGACACACTCACAGCCCACAAATTTTAATCTTAATTGAGCTGCATGATAAAGAGCAACTGATCGGTATACACATTAAATAAACTAGACGGGACACCAATGCCTAGAATGTGAAATGTTATGCATCTTAAGAGATATTATCAATAAAGTTTTCTTTTAAATATTTTCTTTCAATTATTGGAATAGCCCCCATACTAAAGACCGGCGGCTCCTAGCTTGTCGGCACACGCTAAAGACCGGCGGCTCTTACCGCAGTTAACATACTAAAGACCGTGAAGGGCCTGCACTGCTACACATACTAAAGACCAGAAGTGGCTCCTAGCTTGCTGACACATGCTAGAGACCAAAAGTGGCTCTTAGCCTGCTAGCACATGCTGAAGACCAAAAGTGGCATACTATAAGACCAGAATTGCCATAGCCTGCTGGCACACATCAAAGCCCATAGATGGTGTTTTACCTACTGGCCCGTGTGTAATCCATACTACTTTCTAGTTCTCAAAAATTTATAACAATAATATCCCTAGTGTAACTATCCTAGTCAAGACTCATAGCAGAAAGTTATGAAATAAAGGATATCGCTGCATGGCAACCAAATATCAAATTTCGGAAAATTTCCAAACACACTAATGGCGCTGCTGGTTCCATAAAACATAACTCGGCGCCATACTGTGGCCCCTTACAGAAATTTCAAACAAAAAAGGGGGAAAGAAAATAACTTAAGATGTTCCAACAAAATCCCTAAAGGGACCACTCCTCTCTGGTTCCTCTACTGCTTCGCTCTAATCTACCTCTGCTGTTGTGGCCTTAGTGGCTACTAGGACCAGGAGACACCTAGGGTTCGCAAAAAACTTTAGTGAAAGGGGGTCGGAGGAATCGGGCATGTCGTTTGGAACTTCTGGTTAATCGCCATAGACGTTGTGTTTAAACATGCAACATCTGTAACCATAGGCAAAAATCGGCTCCAAGGTCTTCTGATAGTCCTCCTTCATGGATGCTTTGTCCTATCATCAAGGACAAGAGAAGATACTTCATCTCGTCAGCTTCTAATTTCCTCGTGATAAGTGAAGGTCATTAACCTCCATGGAGGCAACCTCCTCGGGGCCTTCATCCCTGCGCCGCCTCGTCTCACCCCCAATCCCTGTGGCGCCTTAGACCTTGAGCCGTCCTTCGCCCATGCTCTTCGCATCACTCCAAGGCGACTAAGAACTGGCGATCTCGCTTTTCACTTATCCTTCTCAGACCAATAATCCTCTCTACACCCTCCTTAGCCTTCCGCTCCTAATGCTTAGACCTAGCCCTAGCCTTGTCTAGGGCATCTTCTAAGGCGTGGTGCTTGGAAGCAGCGGACTGAGCATAGCATCGCAGCTTCTCGGCGTCGTCTAGCCAAAGATGAAGTTCCTTGTGCTGGCGTGCCATATTCTGGATAGCAGTAACAACCTATAAAAGAAGAGTTGTTAGAAGAAAATCACAACATAAGACTTATAACACCCCGAAATATACCCTAGTCGTTTTCGACATGTTTAGGGTATTTTGTAAGCATAAATTGACTGTTTCGCGAGTTAAATGCGAAAAACGGGAACGAGAGACCCGGAAATTTACAACACTTAAGGACAAAATAGTAATTTGTCCAAAAAGGGGCCAAAAAGATATGGATTAAGAAGACTATGGGCCAAAGAAGAAATAAAAGGAATTTTGTGGGACTTTTGCAAAGGATGGAGGACCTTTGGTAAATAAAGACACTTAACCTGGGAAAAATGGTTTTATTTAAAGGCCAAACATACTTTAACAAACATGGAGGATTTAACTCAAATTTACCTCAAAAGAGGGAGAACCGGATGGGAGAAGAAGAAGAGGAAGAGGAAGAGAAGAAGAAGAGAAGAGAGCAGGAGAGCCAAAACCAAAAGGCATGACATGATTTTTTCAGATGAACTGATTTTGGTAATGGATCTATATGGTTTTCAGAGGATTGCCTAGATATATGTTTGCGGGTTGGGGAAACCTAACCCTAGAATGAATTTTATGCGGCTGGAAATCCCTTTGTTTCTTAGGTTTTGCTATGAGAGGACCTAGAGTTCATTACTTGTGTTTTTGGGTTTTAAGGGTTATAAAGTATGAACACAATTGTTCTTGTTCCCAGTTTGAGCGGATCCTAGATTTCTGTCAAGAGTAAACCCTAGGCTTTATAAAGATGAATAGAAAACATGTTTGAGTTTAAATGAGTGGCTAAGATAAGAATTGAAAGATGATTTAGGCAAGAGCTACAAGGTGAATTTGAAATGGTTTTCAGGTGTATATGGAGTATAGAGTTGACGGGGTTGAAACATATGGAAAAAATGTGAGAAACACACATTTTAGGGTATTTCTCAGGACTTGTACCGTACACTTTGAAAGTGTACTGGTACACTTTTGAAAGTGTACCGACACTTTCACTGTCGTTTTTACCAACATGTACCGGGTACATGTTGGGGACATGTACCCCACGCCCCGCTCGTTTTCCGTTTCGACCAGTTTTCGTATTTGGCCGCACCGTTTACTTTATCCAGCTGATTTGAGGATTCAAGTGGCTACGTAAAATAGACTTCAAGGAGAACAAAACTTAAAGAATAGGAATCGCCGTTCTGATCCTAAGTGGCCTATACCACCCAAAGTGGGGCCATGTGCAAGCCAAATTCCTGGTTCCAGCTTTGAACATAGAGTGTCCTGGCTTGCTGACGTAACCCAGTTTCTGCCCTGAATTGGGTGATTCCAGTTGGAATAGAACCCTAGCACCTTATCTTTAAAAGAGTTCAAAGAGATAGTGCCAAATAATATGAAGTTAAGACCCCGGAAAGAGCATTCAAACTGTCCCTCTGGTAAAATCTGAATAATGAAGGGCAATGAAAATGCCATAACTTCAGTCGTGGCGATCCGACGTGAGTGATTCCAACTCGGGTAAAGTAGAAGTAGATTCATAGAAGAATAGAATCCATGAATAGAGGTGTGATTACATACGCATCATACCTTACCGTTATATGAAGGGCGATGCATCGTGAACACTGAGGGCTAGAATGCCCTATTATAAGATGGTAAGTTCTCGACCTCATATAATTGTAAAACCACCTAGGCCAGTTATTAAATGACACGGCACTACTGTCTGAATAGTACTTGGTACTCCCCAGTAGTGCTTACGCACTCTGTCATGACTAATGCCCGGTACTCTGATTGAGTGCTGGAATACTCTGATTAGTACTTGATTACTCTGATTAGTGCTCCGCACTCGATTAGTACTTTGGTACTCTGATTAGTACTCCGGCACTCGGTGAAATGCCGGTACTTACGATTAGTGCTACGGCACTCACATTACGATTAGTGCTCGACACTCTGTCTTGTTAAGTGCTAAGGCACTCTGTCACGACTAATGCTATGGCACTTCGTGCGTATAGTATCTTCGGTCACTTGTTGTCATTTGTGTCCTACTCATTCAGTATTCTTGAAAGGATAGGAAGTCGAGAACAATTATATGATAAGACTACGAATAGAGGGCAAGAATAAAGATCTGAATGTACCTCGTATGCATTACAGTAGTACCTACGGTGCTCACATCTCCCGAATAAGTTCACATGTACCCTCTGGGTACTCCACGTCTCTGATTAAACTCACGTAGTACCTCTGGATGCTCTGTATCTGAAAATGTGCAGTAGTACCTCACGGGTACTCGTATTTAATTAAGTTACGTGCATCTCTCGGTTAGTTATGTAGTACCTATGGGTACTCACGTCTCTGATTAACTCTGATGCGATAAGTTCCATTAGTACCTAAGGTTACTCTATATTTGAATAAGTCTGTAGTACCTCTGCGGTACTCATGTATTTGAATAAGAATCTGTGGTACCCTCGAGATTACTCATATATTTGAATAAGTCCTGTAGTACCTACGGGTACTTATGTATCTAAATAAGTCCTGATCTGATAAGTTCCGTGGTACCTAAGGGTACTCCTGTATTTGAATAAGTCTGTAGTACCTACGGGTACTCATGTATACAGATAAGTCACCTGTAGTACCTAAAGGGTACTCTTTGTATACGATTAAGTTTAGTAGTACCCTCACGGGTACTCTGTATTTGATTAAGTTACGTAGTACCTACGGGTACTCACGTATCCCGAATAAGTTACATCCTGCAATATCGAATAAGTTAGTCACATCGATTAAGTTCACATGAAGTACCTAATGGTACTCCTGTATTGTTAAGTTAAGTTCTGTTTGCCTTTGATTAAGTTCTGTAGTACCTACGGGTACTCTCGTATTTCATCAAGTTCTGTAGTACCTAGGGGTACTCCTGTATCTGATTAAACTCTGTAGTACCTACGGGTACTCCCGTATTAGTAAAACAAGTATAAGTCCAGTAGTACCTACGGGTACTCTCGTATCGGTAAAACAAGTATAAGTCCAGTAGTACCTACGGGTACTCCCGTATCGGTAAAACAAGTATAAGTCCAGTAGTACCTAAGGGTACTCTCGTATCCGTAAAATAAGTATATGTATCTGTTCGACACATACCTTTCTGGACTAATGTCCATACCTAATATGTATCACGCATACGTCTGATCATTCTGTGATCTGATTATGATTGGATTCGACTTATTGTACCTACGGGTACCTTAGCACAAGGATAAGATCTGTAAGACAAGTATAAGTTACATAATACATGTATAAGTCCCGAAATACATGTATAAGTTATGTAATACACGTATAAGATCCGAAAAACCAGTATGTGCTCTGAAATACCCGAATAAGTTCCGTAAGACCAGGATATACTTCGTAGTACAAGTATAAGATACGAAGTACCAGTATAAGTTTTGTAGTACTTACAAATACTTCCGTATAAGGATAAGTTCCGCAATACCAGTACATTTGTGTCTGCGATACCTGGGTACCTCGAACGATGTAAACTCCATTAGTATAAATTATAAGTTACGCCTTCTCACAGTCAGAAATGAAAATAAGTGCATTATAAGTATATGTTACGTAACACCTCGGGATCATTGAAAATAAATTACATTGCCAGTATAAGTCTTGTATAAGAATAAACTGTAACTCTAAAAGTCCAGAATAAACATAAATGAGCTTAAGTACTTGTATAAGCCCCATGATATGAATGCATGAAATTTCGATATCATTATGGTTATACACTTATTATAATTGCATGTATATGCATGTGCATCTGTATAAGTTATAAGATATGTTTCAGCTAAGCGTAAAACTGCCACGGGTTGTCAGGTGTAGGTCGAGAGGAAGAAGAACGTCGACAAACATCCACATATCTGGTGGGCCAACACACTTGTAAGGGTTCACTACATGTAGGTTCCGCGCTCTGATTTGTAAATGTAAAAGTTTAGTTTTGTATATGTAAATGGGACTCTGTAAATGTATATGAGATTTTGACTATGTTATAAGATGTGGGCCATACCCACAAGTATCGATTGGTTTAAAAAAAAAAAAATCAGGTAAAGAGTCAGTATTTGGTCTCGTCCGGGAAAGCGGATTGGATCATGATCGGGTGGATAGGGTTCGGGTGTGACAAGACTCACGTCCAAACGTTAGAAGTCTAGCCATACTAGCTCAACCGTCTCATTAAAATCATGGTTGTGAATATACATTCCGTCTTCAGCCATACGCTGGTAGGATTTTTTATCCATATAGTCGGGGAAGGGAATGGAATACTATTCAGATTGAGCCACTACCGGTAGTCGAAGGTTGGTGGGGGCATAGTTCATACATATTAGTGACAGAAGTGTCCCTCTGGTTGAAGGGGTTCCTGCGGTCAATAATTGACTAGGAACATCTGAACTAGGAACAAACGTGTTTGTTGAAGGATGATCCTGCTTCATCGGTTGAATAGGTGAATTTAGAACCAACCTATCAGGACCCCTTGACTTGCAGGGCGGCCGACAATTCAGTTGGAGCCATCTAGGCGAGGCCGTGGATTCAAATGGGGCCTAGAGGGAGCCTTGCCTGACTTTATCGGTGTTGGGAGTCACCGACTGAGTCCTCATAAGGATGCAGCCCCACTTAGAGGCATCTGACGACGCCCTTTAAAAGCTAGAGGGCATGGAGGCTCGTTTTGGAGGGGAAGTGCGAGTAATTCTTGCTGACTATTTTGAACCTCTTCATTTTAAACCCGAGCCGTTTTTAGAGCTTTCATGGTACGCGAACCGGGGTAGTTTCCCCTTAAGCACTTGAGGCTCGCTTGCTTATCCTCGCGGCAAATCTGACAGCGAGACTAGACATGTTGTGCTCACTCTCCTTAGTCGGCTCGCTAGCAATCTGAGGGGTAGGACGATCACCCTGTGTCTCTCCTGTAGGAAGAGTTGGATTTACCCAATCCACAAAGCCTTCCAACCCCATGTCGGTAGGCTTTACCTGTCCAACCTTCTCCCCATTCTTTCCCTTCTTCTTCTTTGCCGCCTGGGGTGCAGGCTTTGGATCTTGTACGACCAAAGGTGATCGATCGAGTACAGGACAAAGTGAGTCGAGATTTTGAAGGCGAGACTGAATAACAGTCGAGCCCACTTTTGTGAAGAACTGCAGATCGGCTTGAGAGGTCGTGGAATAAAATGTTCACCCTTAATAAGCTTGTGAAACGGACAAGGGGATGACAGGGCGGAGCCTAGCTACTCTGAGTTTTTTTCGCAGGACAAAGGGCTATTGATTGCGCTCCCTCTCAGTGATCTCAAGTAGCCGTCTGATGCGCTCCAGCCTGGTGCAATCTTCTCAATGAAAGCAAACAATATAAACCATCGAGGATTTTTCCGATTTCCTCCGGATGGCATCAAGTTGCAGACTATGCATCTATGAGAAGAAAATGAAAAGTAATTAGAGCGTTTAGATTTCATTTGGAATTGGGCAAGTCTTTAAGGAAAGAAAAAAATCAATTACAATCAAAATTCCTCAAAATTTTCATATTTTTAAATTTTAATAGTCCTTATATAATAGAGATAGACAAATAAAATGAGTTTGAATCAAAAAATAGAATTAGTTTATTGAAATTAAACTTATTTTTTATTTTTATTTTTTTAATTTTCTTTTCTTTCACTTTTCCTCCATATTTTCTTTTTTTAGTATTTTCTGGTTCCAAACTGATCGTAAATATATACAACAAGCACTTTTATAGATGATAAGAGCTATATATCATTTCTTAAATTCTTCATGTTATACATACTAATAATCAACATGAAGCTTTGTTTCCAATAACGCTATCTCAAGGGATTAAGGGCTACGGTGGACATAGGGAAGGGAGGGGAACAGAGTTCAAGTCTATAGACAAAATTATGCACTTATAAAAAAAAAGACGAAGCTTTATTTGTTGTCATGGAAGACAAGTATTCTTAATTGATTACACCCAGCTTCCCGATAATTATGTAGGCAGTCTCACTTAGTAGATCAAAGACCTTCAAATCAAACTCAACATTTTCCGGCAAATAAGTCATGTTTCTGGAACTCATAAATTCATACCGGCATGCGCTTTGATCAATAGCGGATTCACGTAAGGACAGCTGAGCAAAATCATATACGCCATTGTTAAGCCCTACAGCTGCTGAATTTAGTTCCTTTTGCATCAGAACAGTGAAGAAAGCATTGTTCGTATGCTGATTTTGCTGAACTGTACTCAGGATTAGAAGCTAAACTCGACATGTTGCTTGCCAAGTAGCTAGAATGGCAGATCAGACGGTCGATGATGATGTTGACGATCCCGATGGTGTTGGCTTTCGATGAACGGTAGTCGGATTCTACGCACTGCTTGCATGTTTCCGGTACTGGAGCGTTTTGGCATGCACGCGAAATTAGTCTGTCTCCGGCCTCTGCAGGCTCAAAGAAGAGAGATGAGAGAGTGAGAAGAAGAAACAGTAGAAGCGTTTCAGAAGTCATGGATTAGAGATTTATGTGTTGGTGCAACTCCACACACATATATAGCCCCGTGGTATGGTATAGACCTTTCTATTTGAGTATTTTTGTCATATCTGACGTATTAGGTTGATACATTTTGTTTGTCTTATATAGTATTCTCAAATTTATAGTGAAACTTTCCCATATGTCCGTGGTTTTTATTGAAAGGGTTTCCACGTGAAATCTTAGTGTTTTTCTATGTTTTCGTATTTTATTATTTCGCCATTGATTTCAACAGTAATAACAGTAATTACAATAACAATTCAACTAATACAACCTAATTCAAGTGATTAAGAGGTTAGACGGGCATGGGAAGGCAAGGTTATGAGGTTTGAGTCCCAGTGAAACGTATTTGTGAAGAACGGAATACTATGTTGCTAAGTATGAAAGTCTTGATTCTAGCGTTTTTTTATATATTTATATCTAAGTATGAAAGTCTTGATCATGAACCGAGAAATATGAGATCTTTAGGCTCCGTTTGGAACCCGAAAAATACTAGGAAAATGAAAGAAAATGTTAAGGAAAATTATTTTCTCATGTTTAGTTACATGGTGGAAAATATAAAAGAAAATAAAATATAATCAAAATTCTTCAAAATTTTACATATTCTTAAATTTCTTAATTCTAGAGAAATAAATAAAATGAATTTGAATAAAACATATAGAATTAATTTATTAAGTTTAAACTTATTTTATATTTTCTTTTCATTTTTTTTCTTCCACTTTTCCTCACTATTTTCTTTCCTTAGTACTTTCCGGGTTTCAAACGTAGCCTCATGTTGTGTTTGTTTTCCTTTTTTTTTTCTTTCTCCTTTTATATTTTTGCTTATTCCACTGTCATTGAATGCAAGAAAAATAGTAGAAGGAACAAAATAAGTTCAAAATGTAGGTAGCAATTGTTTTTTTTACTTAATGCCGATTATAACTTATATTCAATTTAATACTAAATATTACTTAATAAATTAAGTATTAAGTTGTTGTTTTACTGATCGGTAGTAAGTCTTGCTAGCTTTCTCCTTGTTAAATAAAGGGTGGTGTTTCCTATTTTGGAAGATGACTTTTGGCTTTTTCTATTCAGAATGTTTTTTAGAAATTTTAGCAATAAGTGTAAGTGTCCAAGATAATCAAACTTCTTTTTTCTACCGGATCGAACACAGAATTTTTATATTTCCATTAATAAATCAATTTACATTCATAACTTTTGGTTTGGTAAGCGCCTAAAGTCCCACAATGTCCCATATCGATTAGGAATGAGAAGACTAGTTTATGAGCATATAAGTATGGATAATATCCAATTGGTATGAGACATTTTTGGGGAGAAACCCAAAAATAAAATGTAATACCCCGAAATATACCCTAATCGTTTTATAACAATTTTAGGGTGTAATATATGTTAAATTTGAAAATTTCTGGAATTTATACTGTTCAGTGTGAAAATGATAACAACCTGGAAATTAAATTCAAGAATCAAAGGTAAAAGGGTAAATTGTAAAATAAGGACCTAAAGGGCATAAGACAAGAAGTTTATATGCCAAAATAAAATAATGAGATAATTTGAAATGAAAGAGAAATGAAAGGGCTTTTTGAGCAAAATGGGGAAAACTAACTAAAAATGCAAGGCCAATAAGGCCTTGTGAGAAATGAGGATAAGACCAAAATGGTCTATTGAATGAGCATTTGCTCATGTGGAGAAAAGAGAGAGAGTGAGAGAGAGACACGGTTGTTGAAGGGAGAAGTCATCTTTGAGTTTTATTTGTTCAAGCAAAGAGAAGGAAGGAAGGAGAGGAGGAAAACCAAGTTTGAAGAAAATATTAAGGTTAGGAACTCATCCTAACTTCTTTGAGCATTTCGTTTGAGTTTCATCAAACCCTAACTTATATAAGTGTGATTTTAATTGTTTTAGTTTAGTTTGTGGTTGTTTGAGTTGGTTGTGGTCCTCAATTGAGGAATGTTTGTATAAAGGAAATGTTGGGGTTTTAGGGGAGATGCTGTCAAATTTTTTCCAAAACCCACGTTTTTTTCTTAGCCATCACTCATCAGGTGGGTGATTAAGATTCTGGATAAACTAGACTTAGGAGAAAAATTGCCTCGAAATAGAAGTGTATTCAAATTTAGACCACTAGTTGGACCCCGGAAAATTCGTCACGGTGAAATCCTATTTCGAGGCGGAGTTTGATACAATTTTGGTGGTACACTTTTGATATTTTAGGCCATAGTTGAGTTTCTCTCATCAAATTGAGTTATTCAAATTTACAGGTAAACTAGACTTCTAGGAGAACATGTAGCGCCCCAAACCAGGGTACGTTGACCGATCAGCACGGGACCTGAAGTGGATGTCGAGTTGCAGGCGCCGCGAAAATCGACGAGTCTCCTTTTATGCGGGGGCTCTACCCAAATACAACACTGCATAAAGCACATCCCAGGCAGTCCAATATAACGGTCTATGGTTAAAACAGCCACTTGGGCTCATAAACCAATACTCATAACAATGTATATATATATCCAACTATCCAACCATAGTTGAAGTTCAAAAGTTTACTCTTATACAACACATATATTAAAATTAGGAATTCTAATACATATATTTTATCATAACCCAAAGCCACAATCCGGCTTTCTTCACAAACCTCGGTCTACAGGACGAGCGAGTCACTATGTATTTCACTTTGTACACCTGAAATATTATCCCTCGACAGGGTGAGCTAATGCTCAGTAGTGGAATCACCCTAAGTGGGCTACTCTCCACCTAAGTGCAGTACAATGCTCCAAAATAAACACACATCCAAGCAAATGCATGATCTTACTTGAATGTCTAACTGATCATCTCGTACCCAAGTCCTGCAAACTCACCTTTTCGCCTAAGCCTCATATGAGAATTATTATGTTTATTTGTTTGTGGAACTCCGATGTGTATATATCAATTGGGCCGTCTCCGACGATTGATATTATTTATGGACTACCCTCCGATCATTTTAGTTTTTAGACAACCCTCAGAAACCATTCGCTTCTGAGCTGTGCGTGCGACCGCTCATATCATCACCAGGGTGCTCGGTGTATATGGAATGCGTGATGTCAGATTCCATTCTGATCTATCACATGTAAATATATAAACATGCATATATTCACATAAGATTCAATCACACAATCATGTTATGTAATTACGCATTTCATCACATAAAATTAGCTCACATGGGCTCATGATCAAACAAGACAGTGACTTGAATCGTAGACCAAACACATTTTCACACAAAAATATATTTTGTGAACACTATTCTCAAGAATAGTGAAACCCTCGGTTACTATTCCCGAAAAATCACCAATCATAGGTTCACTTTGTGAACTCGGGTTTCCGACCATTTCGGTCTCATTTCAATCAATACATGATTTATTTCACAAAATTACACAATTAATCAGCAGCGACCCGTGCCTAGTGATGGGCGGCACGTGGATTCAAAATTTCCAATAATTCGGTCCCGAGTTTTGGGATAAATCAAGCAAACGTTCAAGGCCTCCAAACCAACGAAACATTTAAAAACACTTAAATAAAGTGTAAAACCCAAGTAAAGGATAAGCCCCTACCTCACGGAGTTTATCAAAACTCCTGGCTTGGAGCCACGCGTGGCGCAATCGTGAAACAACTTTGCTTTAACATCAGACGAATTAAACGATCGGATTCTGGGAAATTTAGAGAGAAATCTCTCTCTCTAAAGGAAAATCGCCATTTAACATGCTTTGGAAAGAGTTCTCCCCGTTTCACGTTTTTGCCTTCTAATTTCAAATGGAGGAGATATTAAGTTTCTTTTGTTTTATTCTCATTTAATCAAATCCCAAAAATGACCATTATGTCATTCTTTTTCCAGTTTGACATTCGCGTATCACCGGTAATCAGTTTTAAATCGTTTCTCTACTCATGCCACTTATAACACATGAGTCACGTATTTATATCATGACTTCCGTCGCGTAAAATCGTTTTACGGCACCCGAACCGCGATACCTCGAAAAACATGCCAACTCCGACTATCTCGGAATTCTACGAAATTCGATGTGCTAGCTAGATTTCGTGAGACGATTCCAATGGTGAAATTCGTTTTGTAATCCGAGATCTAGAGAATAAATTCCGGATTTTTAACCGAAATAACAATTTTGTAACCGAAAATTACGATTTTGCCTTTTTTCCAGAAATTGGAATTTCTCGGGTCTTACAGAACAAATTTCCTTGAAATAAGTATATTCAAATTTGGACCCAGAAAATTCGTCAAAGTGAAACCGATTTTAGGCAGTTTGTCTGATATTAGTGTTTTATTTAATTTGAGGTATTATGCCATAAGTTGAGTTTCTTTCATTCAAATTAAGTGATTCAAATTTTTGGGTAAACTAGACTTCTAGGAGAACAAATCTCCTTGAAATAAGTGTATTCAAATTTAGACCCCATTGGACCCAAAAAATTCATTAAAGTGAAGCGTTGTTTGTAGGAAATATTTCAGTGTAAAGTATTTGAAGTAAATAAATGAAAGTAGGGTTGATATATGAAATATGAACACATGAACAGTAATACAAACATGTAAATGAGTAATTATGATATCTCGGCTTTCAGATAAAACCTAATAAGCCTGATTTCTTGCATATATTCCAAAGTGGATGGACAAGTAGGCATTGCCTATGAGGGATTACAAGTAATAAGTTAGCCCCGTTTGGGTCATTAAAGTGGCCCTGTTTGAGTCATTATAGTGGCCCCGTTTGGGTCACATAATACAGGCATAGGTCATTGTCTTGTACAATAATGGTACCTTCGGGTATATACTGCCTCGTTTGGGTCATATAGTACAAGCATAGGTCACTGTTTTGTACAGTGATGATACCTTCGGGTATATACAGTTATCTCTCATATCCACGTCTTTGGAATTACAGGCATAAAAGAAAAAATGATACAAGATGATATAAGATAATATAAAACATGACACATGAAAAAGGCGTGAAATATGCAAATGATACGAAAGATGCATATGGTATGTAAAAGAAGTATATGTTTATAAGCTATTGTATATGTATCACGAGAAATTGGGATCAACGCAAGTGGTCATATATGTTATATGTTTCCATAGCTATAAGCTTAGCATGGGTGTTTCATCCGTGTGGAATCTTGAAGAGGGACATTCACGGCATTCCGCATCCGTCGAGACTGACATAGCAATAGAAGCCACCACAAGTAGGTTTGGATTTTTTTTTTTTTTGTATATTTAAATGTGAGTTTTGTAATATAGTGAAATTGTATAAGAACAAGTAAATGAGACTCGGATATATGTCTGAGCCATTATGAACACCACTCGTTGGTTGTTTTACATGTATATGTTATAAGTTTTATTTCTTTATGAAAATATATATAAATTGGGCCCACCAATGACAGAAAAATAGGTTAAAGAGTCTTAGTCTCGTGTCGCGTCCCCACTCTTCGCCTAGGCGGGGGTAGGGGCGTGACAATTAAGTGGTATCAGAGCCTAGGTTTAGGCAACTCTGGCATAGAGTATAAGATAGAAAAGCATAATGTCTAACCAATGTTGGCCCTAATGTGGATGTCCTTGTGTCTTGTGTTTTCTATAGATGGATCATCCTTCGAATCCAGTTGAAGAAGCAGCAGAGAGTGTTAACTCTAGAGATCAGGGGTTATCATCTTCTGGCCCTCTAAAAGCAATGCCCTCACCAAGCCAAATGAAGCCTTACTGAGGATATCTCAGGACATGGCTCGGGTATTGGAAAGATTGATAGCTCCGAAAGCCCCAATAGACATGGTAAGAAGACATGGGGCTGAGGAATTCCATGGGAAAAACATGGAAGAGTAAGATAACTACAAAGAATATTGGTGGAAGTTAGATGCCCTCCCGATCAGAGAGTATCATGTGCAGTCTCACTATTGCAGAGTGAGGCATATGATTGGTGGAAGCTAGTGTTGAGGAGTCCAAGGATTCCAAATCCTATGCCATAGGAATTCTTTGCTCAAGAGTTCGGGGCTAAATATGTTTCGTATGTGCTAGGGAAACTAAGTGGAAAGCAGTTCTAAATTTGAAGTAAGGGAACTTGTCGGTGGTAGATATGGTAAAGGAATTTAGCCATCTCTCGAGTGAGGCATGCATAGGGTCGGTTCTCAGGAGCATTTTGGTGTAGACAGTTCAAAGATGGACCACATGAATCCATAAAAAGATACCTGCACCTGTCATAATATTTCAGTAAGTAAATTTCTATCAGTTGGTGCAGGCGGTAATTAAAGTAGAGAGATCTGAAGCAAGTAGTAAAGAAAGGCTTCAAAGAAGAAGTTTTCTAGAGGAGCTTTACTTCCTCCTTGGGTAAGAGCTAGAGTCCTAAGGCGGGTAGATTACAGGGTTACGCTACAAGAGGGTAGAAGGCAGGGAAATGGAGTGGTACCTGGTGGTAGAGGTGCTTCAATGGACAAAGGAGAGTCACAGAGTGCCCTTATTGCCATAGACGACATTTGGGCTTGTGTAGATTACCGATAGGAGGATGTTCCAAATGTGGAAGCATTGAACACTTGATAGCGAATTATCCTCGAGAGTCAGGGGATAATAAGAGTATGCAAGGTAGTGGTAGAGAGTCACATTTGCACCACAGCCGACTCGGGATCGAAATAGGGGTCGAGTGGCGGTCGACATAGGGGACGTGGAAGTGCAGTGTCGAGGCGGTGGATGCGTCCTATGCCCTCTGACGACATGAGCTTATGCTATGAAGGCTCGTGAGGATCAGGACGCTCCTTAAGTGATTGCTGTTATTTTCTCTCTTTATGATATTGAGATGCATGCTTTGATAGACCTTGGCTCTACTCATTTGTATATCTGTACCAAACATGTGTTTGATAGAATGCCATCAGTAGAGCAATTACCATATGATATGCTTGTTACTTGTCCTTGGGGCATAGTGTCAGAGTCAACCGAGTGTATAAGAATTGTCACCTAATGACTCATGATAGAGAGTTTTCTGCTGATCTACTTGCTTTGTTGTTTCATGAGTTTGATTTAATTTTGGGAATGGATTGGTTATCCAAACACTGGGCTTTAGTTGATTGTGATAAGAAAACAGTAAGGCTTAAATGCTCTGACCTATCAAAGGTAACGGTACATGGTGTCCAATCTAGAGATGTGTCAAATGTAATTTCAGCCATGCAAGCCCGACGATTGCTGAGGAAAGGTTGTGAAACCTTTTTGGCTTTAGTGCTTGACTCTAAAAGAGGTCAAGTAGATGTGGAAAAGATTCCAATAGTAAGATTTCTGATGTGTTTCAGGAATTACGGGAATACCACACGAAGAGAAGTAGATACGTCTATTGAAAGAGTTGTACATGGGCGACTCAATTTCTAAGGCACCCAACGTAAACCAACTGAACTAAAAGAGTTGAAGACTCAACTGTAGGAGCTATTGGATAAGGGTTTCATCCGACCTAGTGTTTCACCTTGGGGTGTGCCGATTTTATTTGTCAAAAAGAAAGATGACACTCTCCAGATGTGCATTGATTATCGGCAAATAAACAAAGTGACAGTGAAGAATAAATATCAATTTATGAGAATAGAAGATCTTTTTTATCAGTTGAAAGGAGCAAGTGTCTTTTCAAAGATAAACTTGCGATCGGGATATTATCAACTTCGGGTGAAAGATGTTGATGTAGAACCCCGAAAATTTTAAAATTTTCTAAAAGTATAAAATTAAATAATAAATTGCTAAAATGGCTCAGGGAAGCTTAGAAAATTCCCTAAAGCTCGGATGATGAAACGGTGCAGCCATTGAGTCCGTCCTCACGAAAAAGTAACTGAAAAGTTTATTTGAATTCACAGGTAGTGGGAATTCTTTGTAGATTTTGAGTTAGGTATCCCCAGTAACCAGGGAGCAGATTTTAAAAATCTTGAGAGTTAGGAAATGACTTGAGTTAAGTTCATTTAAAATAAATTGAACTGAGACGAAAATAAATTGTTTCGCGACATAAACGAACCCGGACGAGTCGTGGACGCATGGCGCAAAGTGGGCCCCACATCCAACTTATGCTTAAAGAGACAAAAAAAAAAAAAAGGGAAGAAAGCCCATTTTTTGAGGGAAAAATGGCAGTGAGGGGAGAAGTGAGATAAAGGGAGAAAATCTCCACCTTCTCTCTACGATTTACGGCGATCGGGTGGTCGGAATCCATTGAGCCAAGATTTAATGTTCATCACTCGGCGAGCATGCGTGGTGCAGGCAACACACAGTTTCACCGAATATTTCGGGTTTGGAGAAGAAAATCTAGTGAGAGAAGCTCTACCTTCTCTTTAAGATTTACGGTGATTGGCGGCTCGGTTTTCGTCTGGCCAAGACTTAAAGTCGGAGTACTCGTCGAAGAATACGCATGGACACCGAAATCAAGAATTTTCGTCGAAGATTCGAGCGGAAGTTCGGGGAGGCCGTGGGTCTCGGGTCTTCGGGACTCCAAAAGTTTAGATCTTCACTCCAGAGGTGAGAACCTTCCTACTCGGGTTTATATTTCATCTAAATGCTGTTTTGGTCTTGGTTGAGCCCAGCAGGAACATTTGGTTGTGTTCTCGGACACAAGCGAATTTTTTTCTAGTTTGGAGCTATGATGTCCGGTTTTTGGGTAGCTTTAAAGCTGATTTTAGATTTGAGTTCGGGACGAGTTTTGTTCCATGTTTATACCTAGTTGTGGACTCAATTGGGACGGGTTTGTTTCGGTGAAAGAGGGTTGTTTAAAGGGATGATTTTGGGTAGGAAAAGTAGCATTACCTTTGGAGCTTTAAGGAGTCGGGAAAGCAATTTCGTGGGTTTCTGGCTAACACTTGATCATTGTTCATACGAGGCCTCCAACTTCGGACAACCATAACTTTCACGTCCGAGCTCCGTTTTTGGTGTTCTTGGACTCTATGGAAAGTCCTTTGAGTCTAGAATCCATCAATATATATATTAATAAAATTTGAACTCATATTCGGTCCAAAATTTATGAAAAACAGTAGGCCCCTGCTGGTGTGCGTCAGTTACTGTTCATATGAGGCCTCTAACTTTGGACGGCCATAACTTTCTCGTCCGAGCTCCGTTTGGGGTGTTCTTGGACTCTATGGAAAGATCTTGGAGTCTAGAATCTGACCATATGATTTTTCAATGGCAATTGGTG
Source organism: Tetrastigma voinierianum (assembly GCA_016808115.1). Taxonomy (NCBI): domain Eukaryota; kingdom Viridiplantae; phylum Streptophyta; class Magnoliopsida; order Vitales; family Vitaceae; genus Tetrastigma; species Tetrastigma voinierianum. The sequence continues at coordinate 60,555 of JAEQBH010005504.1, read as the reverse complement.
CTCACATCCTTGTTGAAAAATTGATTGTTACAACAAGTGTGCTAATTGTTGGTTGTGTGGATGTGAGGGTTGTGTCTTTGAAGTGGCCATTACATGGCGGGTTATGTGGAAAGCTATCTTAGATGCATGATATGCCATGAATTAGCCTAGGAAATGAGATGTGTCATTACTTGCCTAGGTACTGACTTGAAGAAATGTTAGCATGTGTTTGTGTGATTGATTGAAATGACATTTCTTTGTTAAGAGGTGTCATGCTTGGATATCAATATGTGTGCTCTAACATATTGGGTTTGTGATGTGTTTTCATGTGGACATGGCTATTGCATGGCATGTTGTAGGCTATTTTATTGGGCATTATGTGCCATGATGTAGCCTAAGGATTTGATTATGACATTACTTGTCTAAGTAGTAGTAGGAATGATGTTGATGCATGCTTGTTTGATGTGTTGACATGAATGTGACAAATGTTAGTATGACTGCATGTATATTAACGTTTAATGAAGGTATGGACTTTTGTGTGCATTAGACACAAGTGTCCAGGGTACACAGTGGAGTGTACGGTATAGGATGTCCATGTAGAGGTCTTTATACATTGGGCATGACTTAGAGTGCAATGGCACAATTGCATTGCATTGGTGCACGGGGACATCGCATGGTGTGGGTGTGAGTGCATAGTCGCTGTCATTCACCATCCTTGGTGAATGGGTTGTGGACTCGTACTTTGAACGAAGTCCAATGAAGATCCACGGTTTGCATGGTGTTGCACGGGTTAAGGAAATGGAAATGGCTCATTGCATTTCATATGCATTGGGGCGCCTAGAGCGATGGGAGTGAGTGCATGAAAATTGGTTTTGAGAGAATTGTTTGAGGAGGGTTTGATAGCAATGTGTCGTCGGATATGCTGATGATATACATCGGAGGGTTGTCCATAAATGTCAATCGTCGGAGTATGCCCGATTGATATATCGGGCCCGGTTGTCCATAAAATAGATTATCAGTGTCCACTATTTATATCGGAGGGTTGTCCACGGGGTAAACAAAATACCTTTGTTGAAAATGGTTTTTCATTCATGGCAAATGCATGTTTGAAGTCGGTGGGGACTTGATACATGGGGCATGATGAGTCGCGTCTCATTCATGACCGTGGGATATCGTGCTAGGTGCATGTCCTAGGTTGGTGTGTGCTTGGTTGTTGACATTCGTGTGCATTTAGGTGGGAATAGCCCTTGTAGGACTTATCTCTGCGGGCGTTAGCTCGCCTGTCAAATGGGTCCCATCAGAGTACGAGGACATGCGGGCGAGGCGGGTGCTCTTGAGGCCAACATTATGACGGGCGGATTGTGGCCTTGATCCATGTTTGTATATTATATTAGAACATGTTAGTTTTAATATAATGTTTTGTATTAAGAGTGATGTAATAACTCTTGGTGGCTTTGGTGATATAGATTGTATTTATATGGATAAATGGGCCCTACATGGCCATTTTTATTCGTATGTGGACTTGATGTGGTCGTTGTATAATATTGGGACAGGTTGCCATGAAATTGCACATGTTGTATTTTGGGTAGAGTTCCCCGTACAAAGGGGCTACGCGATTTTAATTAAATCTGAGTCTGGAAAAGGGGACTCAATGGTGTGGTGTCAGGTTACCCGACATCCACGAATCTTCCGTGGATTGACGGGTTGTCAACGGGACCCTCGGGATCTAGGCGTCACAGCTTGGTATCAGAGCATAGGTATACGACTACCTAGGGCTTGAGGGACATGGGCTTAGGCCATGGCTATTGTGGTGAAATTGATACCAGGCGTCATAGCGAATTGTTGACGCTTAGGTTCATGATTACCTAGTGCTTGGTGTATTTGATCTGGCGTCTGGCAGTGGTATCAAGGTGTGGGGTATGTGATTACCTAGGACTAGATGGGCATTGGGTTTGGACCATTGCATGCATTGTGTGTTTTCATGTATGTGTTTGGTGTGTTATATGATGTGTGTTTCATGTTGTGTGGATTATATACATGGTAGGATGTACATAGGAAAATATATGAACGCTAGGGTTAGAGAACATAATCTTAGGGGTTCGGAAAATGAATGAACGGAGTAGTTCATGATGTGATGTCTATTAGTGGTTGGATTATGCACTACTAGGTAGACTAGCAAAAGGAATCTTAATTTGCTGCCCCGGCCCACATATGTAGATGTAGGATTTGGAAAAGCGTAAAGGAGTGTAAAGTTCTCCCCAGGGCCCAGGGTGAGGGTTGGTTAGACAGGTTGGGATGGTGAGGTAGAGATCTCACGGATTCTCCTCACTGTGGACCTAAGGGTCACGGAGGTGTCGGGATTAGATGATATCCTCGAGATGGACTGGATGACGGTACACCGGGTCGTTATTGGTCGTGATTATAGGAGAGTCACCGCCTACGCACAGGACAGTGTTTATGTGATGTTTCAGGGGGATAAGCATGATGCTTTACCCGGACCATGCCCCCTTAACTCGTACGAGAAGATTGATGGGTTGGTTGTGAGCCTTGCAGGGAGGACAAGGCGAGACCGAGGGCTTGGAGTGCACACCTCGGGTAAGTTGAGAGGAGTAAGGGGATGTTTTTAAATTATGATCTATTGGGATTACCTCCAAAGAAGGAAGTAGACTTCATGAGTAAGTCACACCCTGGTGCGTCACCCATTCTATAACCATAGGATAGCCTTCAGTTGAGTTGAAGAAACTTCGAGTCGAGATACAAGAATTGCTTAGAGACAAGGGTTATATTAGGCCGGGTACTTCGCGTAGGCGCTCAGGTCATTTGTGAAGAGAAGAGACAAAACTCTTCGTTTTGTATAAACACTATCGTGAGTTGAACAAAGTCACGATCACGAATGTATTCCTTGCCAAGGATTAGTTCATCACGATGGTATAAAGGGACGGGAGTATTCTAAGATAGATCTCGCGCGGTTATCCTCACGATGAGAGTTGGGGGAGCGAACACCCCAACACGGCGTTAGAGACGCGGTATGGACGCCGACTTCATAGTGTGCCCTTAGTTTGCGAATGCGCGGTGACATTCAAGGATCTCAGGTATAGGGTTTGCCAACCCTATCTAGATCAGTTGTAGTAGTCTTTGTGGAAAGATATTTTGATCTACTCTGAAATAGAGGAGGATCAGGAAAATCGTTGATAGTTGTTCTTTAGACCTTGTGAGAATATCAGTTGAATGTCAAATTCAGCAAAGGAGAGTCGGCTAACTAAGGTGAGATTTAAGACATGTAGTATCGGCTTCAGGAATAGACGTGAGCATAGTGAAAAAAAAAAGTAGCTGCACATATGAAAAGGTGACCGGGAAGTCAGTATGAGTGGGAGTGACTAGTGTGAGGGCATTCAGGAATTTAAAAGGGGCTTACGCCGGCTTCAATTACGAGAGTCCCGAAGGGACAGAATTTACCTGTGTGTTGTGATGCCTCGAATGTGGTTGGGATGTGTTTGATGCCGGTCCGGGAGGGTGCTGACTTTGGTTCTCAACAGTTGAAGAATCATGAGCGGAATTACCCCATACATGACATGGAGTTGGTGACCATAGCCTATGCCCTAAGGAGTTGGCGCCACTAATTATATGGAGAACAGTTTAAGGCATTTCCAGACCTCAAGAGTTTGAAGTGTATTTTTTTAATTTTATTTACAGAAGGGACCTCAAATTGAGGCAGAGGTGGTGGCTGATGCATTCAATCAGAAATCATCGAGAGCATAGGATAGTGTAGTTTCCAGAGGTGGCAGATGCTGAGTTAGTAGGAACATGTCAAAATGGACCTCATGACTCACTTGCCACAGATGTCATAAGAACATGAAGCGGTGTGGGTAATAGTAGACCGGCTCACTAAGTCGGCACACTTATCGGTTGTGCAGATAACCTTACGCCTTTGTAGGGATTCTCACGGTCATATATGTATATATATATATATATATATATATATATATATATATATATATATATATATATATATATATATATATATATATATATATATATATATATATATATGCGAGGGATTGTCCGGATACATGGAGAGTCAGTCTCTGTTGTATCGGACCGGGATTCCAGGTTCATGGCTCACTATTGGAGGAACTTCTAGAGAGCCATGGGAACGCTGTGAGGATGAACACCATGTTTAATCTACATACAGACGACCAGTCTGAAAGGGCCATACAAGTGTTAGAGGACATGCTCTGACATTAGTCACCCAATTACGAGATAGTGGTAAGAAATTAGCCTTGAGTGGGGTTACTTTGCAACAACCGGTTGTTAGGTGAACATATGGGAGCTTTGTATATGATGCCTTGTGTAGGAGATCATGTAGATTCCTTTGTTTGTGAGACGGAGGTGGGAGAGATACCACTTTAGTCAGGAATTAGTTAAGCCTCGGAGATAGTGGACCCAGATAGGAGGCGTCTTCTCGTGACTTAAAGCCGGTAGAAGAGGTTCAGGCAGTGATCACATCTTCTTAAAGGTGATACCTAAGAGGAGTGGTCGGGTTCGACCGAGCAAGGAGCGTAGCAGTGCTCAGGCCTTCGAGATACTCAAGAGGGTGGATGCAGTCGCGTCTTGGTTGGTTTTTCTTTGCCCGGGTTATCAAGTGTCCAAGAAGTATTCCATGTTTCCATGCTCCGGAGGTACACCCCACATCCGACTCAAGTGTTGGATTAGGGTGAGCTTATCGTTGATGCAGAAAGGGACCTTTGAGGAGGGACTTGTTCATGTTTGAGATAGTCGAGATTAGGTTTTGCGACGCAAAACTATGAGGCTAGGGAATGTGTTGTAGCAACACCGAGTAGTGGAAGTAGGAAGCTTTGGGGATCTGGGACTTCCGTGCGATGTAGTAATCCCTTGTTGTTGCGGGATGGAGGTATGGTTCGTAGTCATTTGGTATTAAGATGACTATCGCATATGCATTGTTATCTAAGGTGCATGTGTGTGTGAATTTTGGGACGAAATTCTTTTAAGGGGGGAAGAATGTAGAACCCCGAAAATTTTAAAATTTTCTAAAAGTATAAAATTAAATAATAAATTGCAAAAATGGCCCAGGGAAGCCTAGAAAATTCCCTAGAGCTCGGATGATGAAACGGACTGCGCCGTTGAGTCCTTCTCACGAAAACAAGTAACTCAGAAAAGTTTCGTTGAATTTCTAAGTAGTGGGAATTCTTTATGAATTTTTGAAGTTAGGTATCTAGTAACCCCAGGAACGAGATTTTCTTAAAAATCTTGAGAGTTAGGAAATAACTTGAGTTAAGTTCATTTAAAATAAATTGAATTGAGATGAAAATAAATTGTTTCAGGATAGAAACGAACCCAGACGGGTCGTGGATGTGTTATGCTTAAAGAGACAAAAAAAAAAAAAAAAAAGGGAAGCTCATTTTGAGGAAAAATGGCAATGGGGAGAAGTGAGATAGAGAAAGATACACTTCTCTCTCGATCTGAGGAGATCGGGTGGTGGAATCCGTCGGGCTAAGATTTAAAGTTTATCTACTCTGACCCGAGGGCTCTGGCGTGAATCTGAGCAACCGCAGCTGAGTTTCATCGAGATTTCGGGTTTGGAGAAGAAATCTAGTGAGAGGAAATTTATCGCTATCTCTAAGATTAACGGCGTCGGCCAGTTCGGTTTAAGTCCGGGCTAAGGCTTAAAGTGGGAATTGCTGCGTGAAGCGGCCCAGCGTGAACCGAAATCAGAATTTTAAATCGAGAAGATTGGGCGGAAGTTTGGGAGGCCGTGGGTCTCGAGGTCTTCGGGACTCAAAGTTTAATTCTTCCTCCAAGGGTGGGAACCTTCTACTAGTTTATATTTCATCTATAAATGCTGTTTTGGTCTTGAGTTTAGGCCTAGAGGCACGTTTTAGTTGTGTTCTCGGACACAAAAGCGAGATTTTTTACGGTTTTTGGGTTGAGTCATCGTTTTTTTTGGGTATCTTTAAAGTTGATTTTAGGCTGAGTTCAGGATGAGTTTTGTGCCATGTTTATGGCTGAATTGTGGACTCAATTGGGACGGCTTTATTACCGGGTGAAAGGGTTGTTTATGAGATGAGTTTGGGTAGGAAAAATAGCATGCACAGGAGCTTTAAAGGAGCCCCGAGAAAGCAATTTCGTGGGTTTCAAGCTGCTACCCAGTCCGAGCTCTGTCCGAGCTTCGTTTGGGTGTTCTTGGACTCTATGGAAAGCCCATTGGGTCTAAAATCCATCCATATATGTCTTGATAAAATTTGAATATAATGTGATTAAAATTTCACAGCAGTGACCTGGCAGTGCGCGTCGATTCTTATTCATACGAGGCCTCCAACTTTGGACGACCATAACTTTCTCGTCCGAGCTCCGTTTGGGGTGTTCTTGGACTCTATGGAAAGATCTTGGAGTCTAACATTTGACCATATGATTTTAAATGGAAATTGGTACTCATATCCTTGTTGAAAAAATTGATTGTTAAAACAAGTGTGCTTATTGTTGGTTGTGTGGATGTGAGGTTATTGTTGAAATTCATTTGTTGCGTGAGGTTGTAGGCTATCTTAGATGCATGATATGCCATGAATTTTCCTAGGAAATGAGATGTGTCATTACTTGCCTAGGTAGTGATTGATGAAATGTTAGCATGTGTTTGTGTGATTGATTGAAATGACATTTCTTGGTTAAGAGGTGTCATGCTTGGATGTCAATATGTGTGCTCTAACATATTGGGTTTGTGATGTGTTTTCGTGTGGACATGGCTGTTGCATGACATGTTGTAAGAGAAGCTAGTTTATTGGGGCATTATCGCCATGATGTAACCTAGGGATTTGATTATGACATTACTTGTCTAGTAGTAATTAAGATGATGTTGATGTGCTTGTTTTGATGTGTTGACATGAATGTGATAAATGTTGGTATGGCTGCATGTATATTAGCATTTAATGAATGTATGGACTTTGTGCATTAGACACGGTGTCAAGGGATTTGCGATTGGAGTGGTATAGGATATTATGTAGAGGTCTTTAGCCGGCTGGGCACGACTTAGGGGAGTGCAGCCGGCTGTTACGTGCCCAGCGGTGCGGGGACATGCATGGTGTGGGTTTGAGTGCATAGTCGTTGTGTTCACCATCCTTGGTGAATGGGTTGGCGGACCATTACTTTGGACGTCGATGGAATCCCGGTTTGCATGGTGTTGGGTTAAGAAATGGAAATAGCTCATTGCATTTCATATGCATTAGGGCACCTAGAGCGATAGAAGTGAGTGCTGAATTGGTTTTTCTTGTTGTTTCGGAGGGTTGACGACAATATCAATCGCAGTTGGTGTACCCCAGTGCTATACATGGAGGAACGACCGTAAATGTCGATAGTCGGAGTATGCCCAGTTGATATACATCGGAGGGTTATCCATATAATCTAATTGTCGGAGTATACCAGTTGATATACATCGGAGGGTTGTCCACAAAATAGTGCTCCAGTGTGTCCACTTTATTTATATCGGAGGGTTGTCACGGGTAAACACAAAATACCTTTATTTGAAAATGGTTTTTCATTCAACGGAAAAATGCATGTTTGAGAGTCGGTGGGGACTTGATGCATAGGGCATGATGAGTCACGTCTCATTCATGGTAGGATTGTTCACAGGATTGCATGTCCTAGGTTGGTGTGTGCTTGGTTGTTGACCATTCGTGTGCATTTAGGTGGGAATACTTGTGGGACTTATCTCTAACTGATGCGTTAGCTCACCACAATCGTGGGACCCCCTTTCAAGTACGAGGACGTAATGTGACGGGACGGTGCTCATAGGGGTAACATTATGAAGCGGGCGGATTGTGGCCTTGATCCATGTTTGTATATTATGTTAAGAGAACATGTTAGTTTTAATATAATGTTTTATTAAAGTGATCTGTAACTCTTGGTGGCTTCGGTGATATAGATTGTATTTATATGGATAAATGGGCCCTACGTGGCCATTTTTATTCGTATGTGGACTTGATGTGGTCGTTATATAATATTGGGACAGGTTGCCATGAAATTGCATAGGTTGTATTTTGGGTAGAGTTCCCTGTACAAAGGAGACTCTTCTCGATTTTCGTTAAATCTTGGGTCCTGGGAAAAGGGGGACTCAATGGTGTGGTGTCGGGTGCAGGCACACGAGCTCCACGCGAATGTACGTGGGTTGACGAGGTTGTCCAGCGGGACCCTCGAGATCGGGCGTCACGATTGATGTTCCAAAACAACCTTTAGAATCTTATATGGTCATTATAGTTTTAGTAATACCATTTGGGTTGACTAATACTGTTTGCATTCATGGACTTATTGAATAATAGGTATTCCAATACTATATGGACCAATTTGTGGTGGTATTCATTGTGACATCCTAGTGTATTACAAAGATGCATGGAATATGAACAACATTTGAGAGGATAGTGTTAGTTACGAGAGAACGATTGTTTGCAAAGTTGAACAAATGTGATTTTTGGCTTAAGGAAGTGCCATTCTTAGGCCATATTATATATGCAGAGGGTATTAGAGTTGACCCTACAAAGATTGAAGAAATTGTGAGATGGAAACCACCTTGAAATGTAACTGAGGTGGGGAGTTTCTTGGGTTTAGCAAGATACTATCGACGGTTTGTAAAGGGATTGTCCGTCATAGCATCTTCGCTTACAAAGTTACTCTGGAAAGGGGTAAAGTTCGAGTAGGATGACAAGTGTCAGTCAAGTTTTGAACAGTTAAAGAAAATACTGGTTGAAGCATCGGAGTTGACTCAGCCTACTTTGGGTAGAGAATATGCCATGTATAGTGATGCGTCAAAATTTGGTTTGGGATGTGGATTGATGCAAGATGGAAAAGTGGTGGCATATGCCTCCCGGGCCGAGTTGAGGAAACCATGGTAGAATTATCCCACATGATTTAGAGTTGAGCGGCGGTAGTGTTAAGCTTTGAAAATATGTAACCCACTATTTATATGGTGAAAAATGTAGAATCTTTACCGATCACTAGAGTCTTAAGTACTGTTAACTTTCGAAGGTGAACTTGAGGCGGCGTCGGTGGCTAGAGTTGTTTAGGACTATGATTATAATTGATTACCACCCGGAAAAGCTAATGTGGTGGTGATGTAAGTAGAAAAATGAGTTCCACTTTGTCCACTGAATCATTGTGATTGGATTTGAATCCTGATGGAGCCTTGTTGAAACTCAGCGAGAGTTATTCTTGATTTGAAAGTATTAAAGAGATGCTTAGAAGAATGATGTCAAGCTACAAGAAGTAGTACAGTTAGTGAAATGGAAGCAGTGACTATTTTATAGATGAAAATGGAGGTTTGTTTTACAAGAGTAGATTATGTGTACCGAATGACATGGAGTTGATGTATGAAAGCCACAATACTGTATTTACCATTCATCTTGGAGGTAATAAGATTTACAAGATTTGAAACAGTACTATTGGTGGCGAGGGATGAAAAAGGATGTGATAGAGTATGTGTCTAAATGTCTGATTTGTTAGTAAGTAAAGGTTGAACATCAAGTACCGTCCAATTTGTTAAATCCTCTTCCAGCTCCCCAATGAAAGTGGGACAACATTACTATGAACTTTGTATCTGGTTTTCCCCTCACCCAAAAGAAACATGATTATGTTTGGGTAATTGTGGACAGACTGACAAAGTTTGCTCACTTCTTACCAGTCCGACTTGACTATTCCATGGATCGGTTAGCGGAATTGTATGTGAATGAAATTGTCAGGTTACATGGTATTCCGATATCTATAGTGTTTGACCACAATCCGCAGTTTACGTTAAGGTTTTGGAAGGAATTATAGTCAACCTTGGGTACTAGGCTGAATTTTAGTCGACACATCCGCAACGGATGGACAATGAGAGAGAGTGAGAATTCAAGTGTTAGAAGACTGTGCTTGGGGGTTATACTTTAGATTTTTCAGAAGTTGGATAGTATATTCCTCTTATGGAATTTGCTTATAACTCAGTCCAGTATTTGTATAGCCCCCTATGAAGCTTCGTATGGCAGGAGATGTAGAACTCCTGTATGTTGGAGCCAATTAAGCGAACATAGATTGCATTGGTCACATTATAATTTGAAGAAACTATAGAGAAAGTTCATATTTATTCTTAAAAGGTTAAAGGATTACTAGTGATTGACAAAATCATATGATTTGAAGAGGAAGATGTGAATGAAGTCGGAGATAAAGTATTTTGAAAGTATCAAGTGGAGGAAGATTCTACGGTTTGGCAAGAAAGGAAAGCTGAGTCCAAGATTCATTGGGCCTTATGAAATCCTAGAAATAATTGGCCCTGTTGCTTATCGATTGGCACTCCCTCTGGAGTTGGCCAACTTACATGATGTTTTTCACGTGTCCATGTTGAGGAAATATAGATCAGATGAATCGCATATCCTTCCTGTGCAAGAGGTGCAAGTGCAATAGGATTTCTCCCATGATGAAGAGCCAAAAAATATATTGGCTTAGGAAGTGAAGCCGATTCTTGAATAAGCAAGTATCGTTAGTGAAAGTACTCTGGCAACACCATGGTAGGGAGGAAGCTATGTGGGAGCCAGAAGCAACTATCAGGGCACAATACTCACAACTATTTAGTTCGGGTAATAATTTCAAGGACGAAATTCTTTTAAGGGGGGGAAAATTGTAATACCCTGAAATATATCCTAATCGTTTTATAACAAGTTTAGGGTATAATATATGTTAAATTTGAAAATTTATGGAATTTATACTATTTAGTGTGAAAATGATAACAACTCGGAAATTAAATTCAAGAATCAAGGGTAAAAGGGTAAATTGTAAAATAAGGACCCAAAGGGCATAAGACAAGAAGTTTATATGCCAAAATAGAATAATGAGATAATTTGAAGTGTAAATGAAGAGAGATGAAGGGCTTTTGAGCAAAAATGGGAAAACTAACTAAAAATGCAAGGCTAAACAAGACCTTAGACCAAAATTAGGGATAAGACCAAAATGGTCTATTGAATGAGTATTTGCTCATGTGGAGAAAAGAGAGAGAGTGAGAAAGAGACACAGTTGTTGAAGGGAGCGGCCATCTTTGGGTTTTATTTGTTCAAGCAAAGAGAAGGAAGGAAGGAGAGGAGGAAAACAAGTTTGAAGAAAATATTAAGGTTAGGAACTCATACTAACTTCTTTGAGCATTTCGTTTGGGTTCCATCAAACCCTAACTTGTATAAGTGTGATTTTAATTGTTTTAGTTCAGTTTGTGGTTGTTTTGAAGTTGTTTGAGTATTTGTGGTCCTCAATTGAGGAATGTTTGTATAAAGGAAATGTTGGGGTTTTAGGGGAGATGCTATCAAAAATTTTCCAAAACCCACATTTTTTTCTTGGCCATCACTCATACAAATTGAGTGATTCAAATTTCTGGATAAACTAGACTTCTAGAAGAAAAAATCTCGTTGAAATAAGTGTATTCAAATTTGGACCTCATTTGACCCAGAAAATTCGTCAAAGTGAAACCTTATTTTCGGGCAGTTTCTGATACAATTTTGGTGCTTTGGTATAGTTTTGGGTATTTAGGCCATAAGTTGAGTTCCACTCATCCAAATTAAGTGATTCAAATTTCTAGGGAAACTAGACTTCTAGGGGAACAAATCTCCTTGCAATAAGTGTATTCAAATTTAGACCCCATTGGACCCAAAAAATTCATCAAAATGAAACCCTGTTTTCGAGTAGTTTCTTATACAGTTTTGGTATTTTGGTACAACTTTGGGTATTTAGACTATAAGTTGAGTTTCACTCATCCAAATAGAGTGATTCAGATTTTTGAGTAAACTAGACTTCTATGAGAACAAATCTCCTTGAAATAAGTGTATTCAAATTTAGACCCCATTGGACCCAAAAAATTCATTAAAGTGAAGCGTTGTTTATAGGAAATATTTCGGTGTAAAGTATTTGAAGTAAATAAATAAAAGAAGGGTTGGTATATGAAATATGAACACATGAACTGTAATACAAACATGTAAATAACTAGTATGATATCTCTAACTCAGATGAAAACCTAATAAGCCTGATTTCCTGCATATATTCCAAAGAGGATGAACAAGTAGGCATTGCCTATGAGGGATTACAAGTTATAAGTTGGCCCCGTTTGGGTCATTAAAGCGGCCCCGATTGGGTCATTATAGCGGCCCCGTTTGGGTCACATAATACAGGCATAGGTCAGCATCTCGTACGGTGTTGTTTTCTTCCAGTATATCTGACTCAGGTTGGGTCATATAGTACAGGCATAAGTTATTGTTTCGTACAGTGATGATACCTTCGGGTATATACAGTTATCTCCCGTATCCACGTCTTTGGAATATACACGCATAAAAAAAAATGATACAAGATGATATAAGATAACATGACACATGACACATGAAAAATGCATGAGATATGGAAATGATACGAAAGATGCATATGATATGTAAAAGAAGTATATGTTTATAAGCTATTATATGTATATTGAAATTAAGGATCATTGCAAGTGGTCATATATGTTATATGTTTCCCACTAAGCTATAAGCTTAGGACGGGTGTTTATCCGTGTAGGTACTGAAGAGGACATTCACGACATTAAAGAAACCGCGAAGGCCAAGCATAGCTACAAGAAAATATACATTTCCCACTTGTACGAGACGAATTAAAAATTCATCATCGAACATTGCTTTTCCCGACGAAATTCTATATTTTGTCACTTACACTATTTTACTTACAATTTTTGCAGACGAAATTTACATTTCGTCACCAGAAAGAACCCTAACGCGAAGCTTTAGCGCCTTTTTTTTAGCGCCAAAACTTTTGTGATGAAAATAAACCATTTTGCAATAAAAATATTCATTGGTAAAGAATAATAATGTTTCTAACGAAATTAATTTCCTTACTAAAATTTATAAATTCTCATTTATATTTCATGACGATTTTTTCATTGGTGATTTATTATTTCTTGAATTGTATTTATTAATTTGTCATTTAAGAGATATTACGATAAATTATAATGTCGTTACATTGAGAAAGTGCTACATGATTTATTTAATAATTAATAAAACTATTATACATTTTTATATAAAAGTAAAAACCCGATTTGGAACTATATAATTTATATTATTAATAAATTTATCTTAGTATATATACTATATATATATATATATATATATATATATATATATATATATATATATATATATATATATATATATATATATATATATAGACACACACACTTGTGATATCTATTGAGACTCTATTTTTTTAGGTGAGAAACTCTTTTAAATTGGACAAACTTTTTTGGAAATTAAAAACCTGTCTTTTTAAAAATTTAATTCAAATTTGAATACTAATATATTAATTCAAATTTGAGTAAAAAAATTAAAAGGTAAAAATGGAAGAAGAATAATAATAAAAGTAGAATGATAAAGTTGATTATCATACACATGGAGTAAAATATCAGAGAATATAAGCGTCCAAAACTCCATTGGCGATGGGCTCGACAATAATTTTCTCATATAAAATACTGATCTTTGGAGATATACATTGATATATTTTTCCATTATCATGTCATAATTTCCTTTATTATATTTTTTAGGTTTGGTTCGTGATAATCCATGCTTACAGAGTTTAACATTGAATACTAATATATTAAACGACTTATCAAAATAATATTTAAATAAATTCATAAATCCTATCTAGTTATTTAAAATATATTTAATTTACTGTTCAAAATATGAAAATCCTAAGCCCTTTTAGATCATTTATATAATAATTAAACATAAAAATTAAATATTAAAAATTATATGTACTATATATATAATTTTCCCCATTATTAAATATTTTAAGTTAAATAAAGTTCTATTTTTAATGTGAACTATATCATCTTTTATTTTAATAATCCTATTTTGAAAAGATTTCACATTTAAATTGTATTCTTTTGATCGTTTTTAGTTTATTTATTTTTAATCTTTTATATTTTAAAATATAAAAATATAATTTATCCAAAGATACACTTTTAGAATACCATCAAACATGTAGATGATATGGATGGAGTCTCTCTTAGCTTAATTAGAGGTCTCGAGTTCGAGCCTTGGGAATGTAGTTTTGTTTAGTGTTAGAGCTTTACCGCTCTTGTGGTCCATCCTGGCTCCAATGAGGATTAGTCTGGATATGGTATGACTTAAATGTGTTTTTCGTGTATGCACGGATTCGCTCAGAACATCTCATGGTCTGGAAAAAAAAAAGATATACTTTTAGAATTATTTTGATAAGATTATTATTCATATAATATTAATAAAGAAGACCATAATATATTTTTTAAACTATAAATAAAATATTTTCATAAAACTTAAAAATTTTAAATTTTGATTTGAAATGCGATAAAATAGGATTTTAATATAAGTATTTTTGTCCATCATGTCTAACTTAGTTGAGTAGAGTGTTGCGTTAAAATAGGCACGAACATAGGGAGGGGAGAGGGTCCCAGGTTTGAATACCATTAGGAACAGTTTACTATAATGTAATTGAAAGTGTTTAGTTATCAAAAAAATATCGGTACTTTTTAAATTTGGAAATACTAAATATAAATGTTTGTAGAAATTTAAGATAGCTTTTCTAATTTGGTAAACATTTTCGTAATATAATATCTTTAATTTCCATCTTAAGATTTATTTTAATAGTATATTATTTATTCTCTGGATTTTACTATGTTTACCATTTTATTTTGAATTATAATAATACTTAGTGTCAAATTGGTGAAGAAGAATAGTACGATTGCATTTTAATGTGTCGAACATTGGGATGGTTGAATGTGTTGTTTGGGCAGCACCTCATGTACTCTCTTTGCTTTCCCTTAGTCTAACCACGGTGGAAGAAAACTTAAAACCCACTTCCAGAATTTCTAACATTCACCCCATGGTTTCATTTTTACATAACCGAAGGCACTGATACTCCCCCTCAAAACCCACTTTCAACTTATCTTTTTCTTTTGCAACTCCATCTAAACATTGGTTCATCTTACTCTGCATTTCCATCCTTTACACAAGCAACAAGAACAGTAAAAAATATAGTGTACGTTAGCTTTATTTTTACAGAATTTGCTTTCATGTATGGAAGTTGCCCTTATTTTAAATGTCTTATACTTTCATTTTTGGGATGTTATCGATCATGGTTTCTTGTGGGTTTTGAACTTTAGTCTCCATGTATTATAAGTTAGATTGCAACAGACTTTTGTAATGATATTATATGAGTTTCGATTTTGTAACATAATGTAATACATATTCATTGATTTCATATTCCTAATTACTTGGATTGTGTTATATAAAAATAAAAAAATAAAAAAATAAAAAAAAAATACTTGGACAATAAGTAATGTGGGGGTTGATGAGTGGAGTTTCATTTTGTAATATTTTAAGTTATAGTTTTATTGGGTTAGATTCAATCAATTTTAAGATTTAATTTTTAGGAGTTGATACATTTTTTGTTGGAAAAACCCACTTTTTTTTTTAAGAGTATAATAATAATTTTGTTGGAAAAAATATTTTTAAAAGTATAATATTAATAAAGTTATTTTATATGTAATAATAATAATGGCATAGGATAATTAGTTTTTAATTTGAGTAATGGCATAGAAAAATCAGTTTTTGGTAAAGGGAGAGGAATAGGATAATCACCACGCTGGCTGCGAGGGATAAATGGAATAGGAAGTTTGCGAGCATAAGCCCGTTTTAATCGAGGAGTAGTGATCTAGTGATTACAGGGAGTTTTAAGGCGAAGATGGTAGGAAATATTATTTTGAATAATAATTTTGAAGAGTTGAAGAAAATTATTTCCTAGAAGTATATCACATCCGGTATTATGAAAATAAAAGGAATGGTGACAATATACTTAATATCAATAAGAATTCGAAGTGTTTAATTCCTTTGGTAGAACGATAATGGGTCAAATATCTTTTCCTTGTATTTCAGGTAAATTTGTATGGTATTCTTCAGGGAAACAGGCTGATTTTGAAAGACATAAACCTGATCCAGAATCTAAATAAGCAGCAAAAGGTTCAGCCTTATAATCAGGATATGTTAAACCAATAAGAATGTATATAGAGAATGGGCTAGTCATTTGATTGTGTGTCGATTTTAATGGTAATCATTAAATGTTTAGATGTAATTTACCAAGAGCTTGTTTTTCGAGGAAAGTCATTCCTAACATAATGCTAATCGTATCATTTTTTCCTTCATCTTCAACCATTAAAGGTAATTTTATCTCTTGATTATTTAATCTAATTACTACATTACAAAATTTTGTTACACAAAACTTTTCACCATTAAAATTAATGTAAGTAACTGGTTCATCCAAATCATTTAAATCTAGCATAAAGGTTAAACTTTTCGATATATAACTAGAAGAGGCTCCTCTGTCTATCAAGATATCAATCTTTTGCCAGTCATGGCCATTAAAGTATTCTCCTTTAATTTTGTAGTTTGTAATCTTTTTAGTTTGTTCAAGTGTTTTGAATGTTATCCTAGGATGAATTAAATCATTTGTAAGTGTTAAACTTAGATAGAGATGGTGAGAATCTAAATATTTGGGCTTATCTCCTATATCAGTAGAAAATTATCTTGGAAAGCGATACTAGAGGCAGTTTGGTGGATAGACTCGTCCAATGTCATGAAACCAGAGTACTTAAATCTATATAGTCGTGAGCAAAATACTCAATATAGTGTGTATTTGATAATGCATAAGTGATATAGGTTATGGAACCAGGGTTTATTTCCTTCTCTCATAAAATCTTGTCTCTTAAAATCCTGGATTAAACTTAAAGTTCTATCAAAATCTTTATCTGCAAGATTATAAGCTATTTTTTTGATAAATATTGAATATTAATTTATGGTATTTAAGGTTTCTTCTTATTATACCTAGAATAGCTTCTTTTTTATTAACAATCCTATTGTCTAATAATGCTAAATCTATTGGAGTATCAATTCCTTCTCTAAATGTTGCACTAAGAATCATTTGCATAGATCCAATATAAATCCATCCAATCTTACAACGATCTTTTTCATTAATCTCTTCTGAATTCTTTGAATCAACTCTCTTTTTTCTAATAAGGGAATTTCAATCTTGTTAGAAGTTACTTCCATGTTTAATGCTTTTTCTTTTAAACTTAGGCCATAATACATAATGTTTTTCCTTAATCCAAACTTTTCCCGTAGTTTTCTATTAAATCCGGAATACTCTGTTATATTATAGTCAGCCTTCTTAATCTTCTTAAAAAGTTGATTATCAAATAAAACATCTTGAGAAAAATCTCCTAAACTTTCGATCACCTGATTATCAATAATTTCACTCATCTTCTTCAGAACAATTGATATCTTCAGAACAAATATCGTCTATTTCGGAATCAGTTTCATAAATGGATTCATCCGAATGTAGATCATCTAGATCTTCAAGTTTTCTTACTTGAATAAAATCTTCTTGTTTAATCATTGTTTCGATGTCTTCATCTATTTCAATTTTCTTCTTATTAAACTTATTAGGACATTCATTTGCATAATGTCCTATCTGGTTACAAGCATAACATCTACATTCCTTTTCTTGCTTGGGATTTTTCTTATAGATCGTTATTCTTCTAATCGGATTATTCCAATTTCTCCTAAAATTATCACAGTCCTATTCTTTTATAAAATCTTCGTCTTCCAAATCTATTTGGGAACTTGTTTAAAAATCTACGGGAATCTTCTATTAGTTTCTTCTTTTTTTTTGGGACATAGGGTTTTTTCAAATCTCCTATTATAGTAATCAAATTGTTACCTCTACAACAAAGAACATTTTCTTTTCTTATCATTCTAGCTTTCTTAATCAGATAAGCTTGATGACACCATTCACTCAATCTTTCTTTTAAAAAGGAAATTCTTCTTCCTAATGTATCTGAATTGACAAAGGGATAATCACGTATTAAAGCAGATCCCCATGGATATGGAATCTTTGAATAAAACATATTTAAGTACATGGTATATGTACCAATTTTACCATATATATGATAATAGTAATCTTGAAAAACACAAATATATTTATCTAGAAGACATATATCATTTAGTTCTAATTTTAATAATGCATGAACATATTTTTCTGCATATTGTGGGGAATCTCTATCTATGTATCCTTCTCCTAAGAATTCAATCCTTAATAGGTGTACAACTTTGGTGATAATCTCATTGATATTTTCTCCAAATAAAGCTTGAGCTTTTGTTTTTGCTTGTAGGTTATGCCAGAACTGTGAAGCAGATTTAATCATTGCCATTCCTATATATCTTTTTGAATCTTCAAGAGACATTCTATTTACACTTATTTTCATTCGGTAGTTTCCCACATCTATCTAGAATTGGATGATATATACGGATTACAATCAAATCTAAATATATTCCAAAGTTCATTCTGCGGTGGCAAGTCATTGGTGAATCATATTCTTGTTTCTTGAATGATGAACATAAGTGTTCCCCTAGCGGTAGGAGTTACAGAGTACCGGTCTAAATCTTGTTGTGTTGGATGATTGAGGGGATATCCATTGCAGTTTCCTATCTGAGTTAATTCTTGCTTCAATCATTGAATTTTCTTCCATTTTATTACATAGAGGTATATTTAATTTCTCAAGGTTTTACTAAAAATCTCGAGTTCAATAAAAGCATGCTACAAAAATCATCTAATCATCTCCTTCAAACCCGGTGTTCTTGATGCGAATAATAATTATCTATATCCATTGGTTCACAATCGTAAATGCTTCAAAACAATCTTCTAAATAATCGAATTCCCTCCAATTATCTAGTTACAGTATAGGTACACTATATTAGGTGTCAATCTATATTTTCTCTATTGAATCTAAATATATATAAATTTATAATTATAATGTCAAACTATATTTAGATTTCTAATTATGAATACAATTGACAATTTTCGATTCTTCTTAAATATCTTATTTATTCTTTTTGAGAAAATCCTTTTCCTTGCTCAAAGGTGGAATAAGTAGATGTAAAGGGTTCATCTAAAGCTGATATTTTTCGTTTTAATTCTTCTAGTGTAATTTGCATTTCTCTAATCAAAGATCCATAATATTTTACAGTGTTTTGAATAATCTTTAAACTTTTTATAATCTCATTATTACTTTCGGGTAAATCTTCATAGGGTAAAACTATTTCTGGTTCAATTTTCATGTTCCATCATCTTCATGATCATTTATTAAGTGATCTCCATATTCGGTATAGCAGTTTGCCAAATTATTAATTATTAAGTTTATTGTTGTTTGATCATATTCAATCAATCTTATTTGGTGATGAATTAATTCTGTTAGTAAATGATTGTTTATAAATACTTCTAAACTTAATCGTTTTCGTTCTAAAGTTTCTTCTAAAATTCTCATACTATGTTTCAGGGAATCTATTCGTTGTAATAAATGTCTACATCTAATACAATCAGGAAATGGTTCTTCCATTTAAACTAGCTCTGATACCATTTTTGGAAGCGAAAAAGCAACATGAAATAAACAGAGAATAGATAGATACCATTTTTGGAAGCGAAAAAGCAACATGAAATAAACAGAGAATAGATAGATTATCACAGAAAACAGAAAATACAGATTTCTAAGCCAGCAGCAATCACACAGCTTTATAATCAAAACAGCAACAAATCTAAATAATACAACTGCTAACAACAAACATAATATGCATACCATGATTTTTATGTCTAAATCTTTAAAAGTATGCTTTAAATAAAACCTCCATTTATTCAGAAAATAGACATAATTATGGGTCCACTACGCTTCCATTATTATTTCTAATTTACTGTTTTTGACCGAATAACATTCGGGAAGACAGAGCCCTACATCTCTGTTAATCCCGCTTAAGACCGACGGTAGGACTTTCTCTTACCTTCACCATGGGGACACCTTCAAACGTTACCAGCATAGCCTTAATTCGTTTCCTACCTTAGGGCATAGGCAGTAAATAAAAAATCCTAATGAATTTAATGGACGATAATGACAAATATTTTACGGGTCATCTGATTTTATTTAAAGCATAATATTAAAGGTTTAGACATAAAATCATGGGTAGCCATGTGTTTGTTGTTAGCAATTGTATTATTTAGATTCTTGTTGTTTTGATTATAAGGTGTGTGATTCTTTGCTTGTGAAAAATAATTATCGAGCTAGATGAACCCTTTATATCCACTTATTCTACTTTTGAGCAAGGAAAAGGATTTTAGAAAGAAGAATTAAATAGGATTTTTAATAAGAATTAAAACATGTCAATTGTATTTATATTAGAAATCTGGGCTCAATTTACATTATAATTGACAGATCTATATAGATTTAGATTCGGTAGAAAATAAGAGTGGACATCTAATATAGTATACCTATCTTGTGCTTGAGATGATTGAAGAATTCGATTATTTATAAGATTGTTTTGAAGATAATGATTGTGAACCAATGGATATAGATAATTATTATTCGGATCAGGAATATTGGTTTGAAGGAGACGATTAGATGGATTTAAAGTATGCTTCAGATAGTGATCTCGAGATTTTTAGTAAAACCTTTGAAAAATTAAATATACCTAAGTGTAATTTAAAAATGGAAGAAAATCCAATGATTGAAGCGACCACCGCTAACCACATGCAGCTGCTACAATGGATATCCACCGAATCATCAACACGACAAGATTTAGACACAGATGCTCTAGAACTCCTACGGCTGAGGAGCGACCTATGTTCATGATTCGATAAAACAAGAATATGATTTCACCAATGGATCGTTTAAGACTAGAGGGAATAAATCCTTTTGGAATATATTTAGATTTGGACTGTAATCCAGATATATCCTCTACCTTAGATAGATGGGAAACATCACTTCGATTAGCACTAAGTGTAAATAGAATGTCTCTTGAAGATGTAAAGAGATATATAGGAATGACAATGATTAAATCTGCTTCACAGTTATGGCAGAACCTACGAGCAGAAACAAAAGCTGAAGCTTTGTTTGGCGAAAATATAAATGAGATTATCACCAAAGTTGTACACCTATTAAGGACTGAATTCTTAGGAGAAGGATATATAGATAGATTCCCCACAATATGCAGAAAAATATGTTTTGTGACACCCCATTCCCCAGAAATTCATCCTGTGAAATTCATTTTAAAAACGTTTTCGTTTTTCTTTCAATTTTTCATGTCATGCACTCACCTAATTTCTAGGCTACCCAGTGCATATGAAATGCATTATGCCATTTCACACAATATATACAACACATGCTAATATATAAAAACATGTATATATATTAACATAATTAAAGCACATAAACATGTTATGCACATTCATATCAATCACACGAAAATTAGCTCACATGGGCTAATTTAACAAACCTGGCAATTCAGTTTGAGTACTCTGACCATACACAATTTCCTCACAAAATTAATTAGTGAACACTATTCCGTGAGCAGTGAAACATCGGGTTCTTTTGTTCATTATCCTTATCGGTTCCACTTGGTGAACCCGAATTCCATGGCCATTTCCGACCTCATACACATCAAAACATGATTTATTGCATAAATCAACACACAAACAGCCCAAACAACACCTACACTGCCACGGACTGTGCAGAACGGGCTCCAAAAATTCTAACATTTCGGTCCCAAGATTTGGGACCGATCAAAAGGCCCCTCACGGCCTTAAATCAACCGAAACATCCACAAAACACTTAAACAAAGTGTAACTTCAAGTAGGATGAAACCCCTACCTCACGGAGTTTGTCAAAACTCCTTAAAGCGCCATGCAGTGAGCTCCATTGCGTGAAACGACTTTCCTTCTTGTCCCCAACGATTAGGCCCGGTCGGATCGCCCGAGAGAGCAGAGGCTGCTCTCTCTCTAAACGTAACCTAAAAGCTCTTTGTAAGATTTTCCTCATTTTCTCATCTCTATTTGGTCTTTTGTTTAAAGGTAGGAGACAACACTATTCGCTATTTCGTCTTATTATCATTTAAGAATTTCAATAATGCCAACTATGTCCCCAAGCTTTGGATTTTTGACATTTGGCACTATCTCGGCCTTCTATTTCCATCATTTCTCTACTCATGCAATATAAGTAACATGAGTACATGTTATAAGTGACTTTCGTCACATCACATGTCATTTTTCAACACCCGTAACTCGATGCCTCGAAACGATGCAAATTTATTGTCTCGGGGTCGGCGAAATTCGTGAAATTCGATTTGTTAGCTAGATTTCGCGAGACGATTCCAACGATGAAATCTGTTTAGATCATCGAGATCTAGAGGAATAAATTTCCCAGTTGCAATGAAGTACGATTTTGCCCTTTTTCCAAAAATTGGAAATTTATCAGATCTTACATTCTCCTCCTTAAAAGATTTAGATCACGAAAGTGGGACAATCCTGATCACTCACATGCTTATGTAATGTGTGCATACCATGCAATGACAAACTCGTCATTTAAATATTAAACGACTAAACCACGTACCTTCATCCCTAAACAAGAAGGGATAGGTGGCCCGCATCGTGTCCTCGCGCTCCCACGTTGACTCCTCCACTCCATAGTGCCGCCATAGCACCCTCACTAGCCTCACGGTCTTGTGTCGCAAAACCTGATCACGGCTATCCAAAATACACATTGGTCCCTCCTCGAAGGTCCCATCAATGTCTGACCTCTATGCGCCATTAATCCACCACATGGTTGGATGCGGGTATACTTAGGACATGGAACTGAAATACCTCATGAACACGACATCTTTGGGCGGTAAAGCCAACTTGATCTTATAGCAGTGCCTACCCTCTTGAGTATCTCGAGGCCCGATGAACCTCGGCGATAACTTCCACCAAACTGCAGAACGTCCTCCTCTCTTGAGCTCACCTTTAAGCGTGATCACCAACCTCGAACTCTAAGGGTCAACGTCGTACGTCCGCGCCCAAGCTCTTTTGCACCTGCTCACGGTAGGTGAGAGAAAGGCGCTATGTGTCAAGCTCTCACCTTCTCGAGGTGTTTCTAATCGAATCGAGGACTGATGATGGAGCTCTCTCCTCGATCCAACATAACGGGGTGACCTACATGACCTCCCATACAATGCCTCATATAGTGCCATACGTATGCTCGCCCGATACTTGTTGTTGTAGGCGAATTCCACCTGGAACAAAGTGCTCTTCGGCTAACCTTATGATCCAGGGCGCATGCTCTTAGCATGTCCTCTAACACCTATATATAATCCACACAACATGTAACCTACACAACCCCTGCTTGGAGTGTAAACTTTGACCTTCCCAAGGTCACAATCAGCGAACAACAATGGGCCGTCATCTAATCCATGTCATAGACCAACATCATATACCTAGCCCTTAATCGACAACAACACCAATCTGATCTCGAAGGGGTATCCAAATCTCGAGTCAATCTTGACTCATATCACCCAACTCTAAGTCTACGTGATAACCATGTTCGTATGTTTTCATCTCGAGTCACTCCCGACTTCTATCACTCAACTCTAAGTCCATGTGATAACTTGACCGTGTGCTTTCATCTCGGGCAACATAACTCTTCGGCTTACACTTCGAGCCTCTTATATTCACACAGAAATTTAGGATATCTCCACGAGTCTCTTACACCCACACAGAAATTTCGGATAACTCCACGGGTCTCTTTTACAGAAATTAGGGATACCTCCCGGGTCTCTTGCACCCACACGAAATTTGGGACGTCCTCCTGGGTCTCTTACACCCACCTGAAATTTGGGATCTCCGGGTCTCTTTCGCCCACGAAGTCGAGATATCTCCACAGTGCTTACACCCACATAAATTTGGGATACCTCCTTGGATCTCTTACACCCATACAGAAATTCGGGATACCTCCCCGGGTCTCTTACACCCACACAAGACCTTTCGGATACTACCGCGGGTCTTCTTCACCCTAACTCCAGGCTTCTCATCTTAGGGGATTAACGACCTCCTTCTTGCTTTGCCCAACACACTTTAATTGCACTTCATTTCCTGATTCGAAATTGGACGTAGTCCCAAAGACAAACTCAACCCACGCTCACTAAGAGTGGTGAATGACCATACCGTGCACCCACACCCGACTCGAAGCAATGTTACCGTGCACATGAACGCAATGATGTCATACTGTGACACCCCATTCCCGGGTGTCCACCATGAAGCCAGTCTCCGGATCTCTAACTCGTAATCGACCTATAGGTCAAATCTCACCTACATCCTAGGGAAGAACATCTATGCACGGCTTCTCTAAAGGCCTTAACTCTCTAAGCCCGCATGCGCTGAGATGCATTAATGATGAATAAGTGCATCGATTTAAATGCTACTCTAGTCAATAAGTGCGAGAGTAGAAACGTACCATATCCGGCTAATCTGAACACTTAGTCTCTGTACCATGAGATCTCTGCCTCCTAGGACAATCTCGCCTCATATGCCCATGCTGGTGGCAATGGTAACACGTCATCTGCCCAGCCCGACCCGAACTCTCGGCTTGTAAATCCTGTCGTCGACCTCGACCTCGACCTACGCTTTGACCCTGGCCTATGTGACCCGTCTGCGAAGTACTAGGTGCTGTTGTGGCACCCTCAGACTGATATTGGTTCCCCAGACCCATACTAGGGGGTGGAGGAACAAAATGTGTCATCACCGTCCTACCCATTGGCCGGGCTCTTGTCCTAAAACCTTGGGATCCATGTCTCAGGGGACGATCCCTCTCATGTCGGCTGGCAGCGGTGGTAGCACACCATACGCCCATCTGAAGGCAACCTAGCTTCGCCCCAAGCGGTTGGGACTGAGATGTCCCACAACCTTGGGATCTCTGCCTCCATGGGCAATCCCGTCGAAAGTGTCCAAACTGGTGGCAGTGGTAACATGCTCCCTACTCTGACTGGCTAGGAGCCCCAAAATGTTCTCCACCCCTGGACAACTGATCTTGGCCTTGGCCCTGGTGGCCATAGCCTTGTCCTTGAGATCCTTGTGAAATAGAGGTCTTACCTTCTTTCCCCGAGTTAGGAGAAGGTGATCCTCCTTCCTCTTAGTATAGCACCTCTATCTGGATGCCACGTATGTCATCTCCTTCTACTTTCATTAGTCGAAATTTGTTAGACCATCGAGTCCCCTCCTCGCATGCATGTTGGAGGATGATGTACTGAAAACCACGAAGGTCACTCGACCCTTTTTCACTCTTGGTACACTTGCACAGTATGAAATGACGATTGCAACCCCTATGGCCTCTACAAAGGCCCGCTGATCTGAAACAGGTGGTGCCTGACTAGCACCTCGTGGGCGACCTCTACGTCTGCGTCCTCGACTTGCCATCTACATATGTCCAATGGCAACAAGATTCATTTAATTTTTCATTTCAGTCTAACTAGCAATGCACATGCTAATTACTAATAGACTTGTGACCATGGTGACCGCATTTCATTTCCTAGTAAAGCGGTAACTTCCAACTACTCAATTCATTTATTTCAATAAAATTCTAAGCTTTCCTGTTCATTTCATTATCCAAATCCCAAGGTCATAGTTCCTAACCTTAGCATTCACCATTTTCTATCACGCATTCGCACGTCGTATAATTTCTACTGCAATATTCAGCCTTGATCATAATTCCCATATACATCATACCGATGTATATGTCCTTCCTGCAATTTGAAACAAATGCGCAATCAAAACATGCGACATTAATGGCGTACCTGAGAAGTGCAAATCTGACCAGACACTATTCATACCTGAGAACATTTTATATACTATGTCCTTGCATTTTATGACGTACAAGACAATTTGTCAATATATCAATTCATATTTTATCATCAAAAATTTTATTTTTTGAAAATTTCATGTTTACAAAATTTGATTCTATTTTATTTTGAAATTTTTTTTTGAGCGGTTTTCTGAAGACGGTGTCCAAGCGGTGGCGAAGCGATACCTTGTGCTGTCTGTGCTGCGAGTGTATTGCAATCCCTTGCCTGGCCTCCTCTCTGTCACAATACACTCGGTGTATTGTGATCAACCTACCAAACCAACCTGCGGTCACAATACCTTTGCTTTGTGTATTGCAGCCACAGTCCCGACTATAGTCACTGGTCTGATACAGATTCTTATTATTGTGAGCCGCATCCCATTAACTTGGCTTTGTTGCAATACAACTCCCAGCCTACTGCACACCTAAGTTGCAATACAATTCCCCCTATTGCAATACACCTCACCTAGGCTACCCCATGCTGCAATACACTTTGAACCCAGCAACCTAAGGTTGCTATACAATTTTCAGCCCACCATATTGCAATACAACTGAACCCACTGCACACCCATGAAGCTCGGTCACAATACAATTGTGTATTGTGACATGATTAAGCGATGTAGCAAGTATGCACCCTTTTTTCGTTTTCACACATTTTTTTTCATTTCTTTCCAGCTATTGGAAAAACTCCTAAAAATACATATACATTTTTTTTTCCAGAACACTCAAATAAATTTTATAAAAATTTATTTTATTCATTTTCTTTGGTTTACACACTACAAAACCTTAGAAATGATTTTCTTCATATCATTTTTTTCATTTAATTCCTAGACCATTTTGTGAAATTTCCTCAAAACCTTGTTCTAACACTAACCCTAGTGTTGACCTTAAAATTTATTAAAATTTTATTTTATTTCCAAATAAACCAAATAAATTAATTAAAATTTATTTAATTTATTTTCCTTTTTCCAGTTTTACACACTGTAAAACTCCAAAAATTTGTCCAACACATTTATGTGCTAATCACTAAGCACACAATCCCTCAACACATAACACTCCATGTTATAAACATCATTCACACAACAATTCATCAGTATCCACATGATCACATCATTCATGTTATATACATTAATGCACATAAAACACATGCATGCAATGTTTTAGTTTTTGTCCCGTGCCTTCCTAGGTAATCTGTACCTAAACCTAACATCGGAGCCACACCAGTGGTGATGTTCTTACACCTCAAAGACTATGATTCAGCGAAGCCTCTCAAGCCCTAGGTATTCATTTACCTAAACTCTACACCCACCGAGCTCCCAAGGTAAATCGTTTACCTTTGCTCTGATACCAAGCTGTGACACCCCATTCCCCAGAAATTCATCCTGTAAAATTCCTTTCAAAAACGTTTTCGTTTTTCTTTCAATTTTTCATGTCATGCACTCACCTAATTTCTAGGCTACCCAGTGCATATGAAATGTATTATGCCATTTCACACAATATATACAACACATGCTAATATATAAAAACATGTATATATATTAACATAATTAAAGCACATAAAACATGTTATGCACATTCACCATTAATCACACCAAAACTTAGCTCACATGGGCTAATTTAACAAACACTAGCAATTCAATTTAAATTACTCAACCATACACAATTTCTCACAAAATTAATTCACGAACACTATTCACGTGAACAGTGACACCCTCGGGTTACTGTTCACGGCAAATATTTAACATCGGTTCCACTTGGTGAACCCGAATTCTATGGCCATTTCCGGCCTCATACACATCAAAACATGATTTATTGCATAAATCAACACACAAACAGCCCCGAGCAGCCCTACCTGCACGAGTTTGTGCGACGGGCTCGAAAATTCTAACATTTCGGTCCCAGATTTGGGACCGATCAGCAACCTCACGGCCTCAAATCAACCGAAACATTCACAAAACACTTAAACAAAGTGTAACTTCAAGTAGGATGAAACCCCTACCTCATGAAATTTGTCGAAACTCCTTAAAACCGGATCCCACGCGTAGGCCTCATTGTGTAGAGGGACTTTCCTTCTTGTCCCGACGAATTCCGACGGTCGGATCGCCCAGAAACCTAAAGAGAAGCTACACTCTCTCTCTCTAAAAAGTAACCTAAAAAGCTACTGTAAGATTTTCCTCCTTTTTTCTCATCTCACGTTTTGGTCTTTTGTTTAAAGGTGAGGAGCTAACACTATTCCTCACCTATTCGTCTTATTATCATTTAAATTTCAACCAATGCAACTATGTCCCCAAGCTTTGGATTTTTGACATTTGTCACTATCTCGGCCTTCCATTTCCATCATTTCTCTACTCATGCAACATAATTAACATGAATACATGTTATAAGTGACTTTCGTCACATCACATGTCGTTTTTCGGCACCCGTAACTTGATGCCTCGAAAAACGTGCAAATTTCTACTGTATCGGAATTCGACGTGTTAGCTAGATTTCACGAGACGATTCCAATGGTGAAATCCGTTTCGTCATCTGAAATCTAGAGAATAAATTTTCAGATTTTTGACCAAAATTACGATTTTGCCATTTTTATAAAAATTGGAAATTTCTCGAGTCTTACATGTTCATGCATTATTAAAATAAGAACTAAATGATATATGTCTTTTAGACAAATATATGTGTGTTTTTCAAGATTACTACTACCATATATATGGTAAGATTGGTACAAACACTATGTACTTAAATATGTTTTATTCAAAGATTCCAGATCCATGGGGATCTGCACTAATACGTGACTATCCTTTTGTTAATTTTGACACCTTAGGAAGAAGGATTTCATTTCTAAAAGAAAGATTAAGTGAATGGTGTCATCAAGCCTATTTGATTAAGAAAGCTAAAATGATTAGAAAAGAAAATGTTCTTTGTTGTAGAGGTAACAATTTGATTACGGTAATAGGAGATTTGAAAAAAACCTTATGTCCCTAAAAAGAAGAAACCAAATAGAAGATTCCCAAATAGATTCCCAAACAGGTTCCCAAATAGATTTGGAAGACGAAGGTTTTTTATAAAAAGAAGACCAGGATATTTTAGGAGAAATTGGAATAATCCGATTAGAAGAAGAACGATTTACAAGAAAAATCCCAAGCAAGCAAAGGAATGTAGATGCTATGCTTGCTGTCCAGTTGGACATTATGCAAATGAATGTCCCGATAAGTTTAATAAGAAGAAAAATTGAAATAGATGAGAAGACACAATCGAGGAAACAATGATTAAACAAGAAGATTTTATTCAAGTAAGAAAACTTGAAGATCTAGATGATCTACATTCGGATGAATCAGAAATTTAGCCAAATGATTCGGGAAATAGGCGATACTTGTTAGAAGGATTAGATTATTTGGAAGAGGATAGATAGGTGTGATAATCAGTTGAAAGTTTAGGAGATTTTTCTCAAGATGTCTTATTTGACAGTCAACTTTTTAAGAAGATTAAAGAAAGTGATTCATATAACGAGTGTCGGGATTTAATAGAAAACTATGGGAGAAAATTTTGGATTAAGAAAACATATGTATTATGGTCTAAGCCTAAAGAAAAGGCTTTAAATATTGAAGTAACCTCGATAGGATTGAAATTCCTTGTTAGAAAAATGGAGTTGGTTCGAGTTTGAAGATTAGAAAAGATCGATGTAAGATTGGATGGATTTATATTAGATCTATACAAATGATTCTTAGTGCAACATTTAGAGAAGGAATTGATACTCCAATAGATTTAGCATTATTAGACAATAGGATTGTTAATAAAAAAGAAGCTATTGTAATGACCCGTATCAAATAATACAAGTTTGCAACACGTTTGACCAAGTTTGACCAAATTTGACTAAGTTTGACCAACACTTAGTAGGTTGACCAAAGTTGACTTTTTCAAGGATGAATAATTTTGGGTTTACCAAGACACCATTTTGTAGGCCTCGTCGATACGAGTTCATAGACTGGTCGAACGTCCAAATCCGACTTACGGATAAAAAGTTATAACCCCGGTAATTTCAAACGGCAGTGTTTTAACAGTGTCCAAACTGTCTTCAAATTTTTACCCGAAAGCGACCCTAGGCCTATATAAAAGTAACTTTGGATGCCAAAGGAAACCCTAGCCCCCAAAACACCTCTTAAGCTCCCAAAACCCTAGAAAAGTTCTCCAAACTTGTGGACCCGAGTTGGGTCATTTGGACCATTGCGAGCCGTGGGAGATTAGACAAAAGGAGGCACCACTGGCCACCAAAGTGCTACACACGCCGGCCTAGGGGGTGCGCCACCTCCGGACGAAGCCGGCCGTGAAATTTCACGGCCAACCCGACTCGGACGGCACGGAGCTGGCGGGAAGCAATGGCGCGGTTTGTCGTCCCTGATTTTCGATTCCGTACTTAGGGCCACCCATAGCTCCTTTCCACCATTTTTGGACCCCCTGAACTCATTCAGAGTGGTCCCTTTTTGGAATTCCTCACCGTTTGGAAGTTACTGTGAAAAACAAATCGTGAAGGTTAGATGCGGTTTTTCGGCCACCACGGCGGCTGTGGATAAGGTAATGGTACCAATAACAGTTTCCTGGTCTCTTAGGATTTCCGATGATATGTGGTTTGTAAATTTTGGACCGTTTGGTTAGTTTTCCATTTTTAGGTTGTTTAGGAGTACCGAGAAGTCGGAGCTAAATAGAGTATCAATTGAGTTAAATTTGGCAAAATTGAAGTTGTATTAGTGAAATTGGATGTTTTTAGAAATTATTAGACTGATTCAATTTCGAGAGTGGCTCCGGGTAGAAAAGCCCCAATTTTAGGTGTCGGACCTATATTTCAACGTAGTGGACACAGTAGAGTTCAATTTGGATGGTCTCATAGTTCTAAAAGTTATTCTAAGGCCTTAGGGATATTCGATGTGTTGGTTGATTATTGGAGCCCTAAGTGATATTTTATTTATTACGGGGCATTCGAGTCGAGACGATCACTGCGGAAGGACAAGGCGACGTCACGTAGTCAGTGAGTGGTTATATGTTTTTAAAATGCTTTGGGGTATTTTTTTTTATGATATATATTTAGGGTTAGTTATTTCATATATATACTGTTTTGATCAAATGATTGGTTGCATATAAATGTGGTTATCAGTCTTGCCATGAACAAATTGTCATTCATGTGAATTTTGTCAACATTTTCACTGTTTGGAAGTTGTATTGGTTTCGTGGATGAGTCTGTGGTATTTAGATATTTTGGGGCATGTGGATTGGGATTTAAACCCCCTTGAGAAATTATTGTTTTATGAAATGGATTTTGAAATATATGTGTTTAATAAATGGTTAAGGAATATGGTCATTGAGGTATTGTTCAAATTTTCGACATGAATTGAGAAACTAAAGATCTTCAATGTAGTTGATTGAGTTGTGGAAAGTAAGTTCATAAATTCTTAACCTAAGATACGGTGACGTGGGAAAAGGCACACGTGAGTAAGGACATTGAGTTGGAGGTTATAAGGTGATGTACCATAATGGCACGGAGGTGGGTTCGAGTAATTATATTGTAGTGCTTGGGATTGCCACGCGGTGTCGTGAGGTTGGTTTTATCAGCGGTCGCCTGCTTCCACGGCGTGGTCGGGTTTACGAAGCGGTTTAGTATATTGAGATTGCCAGCGCGTACCGCCCGGTGGTTTGACCCGACGGTTTATTAGTTGCCACGGTCCCTTGAGGTCGGTTTGACCCGACGGTTTATTAGTTGCCACAATGCCGTGAGGTCGGTTTGACCCGACGGTTTATTAGACACCGCGATCACCGTGAGGTGGTTGACGACGGTTTGGTGATACGGGGTTGCCACGGTGACGTGGTCGGTTACCCGACGGGTTTGGGATGGGTACATGGTGCGATTATCGAATTTGGTTTATATGGTAGCGATGCGCCGATTTGGTGTTTAAGGGTATAGTACACATAGTGAATTGTATATGGCACAATTACATCGTTGGTGTATATGATTGTGGTATATCGTTGGCGTGTATATGGTATCGAGTACATGGATTGATTTTATAAGTGGGTGCATTTGTTTGGTTTAAGGTAAGACATACCCTTTTTAATAGTTATGATTATTGTATTTTCCATGATTAATTGTACAATATGACGTTTATATGTTTTATGCATCAAACTCCTATGTGGTGAATGAATTCAGGTTATAAGGTTCTTGAAAATGAAGTCAGTTAAATTATTGAGCATGACTTTCTTATAGTTGGGTTTTGGTAAAGTTGGGTTTTGAGAAATGTTTGTTAAACGGGGAACCTTACAAAGGAGTGGACGTGAGGTCTTGAGAGCGAGATGTTTAGAAATTGAAACATTATTTTCTTATAAATTATGCTACTCATTGATTTATATATAGCGTTTTATTGTTTTAAATGCGTTCTAGGTCAGGGCGAGTTCGTAGAGCCTACCTCGCGCGGATTCAGCAGCTCATTTTACGACAATTTCAGTATCTGCCACATCCATCAGGTCTTGGATTGTTGGACTATTTGTTTTATCTTGTAACCACAAATTCATGAATACTCTTAGATATACGACATTAGTATTAAACTCATTTGAGTCCTATCATGTATGTTGTGGTTATGACTACGTTTGGATAGTTGATTAGTGGATTTATCTATATATTTTGAAGTGTTTTGGTGATGCATGCGTTTACTTCTCTCTTTTAGGTGGGGTCCCTTGTGCATTCCCTGAGGTTGACAATGGAACTCCTAGGCCGGGGACTCACTCGGGGAGCCACGGAGTGTCGGTCGGGTCACAATCATATTCTAGAATAATAGAGAGCCTTAAATACAGTAATATTCAATATTTATCCAAAAATAGCTTATAATCTTGCAGATAAAGATTTTGATAGAACTTTAAGTTTAATTCAAGATTTTAAGCGACAAGATTTTATGAGAGAAGGAAATAAGCCCTACTCTATAACCTATAAAATTGCTTATGCATTGTCAAATACACATCATATTGAATATTTTGCTCAAAAAGATTACATTGATTTACCCCTCTTATTCCATGATATTGGACGAGTCTATCCACCAGAAACGTCTAGTATCAGTTTACAAGATGATTTTCTACTTGATATAGGAGACAAACCCAAATATTTAGATTCTCGACCATCTTGTTCTAGTTTAACACTTACAAATGATTTAATTCATCCTAGGATAACATTTAAAACACTTGAACAAACTAAGAAGATTACAAACTACAAAATTAAAGGAGAATACTTTAATGGCCATGACTGGCAAAAGATTGATATCTTGATAGACACAAGAGCCTCTTCTATCTATATATCGAAAAGTTTAACCTTTATGTTAGATTTACATGATTTGGATGAACTAGTTACTTACATTAATTTTAATGGTGAAAAGTTTTGTGTAACAAAATTTTTTAATGTAGTAATTAACGGAGTTTTCGAACCAGGCCCGGAATTGACCCGGGAGGGGGAGAGAGTCTCAGAGGTTCAACCGGATCGAGCTAGGGGTTCAACCCAGACGGATAGATACGGTCTATATACAAAATAAAAAAATATATTTTCTTGTATAAACTTAATTTTCATCGAACAATAAAATTAAAGAGATACATCAAATACATATTAAAGAGATACATCCAAATATCCAATACATAATCAAGTTCATACTTCATATAATAATAAAATTAGACAGTTAACAAGTTACATTAAATTAGACAACGAAATTCATTAGAATTTCATAATCACTGAACAACAAAAATCCCGAGCCGATTGAAATCTCCATTCATCCCGACTACAAACATAAGAATTATATGGTATCTCGAACAAAAGGAAATGATTTTAATGAAGAAATCATGCATATGGGTAAGATTTACATAAATCAATCCACAACATCACTTCTTTTAATAATCAAATTTCCTTTTGGAAATATTTTACAGATCCATATAAATAAATGAAAACTACCCAGCGAAAGAAATTAAACAATTTTTATAAACCCATCAACAAAAATTACATAATCTTCAGAGATAAAAATCAAACAAATCAAATCGTCATTTTAAATTCCCAAACGAGACTAAAGAATCTTGTTAACCATTTGAGATTATCTTGCATAAACTCATCAGAAAAATGAAATAAATTTTTTTTTCTTTTCGTCATTTCTACAATTTGATAGAAAAATAAATAAAAAATAAAGGTAACATAAGTAGTTAATTTGTACCCAAATGTAAAAGAACGAAAAGGAAATGAAAGAGGAAATTGAAAACAATGATTCCAGGATAATTATCTTCTTTGCTAAACCAAACCAAACCAAACTTCCATGAGTGTCCGGCATGCCTGTGGAAAAGTGTTTCAAACTTTTTAGAGAAATAAACGAAAAAACGGTTGGAACTAAAAATCACCTCTCTTTTTTTCTGCAAATTTTGCATAAAACCCATCATCAATTTTTTCAGAAATTAAAATTTAAAACCCAATTATTCACTTTCTTTTTGAACACTTCAGAAAACCTAAAACAGTCTTTACCAATTTCACCCAAAGGTTGCCGCAATAATCTTTGCAAGTAAATAAGAATAAACTAAAATGGCATAGACTGGACCCATCAATAATTCCAATTTTCTATTCAAAGTTTCAAACATATTTTAAAGTTAAAGTTTCGCGAGAGGGAGGAGGTGCGGCGGCGGAACGAGACGGAGGAGCGGTGGAGCGAGAGGAAGGCTGCGGCGATCGCGCGGAGGGAGATTAGGCGTGGCGGTGGCGCGGAGGAGAGATTGGCTGCGGCGGTGGCGCGGAGGATGGAGTGGAGCGTGACTTTCTTGGCCCGATCTTTGTGGCGTGACCAGGAAGCGGGAAAATCAAAATCTATGGTGGACCCGGTGCGTGATCCCCGGCGTGGTGGGTGATTGGCATGATCGCGCGATGGTGGACGGTGGTGTGATCGGCATTATGGTTAAGGGCTGCCTGCTGCTCGACAGGGGAGGAAAAGTTGAAAACCAAAAAGGCAAAAAGACAGCTTTCCAAATTTCATTTTTTGATTTTGATTTTTTTAATTAAAAAAATCAATTTTAAAAAAGTGGCAAGCTAACGGGGCCGGTTCATCGGGGTCTTGGTTCAACCGTGAGTGCGGGTTTATCCGGGTTTTGCAAGTCGCGGAGCTTTCGGTTGGACGGACAGTCAGTCCCGGTCAGTTCCGGTTTTCTTTGTTGGGCCATGGGTGATCGGTTTCATAATATTATTAGATTAAATAATCAAGAGATAAGTACCTTTGTGGTTTGAAGATGAAGGAAAAAATGATACGATTAGCATTATGTTAGGAATGACTTTCCTCGAAAAATGCAAACCTTGGCAAATTACATATGAACATTTAATGATTACCATTAACCAAAATCAGATTATCATACCTAAATGACTAGCCCATTCTCTATATACATTCTTATTGGTTTAACCTATCCTGATTATAAGGCTGAACCTTTTGCCGCTTTTATAGATTCTGCATCAGGTTTATGTCTTTCCAAATTGGCTTGTTTTCCTGCTGAATATCATACTGATTTACCTGAAATACAAGGAAAAGATATTTCTAATCATAATATCGTTCTTACCAAAGGAATAAAACACCCTCGAATCCTTATAGATAAGTATATTGTCAAACTACCTCTTCTTTATTTCCATAATACTGGATGTGACATTTTACTTGGAAATAATTTTCTTCAACTTTTCAAAATTATTATTCAAAATAACATTTCCTACCAGCTTCGTCTCAAAACTCCCTGTAATCATTAGATTCCTATCTCGATTTAAAAGCGAGCTTATGCGCAAACTTCCTATTCCTTTTATCCTAGTAGCGTGGTGGTACCCTATTCCTCTACCTTTACCCAATGCGATTTGCTGTGCAGATTTACTTAAATTAGAATCTTGCTTACTCAAAAGTTTGGATTTTTGTTCTCAGATAAAACTCCAGCTTGAATCCCTGTATGTTGAAAATCCCTTACAATTTTGGGATAACAATAAAATTTATGCAACCCTTGAACTAAAAAACCCCGATAAGATTATTAGGGTAAAACCCATGAGACATAATGAGTTAGATGTAAAAGAATTACATATTCAATTAAAAGAATTGTGTGATTTAAATTTAATTAGGCCTTCAAAAAGCCCACATAGCAGTCCAGCCTTTATGATTGGCTTAGAAATGAGTTAATAGGAATAAAGCCCATTATGGTTGTTGACCACAAAGCGGCTAAATGATAATACAATTTTTGATGGCTATTTCCTACCAAACAAAGAAACATTAATTCATAAAACTAGAAATTGTAATTGGCATTCAAAATTTGATCGTAAATCAGGATTCTATTAGATTAAAATGACTGAAGAATCTAAGCCATTAACTGCATTTAGTACTCTCCAAGGACACTATGAATGGAATGTACTACCCTTTGGATTAAAAAATGCCCCTCAGATTTTTCAACGAAAAATGGATAATATATTTAGAGATTATGATTTTATACATGTATATGTTGATGATATGCTTATATCCTCAAAAACAAAAGAACAACACTTAAAACATTTAGATACTTTTATAAATTTATGTCAAACGCATGGTATTGGATTATCTAAAAAGAAGTCCATTATAGGAGAACCTAAGATAGAATTTTTAGGACTAATGATTAACTCGAGCAATTACAAAATCACATTTAGAAAGATTAAAAGATTTTCTGAAAAATTCTGAGGCCAGAAACAACTTCAGTTTCTAGGAATATTAAATTATGTATAAGGATTCATTAAAAACCTTGTTGATCTTAGAAAACCTTTAAGAAGATTAACCAGTGAAAAGAATAAATTTGTATTTACCAAAGAACATGAAAACCAAATTCGATTTATAAAATCTCAATGTGTTAATTTACCCAAGTTAAAGCTTCCATTAGATAATGATGACTTGATTCTTGGCTGATTAGATGCGATAGCACATGAGCGGCCGGTATTAAAGCGGATTAAAATGATAATGAAAGAATTATGTAGGTACCTCTGGAACATTTACACTGCGAGAAGAAGGTATCGCATCAATGAAAAAGAATTTTGCAGTCATTAAAAGGATTAAAGAAATTCTCATTATTTTTATTACCAAATAGAAATTTTATTGAAGAGGTGATAATACTCAAGTCAAAGCATTTATAAAAATAATTTACCCTCCAAAACCTGAATATAGCGTTTGATAGATGGCAAACATATTATCCAGAACACTCTATGTTTGATATTGATATAATTCGCTCACATAAAAATGTTATTTCGCGATTTCTAACCGAGAGATGGAGAAACACCCAAAGATTGTGAAGTTATAGAAAGTTTTCTTGAAATGTCAAAGATTTTATCAAATCATGATTTTGGCCCATTGCTTAGATCGGTGGTCAAAGTAGAAAATAATTTGGGAAAAGTAAAACAAAATGTTAGTAGTTTGTGCGATTTTGAAAATTGTGTAAGATTTTACTTCTCTGTTGTCTTAACAACTTATTTAAAAGGAAACATAGATTTCTCAAAAATGGATATTAAAGATGATTCAGAAAAGGATGATGATAAAAAGGATTTTGAAAAGGGAGAATCTTCTCAAACTATTTCTTTGCGTCCTCAGATAGCCAAAGTAAAACCTATTTTTGAAAAACGAGAGATTCCCCAAGAAAAAGAAATTTTAAGATTACATTCAGAGACCATGGAAAGATTGTACGGCTTGACCGACACTAAACATATGATTATTGATAAATCTGGAATTTATCCTAGGATTTATTTCCTACAAGGATCAAATCCAGAAGAGATTCGTGATTGGTATGATTTCGGTAGCATTGCTACCATCTACCTTACCACACCCGATTTTCCGGAAATAGCAAGATTATTGGGTTGGATTCGCGAAGGCGTACAGGATAATTTTGCAAATAATTCACTCATAAAGATTGATGACACTCTAGCACTTGATTTTTTCAGTGCTAGTCCTGATTACTGGCCAGCATGACTTGACACGGAAACCCTCGAAGATTCCGGGTGGTCAGCCTAGTGGAGTTCCGCTGGCACAATCCTTTAGGGAATGTCGATGGAACTGACTTTAAGAAAGAAAGTAAACACGCATTAATATAATACCTCAATATATATATATATATATATATATATATATATATATATATAAAGATCCTGGCAAGCTCAAATCACAGCAGGCCCATCTTATTGTATCTCATAACCACAAACACACATGATAAAGACTCATATGTGAACATGCTAAGATCGAGGCATTCTAAGAGTGTTTGCAAATTTGGGAGTGCGATGAAAATACATAAGTCTAATAAAGAAGGCGAGATAAGATAAGATAGAGAGATCTGCAGTGCGAGTAGAGGCAGTGGCGTAGAAGGCACAGGCGTGAGGTAGATCTCTACGGACTGCCTAGACCTAGAGAACGGATTTAAAACAATAAAACGTGAGATAATAAATCTCAATGAGTGACATAATTTATAAGGAAAATAATGTTTTATTTTTTGAACATTCCTTCTCTCAAGACCTCACGTCCACTCTTTTATAAGGTTCCCCGTTTGGAATCATTTCACAAAACCCAAATTTATACCCAAGTCAACAATGTGAAATTCATGCTCAAAAATTTAATCGACATGATTACTATGGAAATTATAACCTGAATTTGTTCACAACATAAAATTTAGCATAAAATATATATAACCATCATGTCGTAAAAATAATCAAGAAAATACAATAACCATAAATATTGAAATGGTTTTACCTTACTCAGAAACCAACAATGTACCGTACCATATACCCATAGTAAACCATCGGGTAAACCCAACCCCACGACACCGTGGCAACTAATAAACTTTGGTAAACGGAGCATCACGTGGCAACTAATAAACCGGTAAACCCAGACATCCGCATTGGCAACTAATAAACTAACCGGGTAAACCCTGACATCATGTGGCAACTAATAACCTTCGGGTGTACCCGACATCACGTGGCAACTAATAAACCGGGTGGCTTGAGCATCACGTGGCAACTAATAAACCTTTCAGCATTATAATCATTTCTGAGTCTCAAAATCCATTTCTTAAATCAATAACTTTTCAAATGGTTTAAAACCTCAATCCATGTACCAAAATGTTTGAATACCACAAATTTATCCATGAACTCAATAAAATTTCCAAATAAATTTAAAATATTTGACAAAATCCACATGAAATGCTTGTTTATATAAACCGATAATTATATTCACGCATAATCAGCTTGTTCGATCAAATAGGTTATATATATAATAATTAACCACAATTATATATCATAATAATACCCCAAAACATTTGAAACATGTAATCACTCATACTACGGATAACCCAGTCACCTGCTCCTCTGGCCAAGGAACGTCTCCCGAGGTTCGTGAGCGCTATATAATAAAAAGCCATTTAGGCTCCATTAACTAAACCCAGACATTGGGACGCCCCAAAATTTCTTTGAATAATCTTTAGAACTATGAAACTATCTAAATTGGACCCCGACAGGTCCAATTATACGATGCGCCCTCTGAGACGGTACCCAAAGTGGGGCTTTTTACGGGAGGCCTAATCTTCGAAATTGAACATTCGATAACTCATAAAAATGTCAATTTCACTAATCAACTTCAATTTTGCCTAATTTAACCCAGTGTGCCCAATTTCAGTCCAAACCTTTGATGGTACAGAAATGACCAGCATGGAAAAACTAACCAAACGGCGTCCAAAATTTACAAAATTTATATCAGCGGAAACGAGAGACGAGGGTACAGCGGTACCGCACGCTTTGTTCAAGGTTCTTGTGGTGGCGGAAAGAAGCTTCGATCAACGATCGGCCCGAATTTGTTTTTCGTCGTATCTTTTTCAAGCGGTGAAGAATGCTGCGAAAAGGACGCCATGGGAATGAGTTCAAAGGGTCCAAAAATGGTGGGAGGGAGGTATGGGTCGACCTGAAATGGCCGGAAAATAGGAAAGTTCGGTGACCCACCGTGGCGGTCGCCGCCGTGTTCGCCGGCCCGATCTGGGCGCGTCCGGCGGTGGTTCGCCGTGAAATTTTGCCGGCGACGTCGTCTGGTGGTGGCACTCCTCCTGACGTGCGATGTAGCAAGTGGGTGGCGATTGTCGCCTCCCGCAGCCGTTTGGTCTAAATGGTGAAAGCGACCGGTTCGATGTTCATGGTTTTGGGGAGTTTTCTCTAGGGTTTTGGAGCTCAAAATGGGTGTGTTGGGGCTAGGGTTCTATTTGGCATGCAAGACTAGGTTTATATAGAGCCTAGGGTCAGCTTCCCGGGTAAAAACCTTAGGCGATTTGAACAACACCACTTTCTTGCTGCTTGAACTCCCTAGGGTCATAACTTTCTATCCGTAAGTCGGATTTTGACGTTCAACCCGTCTATGAACTCGTATCGACAAGGCCTACGAAATGGTGTCTTAGTCAACCCAAAATTATTCATCCTTGAAAAAAATTCAACTTGGGCCCACATCGCAATTGTTGGTCGACTTGGTCAAACTTGGTCAAGCGTTTTAAAGCATATTATTTGAAGTGCAGTCGTTTACATTGACGATGAACAAAAATTTCCCGTCTGGCACTTCATCCGCATGCGGAAAGTGATCCAAGAACGGAACATGATTTCAAATACCTCAAAGATTTACAAACCCTTTACTGAAGATAATGTTCATTATTGACGAGGGCTTGGTTTGATTGTCGTAAAACGACAAATGGAAAGTGCTCTAAAAAGGCCATTCAGGAGATACGGAAAACCTGAAAGATTGGGATCCGTCATGATTTCTATAGATTGCAGGGCCACCCCTGACTCAGCAAAATGATTTCTCTGAAAGAAAATAAATCTGATTGAGACTGGCGAGTTATCCTCCTCACAGTATGCTTTGGATTATGTGGAAAGAAAACTATCAGAAGAAAGCTATCCACCAAGATTCTGTCGGCACAATTGGACGAAAACAGTAAAAGTAGAAGACAGTGACTGAGACAAGATTTTGACACAAAGTAGATTTTCAACAAAGCAAAAGCAGATTTCGACATAAAGCGCCCACAGATTATTATCGCCCCTGGTTTTTGAAAACCAGAACTATTCAAGATTCTTCTGAAAGATTAACATCCGGATTTCAAGTACGGAGTTCAGCTATAAATATGTGAATATGTAAGAGAAGAGTAGTTCGAAAAATTTCAGAGTTCTATCCTTTGTTCCTTCATGTAAAATAGTGTGTGGAAGAGCTACTCTGCAAAATAAGATTGTAAGTTTGATTTTCCCGTACCTGTTTTCTGTATAATTTTGTAATGGCAGGCTAGAATTTATTCTAAGCCTTAATATTATGAATAAATAAAATCGTATTTATTCAGAAAATATTTGTCATTATTGGTCCATTAAATTCATTAGGATTTTTTTATTTCTGACAAAATAAGATTGTAAGAAGGTAGGAAAGCAATTGGGAAATTTTGTCTTTGGTAACATTTGAAATTGTCCCCACGGTGAAGGTAAGATAAAGTCCCTGGATTGGTGCGAGCGGGATTAACGAGAGATGTCGAATACTGTCTTCCCGAATGTTATTCTGTCAAAAACAGTAAATTATAAATAATAATGGAAGCGTAGTGGACCCATAATTATGTCTATTTTCTGAATAAATGGAGGTTTTATTTAAAGCATAATATTAAAGGTTTAGACATAAAAATCATGGTATGCATATTATGTTTGTTGTTAGCAATTGTATTATTTAGATTTGTTGTTGTTTTGATTATAAAGTTGTGTGACTCTTTATAATATGCATACCATGATTTTTATGTCTAAACCTCTTGGAGTTGTCGGAACTCCACTAAATCGGTGTCCACGCGTAGCCCTCGCTGCGTAGATCGACTTTGCTTCTTGCTTCGTCGAGAACCAACGGTCTGAACGGCGGGAAATCTTGAGAGAAGTCACACACACACTCTCTCTAAAATATGGTTTTCCACTCACTGCACGATTTTCTCTTCCATTTGGAGAAGAAAACTATTCCCTTTTTGTCTTTATTCATTTAAACTTTCCAATAATTCCATCCTTGTCCCCTTTAAGTGACTTTTGACACATGACTTAATCTAAGCAATTCATCTCCACCCTTTGTGAAGCCCCAAACCCGGGGGTCCGTTGACTACCCGTCAACCCGCGAAATACAAGTGGATGTCGGGTTACCCGACGCCACTTCAGAAAATCGGGCAGAGTCTCCTTTGTACGGGGAGCTCTACCCAAATACAACACCTGCATGAAACTTGTCCCAAGCAGTCCAATATAATCATAACATGAGTAAAACGACCACTTAGGCCCATAAACCAATACTCATCAATATACCAACTATATCCAATAGTTACAAGAGTTAATATGTTTTACTCTTATCTGACACATATATTAAACTTAGCGAGTTCCTAATACATGTATACATCATCAGAAGCCCGCGAAACCAGGCTTTCTTCACAATCCTCAGTCCCTAGGACGGCGGTCCCTCGCACGCTCCACATTGCACATGAAATAATATCCCTCGGCGGGAATTGAGCTAATGCTCAATAGTGGAATCACCCTAAGTGGGCTACTCCTCACTAAGTGCGGTGCAATGTTCCAAAAATAAACACATTCAAGCGGAAATGCATGATCTGAATGTCTAGCGCTCAAGCATCCAGAGTCCTCATCGACTCTCTCACACACTAAGCCATGTATGAAAACTAGTTTCGAACAAGTTATTTGTTTATGTTTGTGGTCTACCCTCCGATCTAAGTAGTGGACTGTCTCCGATGTTATATTTAGTGGACTACCCTCCGAGATATATCAATTGGGCCATCTCCGACGATTGATATTTTATATGTGGACTACCACTCAATGTATATCGATTGGTATCTCGACGATTGATATTTTAGTATGGACTACCCCTCGATCCCCATTATTATCATTTTGACAACCCTTCGAGATATTTTACATTTTACTAGTCTACCCTCAAACATTTCTCTTGTAAACTACCTCATGCACTCACTCTATCTCTGGGTGCTGGTGCATATGAAATGCATTAATGATGCCATTTCAATAACTCATATAACACATGCAAATATATAACCATGCATATATTTACATAATTTAAATCACACAATCATGTTATGTAATTTCCTTTTCATTACACCAAGAATTAGCTCACTTGGGCTAATTATCAAGCATGAGCAATTGAATTTAATCACTTCCGATAAACCACGTTTTTCACCACGAAAATTGATTTTCGTCCTTGTTTCATATGGTGACAAAACCTAGAAGTTCTTGTTCCATCACTCATCAATCATCCATTCACTTTGTGAACCCGAATTTCTCGGCCAATTCCGGCCTCATACACATCAAAGCATACATTTTCACATAAATGCACAAACTAGGAACCCAAATCAGCCAGTGGACAGTCACGGACTGTCCACATGGGTTTTTAAATTTTTCCACCTCGGTTCCAAGCTTTGGGCAGGTCATGACCTCGACCTCATTCAACGCAAACATTGTAAATACACTTAAATGAATAATAAAATCCAAGTAGGGAGAAACCCCTACCTCGCGGAGTTTGTCAAAACTCTTCAAATCCGGTGTCCAAGCGTAGCCCGCTCCGCGTAGAGTAGCTTCCCTTCTTGTCCCAAAGACTGCCGACGGTCGGATCGCCTGATATTCTAGAGAGAAGTTTGATCTTCTCTCACTAAAACTCTATTTTTCGATCTACTGGAAGTGTTTTCCTTTTTCACGTTTTGTTTTGGCTTTTAAGTGGGAAAATGGCTTACTATTCCATAATGACCGTTATGTCCCTCTTTTCTCAGTTTTGATATTCGGCTCTATCTCGGTTGTCCATTTTCATCATTTATCTACTCATACCACTTATGTCACATGAGTACGTGTTATATGTGATTTTCGTCGCATCGAAAATCGTTTTACGGCACCCAAACGCGATGCCTCGAAAAATGTGCCGACTCCGACTGTCTCAGAATTCGACGAAATTTTACGTGCTAGAAATTTAGATTTCCGCGAGACAATTCAACGATTGAAATCGTTTTAAGGTCATCCGAGTCTAGAGAATAAATTCCGGATTGCAACTAGAAATAACAATTTTGTAATCGAAATTCACGATTTTGCCCTTATTCGAAGTGGAATTTCTCGGGTCTACATTCTCCCTCCTTAAAGGAATTTCGTCCACGAAATTAGAGCGATCATAATCAAGCATATGCATATGCGTACTCTACCATGCATGTAAGCAGTCATTTAAATCTTAGCATTAAACCCGTACCTTCATCCCTAAGCAAAGAAGGATATGAGGCGCATCGTGTCCTCGCGCTCCCACGTGGACTCCTCCACTCCATAGTGCCTCCATAGTACTCTCACTAGCCTCAGGTCTTCGTCTCACAAACGATCCGGCTATCAACAATGCTGTAGTCCCTCCTCGAAGGTCCCATCAGGTGTCAACCTCGTCTGTCCCGATCCACCATGAAATTTGGATGCGGGAGTATATTTCAGAGCATGGAGGCGTGTTGAAACACCTCGTGGACACGACATCTTGGCGGTAACACGCCCAACGGTGCGCCGCGGTGCCTACTCTCTGGTATCTGAAGACCAATATCAAATCTGGTGATAGCTTTCCGCGTTCACCAGAAGACGACCTCTCTCTTAGGCATCACCTTCAAGAAGACGTGATCTCAACCTCGAACTCTAAGGGTCGACGTCGCACATTCGCATAGCTCTTCTGAGTTCTGAGTCGTGAGAAAATGTGTCAGTATCAAGCTCTGCAACCGGAGGTGTCTCTAATCGAGATCGGGACCGATGATGGAGCTCTCTCCAGCCTCTGTC
Organism: Tetrastigma voinierianum; assembly: GCA_016808115.1. Lineage (NCBI taxonomy): Eukaryota > Viridiplantae > Streptophyta > Magnoliopsida > Vitales > Vitaceae > Tetrastigma > Tetrastigma voinierianum. The sequence continues at coordinate 15,949 of JAEQBH010005504.1, read as the reverse complement.
CAACTTATAACGGTGACTGCATGGCCTCCTTACAATGCCTCATCTGATTACCATCCATTATACTCGCCTAATGTAGCCCATTGTTGTAGACGAATTCCACTAAGAGCAAATGCTCCTCCCGGCGCCCTTATGATCCGGGCAGCCTGCTGTGCATGTCTCCCATCACACAGTATAGTCTCTCGGGCCCGACCGTCTGTACGAGGTGGAGCATTTGGACTCATAGTCGGTGTGCCCGCGCCCACCTTTTGGGCTCTTCCAGTGTGTCGTAAACCTCGGGTCCCTATCCGACACTATGGATATTGGTACTCCATGTTGGCCGGACTATCTGAATGTATATATAGGCGAATCTCTCAGGTGAAGGTCATCCGCGAGCTAGAAAATGTGCCGACTTAGAGTGGGGTCACTATCACCCATACACGTCATGCCTCTGCTGCGTCCGTGGCAAGTGGGTCACAAAGTCCATCGTGACGTGCTCACTTCCGCGGCCACCTCGATGTTTGAGAGTAGCCTGCTGTACGGTGCTCGACCACTACGTGTCTTGTCGGCTACAATAGTCTCTTGGCGGCGAAGATCTGATACATCTTCATGCCACTTGATTCTGCGGTAAATCAAAGGCGATGAAACTCCCTGAGAATCTCCTCTCTCAAATCGGTGAACTGGGGAACCACTACCCGTCTATATAGACTACCATCTACGTGAGCAGTCCGACCCTCGACACACCTTTGTTTGTGCACTCGGTCACGATGGACACTATCTCTACTATCTCTCGTCACGCCGCGGGACTCAATCACTGCTCAACGAGAGGCGGTGTAGCCAACTAAGCTCCCAAGGTATACGAGTCGCTCATTTGTCTTGTAGCCCCAATTGTCTCGAGCACCACCTCCCAGAAATTTATACTAGCCAGCGGCTCCTCGTGACTTAGGTAGATGTCAGTACCATTTGCCTTGCAGGGATGGTGTCTGAAGTGAGTCAAATAATCACTGGAACTCAAATCCCATCTGCGTTGCCTCATATTGAGGTCATTTGCGTGTGTCTTCGGACTTTATAGTGCAGGTACACCTCGAACTCCTCGTCGTATAAGTAGTGGCGCCAAATCTTCAAGGCGAAGACTACGCCACCAACTCCATGTCGTGTGTGGGGTAGTGCTCGTGATTCTTCAATGTGAGAACCATAGCTACACCCTCGGTGCATGGGAGACACATTGTCAGGCCCTCGGTATCACAATCTGCTTGTGTACCCTGTCCCACATGCCGGGACTATCAAGATGGGAGTGAAGTAAGTCTCCTCTTCAACTTTGGAATGCCTCCCCTGCATCGGTCATCCCAATCAAACTTGACCTCCTTCGAGATTGACCTAGTCATAAGTCTTTACGCTATCTGGAGAAATCCTTAATGAATCTCTGTAATGCCCGGCCAATCCCAGAAACTCGTATCTCAGCGGCTTAGGTACTCTCCCAGCTCATCTTGCCTCGGCTTCTGGGTCGGCGCCTCCCGATCTCTTTGACACCACGTGTCAAAAAATCTCACACCTCGATGGCGAGCTACTTCTTGAACTTGGGCATCTGAGTTGATGGTCTCTCGACAAGCGCAAAAGCGATCCTCCATTGGTCTCATGCTCCCACTCTGGTGGGAGTAGATCAAAATGTCATCCACGAAGACTACGACAAGCCCGATCTAAATAGGGTTCAGATATTCTATGCATGAGATCCATGAATGATCTTTGGCGCATTCGTGGTGATCCAAAGGGCATCATAGTAAACTCAAAGTGCCCCTACTTAGCGTCCTAACGTTGTCTTGGGGATATCTATCTCCTAACCTCGGTGATGGTAACCCGGTCTGAAAGTCTATCTTGGAAGCCAGGACTAAAATCACTGCCGATTGATCAAATAAATCAGCGATCCTCGGTAATGGTGCAGGTGTTGATCATAACTCGCTGTACTTTGTAGTCAATGCACGGTCGAAGGGTCTTGTCCTTCTTCTTCTCAAATAAAACCGGAGCACCTCATGGTAAAGTGCCGGTTGATAAGCTCCTGTCAATAGGCTCTGTGGCGGACTCGAGTGACACTCGGCGGTGTGTGCGGAGTCCGCGAGATGGGTGTGTACGGGGTGTGACTTCGTGCAAAGTCTACTACCCTCTGTAGGTAGTCGGGTAACTCATCACGGAAAAACATCCACATACACGCTCTACTGAGGTAGATCTAAGTGCGGTCTCTATCGTCCTCAGGGTAGACTCGTATGACTCGCTAAGCGTCACGGCCTTTGGACTCATGCGCATGCAGGCAAATATCATGTTTGTCCCCACGAAATACCAGCGAGTGCAGATCTGCGTGTGGCGATGGCCTCATGCGCTCTGATCGATGTGACCACCTTGGTGTCGACAGTCAATCCCCGGGATGACATCGAACTGTGTGATCCTTAGGAGTCCCTTTGTGAGTGGGAGTCCTGAGATCTCTAACTCTCTCGACATATCATCCCTATTCTCACCTAATCCTAGGGGAGAACTCACATACAAAGGTTCCTCTAAGGTCTCGACCTCTAAGCCCAACTCTCTCATGGGTCGAGTTGTCCCGACCATGGAATCCGTAGCTTTGTAGGCGAGTCTTCTTATCTGGCTCGAATGGACAGCCTCATTCAGTCTTAATCGCTAACCTTGGCCGTAATAAATTTGTACTTGTGTCGTCGACAAATCGGGCTAACTCTGTGAATCTAGTCACATAGTCCATCACAGTCATCGCCCCTTGCTTCGGCTCTAGGAACACCTGAGCTCTTGCACGCCTCGCAGTATCTGGAAAATACTCACCCATGAACAGCTCCTGGAACTCTGCCCATGTCATTGCCTCTAAATCCCTAGAGGTCTTAACCCAGTCCCACCACACTTGGGACTCACCCTCTAGGCCCAGGCATTAGCTAACACGATCTGATCGCGTCGGTATCTCTATAGCCTCTAACACTTTCCGATCACGCACGAGCTACGTTCTCCCTTCCCTGTGAATATCGGAGGATGATGCGTAATCTTTAGGTTACTAGGACCTCACGACTACTTGCTATGTTGCTTTGTGCGATAGCGGCAGCCTGACACATAGCCTCGGCAAAGGCCTGATGATCAAATGCCCGGCCGGCGGTCAAATCTTGTGGTGCGACGTGCCAGTGGGCGTCCTGCGTCCTGGTCTAAATCCTCTACTAGCCATCTACACAATTAACATGGCAGTTAAATTTCAATACAGTATCTCTAAGGCATAACACGGCCTCGAGACACTAATCATACACACTCATCGGTGTATACATAATCAATTTTCATTTAATTATTGTTTCAACAAGAATTTATTTGGAAATTTTCATTTTTTGAAATTTTATTATTTAGTTGATTTTATTTATTTTTTTTAAATTTAATAATTCTTTTTTTTTTTCGAAAAATTTTGTGATGAACAGTGTTCATGAACCGCGTTCACGAACAATGTCCAAAATTGACTCAGGAACGATCTTGAGTCAATAGGACCAAAAACAAGTCGAGTGCAGGGTGCCTGGCCTTAACCGACCGTGGCGTATATACATGATTTTTATGTGAAACCTCTTGGAGTTAGTCGGAACTCCACCGTCGGTGTCCTGGCGTAGCCCTCGGCTGCGTAGATCGACTTGCTTTTGCTCGTCGAGAACCAGCGATTACGAGCGTAGGGAAATCTAGAGAGTAACACACCTCTCTCTAATGCAGTTTCCACTCCCCTTTCTTACGATTTTCTCTTCCATTTGGAGAAGAAAACTATTCCCTTTTGTCTTTATTCATTTAAACTTTCCAATAATTCCATCCTTGTCCCCTTTAAGTGACTTTTGACACATGGCTTAATCTAAGCCATTCATCCTCCCACCTACGTGCGCCCCGGAGCACAGGGTTCGTTGACTCTCCACGTCGGCCGCGGAATCTAGTGGATGTCGGGTGCCGGCCTTCTTGAAAAGCGAGTCTCCTTTGTACGGGAGCTCTACTCAAATACAACACACGCATGAAACACATCCCAAGCGAGTCAATACTAATCACAACATGAGTAAAGCGGCCACTTGGGCCCGTAAGCCGATACTTTAAATCAATATACGGCTATATCCAGTAGTTAAGAGTTAATATGTTTTACTCTTATACATACATATATTAAACTTAACGAGTTCTAATACATGTATACATCATCAACCACAACCCGACTTTCTTCTAATCCTCGGTCCTAAAGACAATGAGTTCCCTCGCACGCTCCTGTACACAGCAAAATAATATCCCTCGGCAAGGGTGACTAATGCTCTGATAGTGGAGATCACCTAAGTGGGCTACTCTCCACTAAGTGCGGTGCAATGTTCAAAAATAAACACATTCAAGCAAATGTAAAATCCTGCTTGAATGTCCTAGCCATCTCAGCTGTATCAAAGTCCTCATCGACTCTCTCACACACCTAAGCCATGTATGAAAACTAGTTTGAACAAAGTTATTTGTTTATGTTTGTGAGTCTACCTCAGATCTAAGTAGTGGTGTCTCAGATGTTATGTTGGTGGACTACCTCGAGATATATCAATTGGGTCGTCTCTGACGATTGATATTTTATATGTGGACTACCCTCCGATGTATATCAATTGAAATTTGTCTCAGACGATTGATATTTTAGTATGGACTGCCCTCCAGATCATTATTATCATTTTAGACAACCCTTGATATTTTACATTTACTAGTCTACCCTCCGAAACATTTTCTCTTATGAAACTACCTCATGCACTCTACTCTATCTCTCTAGGATGCCCGGTGCATATGAAATGCATTAATGATGCCATTTCAATAACTCATATAACACATACAAATATATAACCATGCATATATTCACATAATTTAAATCACACAATCATGTTATGTAATTTCACATTTCATTGCAAAAGTGTCGCTTGAATAATTGTAAAACCTGAGCAATTCGGTTAATCCTCAATAAAGCACATTTCACGGTGATTTTAAATCCTTGTTCATATGAGCAGTAGAACCACAAGTTCTGTTGTGGCTCTTCGATCATCGGTTCACTTTGTGAACACAGTTTCGTAATTCAGGCCTCATCAAAGCATATATTTTCACATAAATGCAAACTAGGAACCCAAATCAGCCGTGGTGGTCACGGACTGTCACATGGGTTTCTAAAATTTTTCACCTCGGTTCCAAGCTTTGGAACCAATCTAATGACCCTCGACCTCATTCAAGCATAAACATTGTAAAATGTAACTAGAATAAAATCCAAGTAGGGAGAAACCCCTACCTCGCGGAGTTTGTCAAAACTCTTCAAATCGGTGTCCAGTGGCCTTTCATCGGCGGCTTCCTTCTTGTCAGGCGCGACGGTCGGATTGCCTAGATATTCTAGAAGTTCGATCTTCTCCTTTAAAACTCAGATCTTTGGAAGTGTTTTCTTTTCACGTTTTGTTTTGGCTTTTAAGTGGGAAGACAAGCACTATTGCTTATTTTGTCTTTTAGTGACAATTCATTCCATAATGACCGTTATGTCCCTCTTTCTCGGTTTAAATATCTATTCCATTTTCATCCCATTTCTTTACTCATACTACTTATAGCACATGATGTGTTATATGTGATTTCGTCTCTTCGAAAATGGTTCTATTTGAGCAATGCCTCGAAAAACATGCCGACTCCGTGTCTCGAGTGTGAAATTTCGTGCTAGCTAGATTTAGAGGCGATTCCAACGGTGAAATATGTTTTATAAATGAAGTCTAAGAAGAGAATAAATTAGGATTTTACTTAGAAATAACAATTTTATGTCAGTAGATTTTGCCCTTATTCGGTAGAATTTTTCGGGTCTTACATTCTCTCTAATCATGTAACATGTGTCACATAGGTACATGTAGTATGTGACTTTATGCATACATATTCTCTGAAGCCACTACGGCACTTTCGATGCTTAGTGCCTTGAAAAGCGTGAAATTCGATTGTCTCGGGGAATTGACGAAATTGTGGTAACTAGATTTCGCGAGACGATTCCAACGGTGAAGTCCGTTTCATCATCCGAGATCTAGAATAATTTTGGGTTTTTACTGAAATTACTGTTTTACCTTTTTTCATAAAATTCGAATTTTCTCGGGTTTTACAAGTTTCCTCTGTTTTTTGGACATTTCTCAAATGTACAACATCTGCAATAAAACATTTTACACTCCCAATAATGTTCGTTTACTCCACATCCAACGACAGGACATCAAGTCTACCACAGTACAAATCAAAATTTAAAATCATTTACGAACACCATAGAAATATAAACAATATTTTTATAGCAGATTGAAGCAAGTCGAGGATTACCCGACCGCTACGTACCTCTACCTACAGAGGATCGAGCTCGTAGTTCACTTGTTTAAAACATATACATTACAAAATAAAGGTGCACAAATGGTGTACAAAAAGGTGCATACATTTTTCAAAAAGTAGTTGTATGAGGCGGAAGTGTCAGGCGGGAGGATGCTCGGGTAACTGTCGAGTCTCTACCTTCTAAAAACATTTTTATAAAACATTTGGAAAAGATAAAGGAGCTCGGTGATCTTGTGAAACCACAGAAAATCAAATTTTTGGAAAATGGTAAAATGGTAATTTCGGTCAAAATCCGAAATTTTTCTAGATCTCAGATGACGAATCGGACTTCATCGTTGGAATCGTCTCGCGAAATCTAACTACCAGGTCGAATTTCGTCAAATTTCGAGACAGTTGGAATTTGCATGTTTTTCGAGGCAACGAGTGTAGTGCGGAACACTTGGCACATTTTGAGTGGCTCACAGTGTGCCACGTGTCAGGTGCAGAATAAGTAAACTTGAGCTCAAGTGTGGGGCCCATGTGGACATGTAGCACCTCCTAATTGGATGAAAATCCAAAGTTGGTGGATTAAATGGATAATCCTCTCGACGATTAAACTTGACAGTGGCATGTGAGTGGACAAAAAGAAGACATCTTCTTCTCTCATTTTGGCTTGTACGTGCAGTAGGGAGAGGAGGAGAACATATTTTGAAAATGGAGAGTTTTTAGAGAGAGAAAGTCTAACTTCTCTCTAGATTTCCCAGTGTTTGGACCGTCGGTTCTCGTCGAGCCAAGAAACAAAGTTGATCTACGCTACAAGGGCTACACGTGGACATCAATTTGTGGGGTTGTTAGCTCAGTGGGTTCCTGGATTTAATCCCATTTTAAGAGCTTTGTTAATGCTTTGGGTGGTGTGAGGTCGTGAGAGGCCGTTTGGTTGGTCCCGAAACTTGGGACCGAAGTGCTGGAATTTAGGGTACATTTTGGGCAATCCACAGGGCGATTATGGTATTATTGGTCCATGTGTTTCTAATTTATGCAATAATTATGGTTTTTAGGTGTTGTTGGGCCGAAAATGGCCATGGATTCGGTTCCACAAGGTGGAGCAGATGCTAGAAATGAAGCGCACGGACAGCCGCCCCCTTTCAGTGGGACTGTTAAAAACAGTCCCGGTTTGCATGATTGGACCAAAAATGTCCATGTATTATTTGCATGAAATTGCTTGAAATGAATGGCTTGAATTGTGTGGAAAATGACATGTTGATGCATACTAAATTAATGTGTTAACATGATGTTGAATTATATAAAAATATAATTGTGTGTGAGCCATTGGAATTGGATTGTTGATTAGCCTATGTGAGCTAATTTTGATGTTGTTGATATGAATAAATGACATATGATTAGTATGTGTATTTGTTAATATATGAATGATTGGGATATATAAACATGATGTTGTGAGTTAAATTTTGTTAATATATGCATGTAAAATATATTAGCATGAATTGTTTGGAAATGGCATAAAGCATTCCATATGCACTAGGGCACCCTACAATGGTAGGTGTGAGTACATGACATGAAAGAAATTAAAAAGGAAAATGGTTGTGAAAGGAATTTCTATGGAAGATTTTCCGGAGAATTGGGTTGGAAGATTGTCTAACAATTCACGTCAGAGGAGCCCATGAATTGTTTCGGAGAGTTATCCAACAAATTCGCCTCGGAGGGTAGTCTAATATATTTACCGAAACTCGGTATGATGTTTTCAAGAACAAAAACCTTTTGTTTTGAAAACTGTATTTTTCTTACATTTGACTTAGGCATGCGTGAGAGAGTCAGCGAGGGCTCGAGAAGTGGGAAAGGGTGAGTCGCATTCTCATCCACCTCATGTGAACATTCAAGTAGGATCATGTATTTCTTGGATGTGTTTGTGTTCAGATCATTGCATGTGCACTTAGGTGGGAGTAACCCATGTAGGATAATTATTTACTAGGCATTGCTCACCGCAATAGAGGGATCATTATTTAATTACGAGGAGTGTTCGAGAAGAAGAGCGGTGCCCATTAGAAGCCGGCTTTTAAGAAGAAAGCCGACACGTGGCTGGTAACTATTTTGTAAAACATGTATTAGAATTTAATTTTTAATATATGTTGCCATTAAGGATGATGTAATCCAACTCTTGAAATATTGTAAGATAGTTGGTTAGATTTTTAGTATTGATGTATGGGCCCAAGTGGTCATTTTGCTCATGTATGGGTCTCACGATTTGAGATTACGGTATTCAGCGGAGTTGGCCAGTTGTCAGCGGACCCCGAGGATTTGGGGTGTCATGAAAATGCCGATTGCATAGGAAATAATGTTTCCAGATATGGATTCAAAATCTGATGTGAAACAGTTGTATAAATATGTATTTCAATAAACATTTACTTTACTTTCTTTTCCTTTTTGAATCCATCATATCCAATGGAACCCGTCGTTAACCACCGTTGGCCCACGAAAGAACCTCTGATGAAATAGTCTTACGATCACCGATGGCCCAAAAAGAACCTCCGATCAATCGTGCCTTTCTTTTAGATACCATTTTACTATGGAATAAATCACATCGTGGTAACAACACCGTACTTTTCACGTGCATGTGATATGCATCTCTCTTCCCTTCTCTCTATAAAAAAATCTTATCCCTTTCCCACATGTACCATGCCGCGCTTAAAGCACTTGAGTCGACTTTCCTTTAAGCTTTATCTTTGTAACATAGGAGTAACCATGGATTCAATCATAAACATTTTCATATAAACATATATAAACATATATATATATATATATATATATATATATATTTCATTTAATATGGAAATTACAATAGCAAAACCATAAATCATACTTTATAAAACTATGGAACCATAATCATTTCATATTTTCACTCAACATTAAAGTCAAAGAAAACCACATTTCTTTTTTCATTTAAACATTTATAACATGAATAGCACAAAAGCATTTTAATATATATATACCATATATATATGCTATATATATATATATATATATATATACTATATATATATATATATATATATATATAGTATAAACATTTACATTCCCTCGCCAGATTGTTTTGGAGTCCTTTTTTCCTCCTTAAAACTGCCTCACATTTTTCCTTAATGCACTTTCCTCCTACAAGTCACATTATCCATAAAATCCATTAACATTCATGTACCTTAATCATATTCAATAAAACCATTAACTATAATATACTTTCTATTAAATTAGAAAGCAACCCTTAAGCATTTTCTTATTCAACTTAATCTCAACTTATCCAATTCACTTCTAATTAAATTAAGGCTCATAACAACATCATTACAAGCCTTAAATCAAGGCATTGACATGCTTAAAGTGAAAAACCCATAATTCCCTTCACCTTAACAAAAATTACATTTATACCTTAATCAATTCTTTTTCTTAAAACTTAAATTCTAATACATTCCATTAGGCATTTAATCATTTTCAATTGATTAAAATAAATTGAAACTCAACTTTTTCATACTTTTATGAATCTTCCATGTTCCTCATTATTTCTTCAATTTCTTCCATTTGTTTCAACAATTACCTTTAACAATTCATCCAATGCTATTGATTCAATTAAACTCTAAATCAAATCCATGCATTTCACGGCTGAAATCCTCTCTTAGAACCCTCTCTATGTATATCTCATTTTCTTTTTCAACTTTTAACTCCATTGAATTCAAGTATTGCGTATTGTCACATTAAATCAATTAAAACCAAATCAAACAAAATCCCTTCCATTAACATCAATGTTGACCTAAATTTACAATCCTTATATAATCTCATTCTTTCTTTTCAATTTCTTAGCAAAATGGACCACAGAATCATGTCAATTTAGTTAAAACCTTAACATAACTCAATTGAAGGTTTATGAAATAATCCATAAACGCTAATTGAAGTTACCATGTAATAGTTTTGGGGTCTTGGTGTTAACCCGAATTCCAATCAAATCTCTTGTAAATCTACATAAAGACATGCGAAACTCATTTACATCATCTCATTTACATCAGTAACCTTCAAATTCACGCAGACTAGTAAGTGATCTCACCTCAAAGTTTTTCACTTAAGGTTTGATCTAAGGAATGGGGTTCATGGACATGATGAACACTTGAAATGGCATGAGAATCACTTGAAAAGCTTGGACAGGGGCTGCCAAGGTGGTCTCCCTCTCATGGACGTGAAGTGCTTCCTTTGCTTCACTTTTGCGGTGGTTTCACCCATTATGCACACCCAAAGTAAGCCAATGCACGCTAATGGATCCTTTTTCAAATAATTTGCCCTCAAATTGTCTTTAAATTAACCCATTGCCATTGGTTAGCATCCTTCACATTCTCATTGGTCCATATGTAGCCATATAGTCCAAAAAGCAACTAATTCCCTTTTGTTCCATAAAATCCCTGCTTAAACACAGATTGGGCTTATCATGGTTTAGTAACACAAATATCCTTTTAACCTTAGTTAACTTTAACTCATCAGCAACAACAAGTTAAGTTAACTACTTTATATGATATCTATCAAAATTTATGGCAAGCTCACAAGGTCCATTTTTAATCACATGGATCACCAAGCTTACATGGCACCATTCTATTGGTTCTTGCTTTGCTTACTTAGATTAGGCTTACTCATTAAATGACTTAAATGCCCTCCTTTATAATAATACCCCTATACCGATAAAACTCCAAAAATATTCCATGATCATCCAATCATAAAATTGACCATGGAATATTCTAATTAAACTTATTTCCTATCATGAACATGCTTTAGAAAAATCTCTAGGGATCTGAATTTTTTTAAACTATTTATTCCCAAGTAAGGGCATTTCGATTTATAAATCATCGAATGCTTCAAAAGTATAAAAGCGAATTCCGTTTTAATCCATTTCGGTTTTTTTAGACTCAATACATTACGAACATTTTGATTTTTAGGACTCGCTTTTCAAAATTACTACTATTCATTTATTTGTTGTGATCAAATACATAACTTATCGAAAACAAAATTTACTATTCATATAAACAGTAAATTCAGGGTCTTACATAATTTGTCTACAAATAATGCTTGAATTGTCCATTTGGACAGTTTAGGAATGCATAAGATCAATTAAGTTAGCTAATAAAGTTCTTTTCATTCAAATTGGAAAATTATGACAAGCATTCTTTTGTTCTCTTAGTACATATTTGGACAATATGACATATTGTTAGTTGTTTAATAAGGCAAACTAATAATGTGTCATTGTCTTGGCCAATTCATGTACTTGGAGAACTATGGGGAAATGTTGTCGAATTTTTCTCAATTTGGATTAAGCAACATGGTGATTAACTATTTGATATTATGCAATCCTAAATGATAGAAATCCACACCTATTTACATAATCAAAAGTAAGAGGCATGCATAATATAATTTTCTTTGAGTAATGTTTTATGCATATTAATTTAAAAAATAAGAAATAGGGAATCATTTTAATGTTAAATTTATATTTATTTATTTCAATCTATTTATAGGATAACAAGAATGGATAAGAATCGATCAAGTCGCCCCAATAGGTTGCCTCGAGATTATATCAAGGAGTTGTCATTCATTCAAGTTGCAAAGGAACACTTGCGGTGGGATAATAAGACACGTTGTCCATGTCAATATTGTTAAAATACACAATTCAATGATTTGTTGACAATTGAAAGTCATTTAATTAGATTTGGGTTTTCGAGGAGCTATCAAAGATGGATTTCTCATGGGGAAGAACCCAAATCTCTTCCCAATGGACAAAATGATGTGAGTATCGATGTTGAAATGGATGATACTATTGATGCATTAAATGACGCATGTGGACCAGTAGACAAAAATATAAACCTAGAGGAAACCACTAGTCAAGGAAATTTTGAGAACTTGTTTCATGAAGCTAATAAAGAATTGTATCCAAGTTGTAGAAATTTTTCCGCATTGACCTTTCTGGTGAAGTTGATGCATGTAAAAGTCTTTAAATGCTGGAGTGAAAGTCCTTTGACATGTTACTCCAATTGTTAATTGATGCTTTTCCAAAAGGATCAAACAATCCAAAGACATACTATGATGCTAAGAAGATGTTAAGAGAATCAGTCGAGGGTATAATTCAATCCATGCATGCAAATATGATTGTGCATTATTCTGGAAGGAGAATGAGAGTCTTGATAAATGTCCAGTGTGCGATGAGCCTCAATATAAGTTAGTGTCATGGAAAAGGCAAAAGGTTCCTCATAAAGTGTTGCGTCATTTTCCTTTTAAACCGAGGCTACAAAGACTGTTCATGTCAAGACATACAACAATAGATATGAGGTGGCATAAAGAAAAACGAATCAATGAGGACAGTGTCCTAAGACATCCAGCTGATTCTGAAGTTTGGAAAGATATGGTGTCACACCCCACCTCACTAGCGGCACAGCCGCACCCCACAACCCGATTACTTCCAACAACTGAGAATCCTATGAAGCGGCCGTATTGCTTGCCGAAAACCCCGTATAGTGGTTCTTCTTTTCTAAACTGTGATTTTATAAAAATTTCTAAGAAAGCATGCGCTTGCATACATGACATATCCCCAAAACCCAGATATTACAATTCTCCCACACTTTGTGAAACATGGCAACCAACAACATTCTTCAAAAGAGCCTCGTGCTCATCACATTCCAAGAAACAAACTATGTACATACATATGCTCAACTCGTACAAATTCAAAGTATTTCCTAACAATAAGTATTATTTTAAACCACACTTATACTAGAAGTCGAGAATCCTAATATGTCCCAAATGTCCGATCGTATTCAGACTTGGAAAATAGTTTTTAAACAGAAAATAATGAGCTAAAGGAGCTCGTTGAGTGTATGCTTTATAAAATGCTTGCTTTTCGAAAATATTTAAGATCAAACTATATTTTACAAGACATTTTCCAAACCTTAAGCCATTACTATAAAAGTTTCTAAAACTTTTCAAAATTGCTTGCTTGCATTACTTTAAAAGTTTATAAAATTTTTCATAAACTCGCTTGCTTGCTTTGCTTTGGAAAGTTTATAAAAACTTTTCATAAACGCTGAGCCTGCTTTCGACCGCTGTTTTTAAAAGTTTATAAAACTTTTCAAAAATGCTTGCTTGCTTACCAAAGGGCTGATTTTAAAACTGTAAAAATGCTTATAAATCAATATCAAATCCAATCGAAGGTCTTTCTTTGCTTGTCAGACTTAGCAAACATCGGGAGCTCGGGCTTCAACCGTGCCTATGGAAGGACCTAGGTCCACATCACTCCAGGTGGAAGAGCCTTGGCCCACATCACTTTTCCTAGAATACAGGAAAGACCTTGGTCTACATCACCATAATCTAGCTAGCGCGCTAACCCTATATACTCCAGTACGTGCCACGGTCTCCTTTAAATGCCATGATGCATGAACTAAGTTTGCCGACCAGGCAAATCTAAAATGCATGAAATGATGTCCTAACACCACCGTGCACATACGGAATACTTCTGACCGATATTCTTGCTTAAAACTAGAGATTTTCATTAGACCTGTTTTATAAAATATACTTTGCTTGCTTGAAACATGGTTTAACAATTCAAAACCATTGTTTGCTTGAAATATGGTTTGATAATTCAAAACCACGCTTTTGCTTGTTTTTCAAATATGGTTTAAAATCAAACCATTGCTTTGTTTGCTCGCTTTCAAATCACATCAAGGCTGTCATGCCAAATATGGTTTACAATCAAAACTATTGCTTGCCAAATATATGAATACTTTAAAACCAGCAAATATACCAATAAATGATTTATAAATAATACACTAGTATTGAAAAATAGAGTTTAGAACACTCACCTTCCTTTTACAATAATTGAGCACGACTCCACAATTTCTCCCGCCTCTGCTATTACCTTAAACATTCGATGTATTAGATCACACACGTCAGCACAACCAAGCAATTTGCATACTTAGTGCTACAATTAAAATTTTCAGACAATATGTGGGCCCCAAATGCCATTCACAAAGCATATGTATTAGCTTCTAGGACTCATGGACTTTCCATAGAGTCTAAACACTCTCGAAATACTTTGAAAATTCTATCCTGACTGTCAATGTAACTGAATTTCAACCCGAATCGGTCTAAAACAACCCGACCAGCCCTGACTATCCAAAATAGTCCCAAAATTCTAAATTCAATCCAAAATTTAGGACTGAAATTTACTTATCTCATGGCTCTCTAGAAAATCCTAAGCCATTACATAGCCTTTAAAGCCTCGAATAACACAAGTGTGAAAATTTCCTACCTTCTTCAAGTTTGAAGAAACGCGAGAGTTATTGTACTCTACGCGTAGCTCTTCGTCACAGAAGTCCAACTTTGCCTTCTGTTCCGATACAAAATCTACGGAACCGATCTTCAGAATCTGAGAAAGAAATAAAGAGAAGAAAAATAAAATAAAAATCTCTCTCCCTCTCTCTCATTCTCGTCCGTCTCCCTCTGTCCGTTTTTACTTTTGACTTTATCCTTTTTTTTTTTAATTACTATTTGATACATAACTTATATTACCTCATCTAAGTCCGTCGTCCCGAAACTTTATTTCTTTCAGTCTGAATAAAATAAAATGAACTTTAACTCAAGCCATTTTCTGACTTCCGAGATTTTCGTAAAAATCTCGTCCCTGAAGTCACTGGCGATTTATTACCCAAAAATTCATAAAATATTCTGGCTATCTCAGAATTCGATGAAACTTTTCTGGTTCACTAGATTTCGCGAGACAAATTTAACGGTGCAGTCCATTTCGTCATCCGAGATCTACAGAATTTTTTAGGCTTCCCTGAACCATTATGACAATTTATTATTATTCTTATCCTTTTGAAATCCCATAATTTGTACTTTCACTCCTCCACTTTCCTTAATTGCAAAAGTGACACAATGCTTTGAAAACTTTATAATTTCATCCTTAAAAACAACTTTCAAAAAATACTACTTGCTCAAATACTAAGGAGCCCTTGGTGCACATATGCGCAATCTCATCTACACATACCGCACAATCTGGAGGTATGTTAAGATGTCATGTTCTCAGTCACCGAGCACCACCTGGATCCCCGCCAGTGATATCTCTTTTTTTCACCAGTTTTTTTTCTCCTCGTGTGGTCGACCTGGACTGCAAAGCAGGTACCACCACTCACCAACCGAGCCACCAGCCCGCCGGGTGTTGTGGCGGTGCCACTGGGGTACCTAAGCTCATGGTCCTAGGTTCGACACCCACTGAGCGCTTAAAAGAACGTTTCGAGCAAACAGATACATCCCGTGAGTCAAGGTAGTGCTCCCGGTGACCAAAGGCCTTGACACAGTTTTTTATATCATATTCCTCGTCACTGTGAGCATTACTCATTTTCGCGCCATCAGCTGTCAGGCACCAGTGATCAACTCCGGGACCATGCTTAGTACCTGCGACACCACCTTCACTCACCAACCGAGCCAAGTAGCCGCCAGAGCGGGGCAGGCCACTGGGTACTCTAAGCTCATGGTCCCGTGTCTCATCCCTAGTATCGACTTGACACCCACTGAGTACAAAAAGAAACCGTTTCGAGCAAAACAGATATCCCCGTGAGTCAAGGTAGTG